>CAJQZJ010032315.1:2143222-2182834 GCA_907164525.1 Lophiomys imhausi | reverse complement strand
CCCCCACACACAAGGATAAGTGTACTCCCTCACACACACACAAGGACAAGTGTACTCCCCCCCCCACACACACAAGGACAATTGCACACCCCCCACAAGGACAAGTTCACTCCCCTACATACATATAAATTATAAAACTGCAATATTTGGTGTCTTTTCGGTGAAAGATTGTATGTAACTTACCCTTAGATGTTAGAAAAAAAAAACTGTCTTTCTCTGACATCTGGATAGAATGTGACTAAGAGTCCAAGGCACAGTGAAAAGGGGCCAAATGTAATGGACAAACACTTAAACAACTTCTTTAAGGCTTGGTATTATTCTTCAGAGAGTCAAACTAAAACTAAAACAGGCAACAGATGTTATCTTAATTTTTATGAAAATAAAAAAGTTTGAAGAATATAAAAATTCAGAGAAAAATAAAAACGATTTTATATTTTTACCTGTTAAAAGTTACTATTATTTTGTCATTGAAGACTAGACTACTGTCAAATATATAGAGCATCTCTCATGTCTTCCATCTTTTGGAAGCTGTACAAATTCCCTTGGGCAAAGATCTCCCAGTCTTTAGAATTTTTCATTCTGTCACCTTCATTCCTTGTGGGACAACCTTACCACCTCAGGTTTCCAATGTTGCCTGGCCCTCAGTAAATTTTGAAGCTCGGGGCATGGATCTGAATTGTTTTCTGGCTAGTTTTGAAGTGTAATTTGAAAAAAGTCACCTGACAGCCACACCATATAAGAGAGGTAAGCAAAAAACATAAAGCAACTGGAAATGCAACGTCACAGCTCTATGCACATGTTGTTTAGTACAGATGAGAACGTGGCTATAATTCTGACACATTTAAAGGATCTGGGACTTTAGTTAACTATTGTTGGTGGACGACATGTTTTAATCTTTAATAGGTGTTCCAAAACACAATTACAAGTTCATGGGTTATAAGAAGCTGTTGACTTCTAAGGACTCATAACTCACACAGTGGAAGAAGAATCACCACCTTAAGTGTCTGCTGTCTGGATCCAAGGAGCAAATCAACCCCAGGAGGAACTAGCTGAAGGTGTCTGCAATCACACCCATATCTGGTTTGCAATCTACCTTGTCAGACTAAATTATGAGTTCCTAAAAACGCTGAGCCGATTCTCAAAGCCCTTACTTGGATTGTATATTAAACCTGAGCTGGAGAGATAGCTCAGTCTGTAAGGTACTTGGCATGTGAACATGAGGACTTGAGTTTGATCCTGGTAACAAACACAGTAAGCTGGGTGTAGTGGGCACATACTTGTAATTCCAGCACACGATGGTGAGGACAATTGGATCATGGGGCTTGCTGACCTAATCAGTGAGCCCTAAGTCCCGCTGGGAGACCTGGTATCAGAAAACAAGATAGACAGCCATTGTTCTGTCAAGACACATTATCTGATGTTGACCTGTGTGCACACACCTGCACATAGGTGCATGAGCACACACGGACAGGAACACTCATACACATGAATTTGTTGCTAAATCTATACTACTAAATAATGGATTGGAGTGAAACACCTTAACTTGTAGTATGTTTATGTGTGCATATGAATCTAGGTGTCCACAGAAATCAGCTTGCATACATACAAAGAAAAGCCAAGCAATTTCAATGTCTGTAGAGCACACACAAAGATCCTGAGCAAACAAGATTTCTGAAGTTACCAGCAGAAGCTTGCCACTCACAGGCTATCAGAAGGGAGTGTTGTAAGTATAGCTTGAACCAAACCTTCTTGTCCACAAGCAGCAATCAGAGATGCAGATTGACAGGAGGAAGGAGGGCATGCATTGCAGATGCAGACATCGCCCTCAGGGGGGTCACTGATTGTCCTCCATCAAGCTTTTTCTATTAAGACAAACCTGCGTATAGTAACCTTTCCTTTGCTTAACTTGAAGTCAACTGATTTGGTACCTTAATCACATCTTTAAACTCATTTTATTATTGAGTACTTACTATTATTATTATTATTTTTATTGAAGCCCTTGGGACTTTACTTCAGCTAACAAAACAACACAAATATTCATGAATTGACAATTAGCTAGGTGGACAGTGGCATAATAATGAGAGTAGTACTCAGCAATAAAAAGATCACACTTGTGTTACGTACATAAGTCTGCACTATGATTGTGATGATGGTTACACTGTATATGTGCTTGTCAAAACAAATGGAACTGTATACATAAACATAATGAATTTTAATTATCTAAATGATATCTCAACCAAACTGATTTACAAGAAAAGTGGAGAGGCTGAAATGAAAATATTCCAAGAGAAGGCAAGAGCCAGGAGACAATTCTGAGAAATGATCAGTATTAGTTGTGAAACTAAACAGATTCCAAAATAAACAAAATAAAAAGTATTGCATTTTTCTGAGAAAATCTAAGTCATGATGCCATTTAAACAGAGATATCCTTAGCTTTGCCTAGCTGAGGAAGATGACAGAAATCAAGTCTCAAGCAATCAGACACTCACAACATGGCAAAAATATTTAACTCTGTACCAGCATCTCCTAGAAGATTGACAATTTTTCAGTAAAATTGGACATCCACCATTAGAGTGGAACAGTAAGTTTAGATGAATGACAACAGGAAGTAGCCTTCTTTCAAGATCTGTTTCCGGTTCTCATACCTGTCCCAGCACTAGCCACAGGCAACACTGCTCACGATAATGACAACTGTTGTCTGATTCAATACTCACCATATGCTATCTACTGGCCTCAGACTTTAGGGGCAAAATTAATATACCTCTCCTATTTCTGCATGTCTTTCAAGAAGAGAAATTTCTGGCCATTGCTGCTGGTTCTCCTCAAGGACATATAAATTAATCACATAACCGAGCAGTCCTTCTCCTAGGACTTAACCCAAGACAAACAAATGCTCATATAAAAACCTGAATACAAGTCTCATTTATTTCTGTCTAGACTAATAAAGATAATGCTTTCCTGCAGAGTGAAGGTCAAGGTTTGCTGAGTGCTCCTCATAACAAGTTGGGCTCTCTATGCTCAGGGTGTTTTTCCTAAGGCACAGCCTACTGCTTGAATAGTTAGTTAACAAGTGACCTTATTGGCCTTTTTTTTTGTGTCATCGCACTGTGGAATCAGAATCCAGAGAGGTAACATACTGCTGCTGCAGTAACCTGTACTTTGTTCTGACTCAGGTGTCTCATGTCTTTTTGTCATAATCCATGACTAACTTGTAACTTGCAAGTAGGATAAAATAGCAGACTCTTAAGATACTACATTCCCCAGGCATGATTAATGATTATAATAAGTTCATGGAGCTGTGAGCGTTTGGGGACTGAGGAACTTGAGAATAAGGTAACTAAAGAAATGCATGAAGGGCAGACTGCTGTGGAAGTGCCAACAGAAGGCGGTAGCTAAGGCCTTAGTCTGCACAGGTTACTCTGTACTTCTTTTCTTTTGTTTTCTTTCTCTCTTTTCTTTTTATAAAACAACAACAATGAAACCGAGCAACAAAAGCTTCAACATTTTACTGTAGTTGAAAATGACTTAACAGAAGCATCTAGATGGAAAACTCCATAGGCTTACAATCCCACCAATAATGAACTTACTGATGGTGTAGCAACTAATAGCAGGAACTCTGTTTTCTGCTTTAAAAAAAATTCTTTTCACCATGCATGGTAGTGGACGCCTTTAAGCACAGTACTTGGGAGGCAGAAGCAGGCGGATCTCTGTATGTTCGAAGCCAGCCTGGTCTACAAAGTAAGTTTCAGGACAGCAAGGGCTATGTAGAGAAACACTGTCTGGAAAAACCAAAAACAAACCAAAACAAAAAACCCTTTTTCATATGAAACAACATAAATTAAATCTGACAATTTGAGCAAACCTATACTATTTTTAAAATTTTCTTTTTTATTTCTTCAAGTTACATCTCAATTGCAATCCCCTCCCTACTCCCCCTCTAGTCCCATCCTCCCACCCGCTTCCCCCTCTACTCCCCCATCCACTTCCTTTTTTAAAAAATGTATGGTATATCCTTTCCCCCCCCAACAGCTCCCCCTTTCAGTCCAACAAATGGCTCTTTCTCTTATAACAAGAAATACAATACAAAACAACAGAAATAATTAGGCCACAATTATGAGAGTTATAGGGCTTAGCATACATTTCCAATGTCCAGTCCATATGTATTTGGCACCTTACTTTAACATTCTACTATCTAGCCGTCTCCATGAGTTTAAAGTTCTATATCCAACTTAGCCTCCATCCTAACTTGCATCACAATTTTAAAAACATCTTCTTAGATCCAGAACACCCTCTTAATTCCCAAACAACTAAAAATTTAACTATGAGACTCTAGCTATCTAGTCTTCAACCACATCAGAGACCTGAGAGGGATAAATATATCTGATTATACAGGAAGTGCAGGGCCAGCAGCTTCCAAAACTAAGAAATGACATACCAGTGGTTGCCTGGACAGTTCCCAATTTCTCTCCATACATTACAGCATCAGTCTTCAGCCATTTGGCCCCATTTCTCTGACAGACATTGATTGTAAAGCAGGAATTATGAAGGACTTGCCTAACCTGTCTTGGCAGAGCTAGGCTGTCAACTTACCTGCTTCCAAGTTTTGTCCTATTTGGACAACATTCTGTCTACAGTGGAAGCAAGGGATTTTTCTTGCCAAGAGATAGGCTTGCCACTAATTCAACCATCTCACACTGGAGATTCTTTGATGCTCATCTTCTACTTGGAGTAGACTAGGAGGTGCTGTCAGGAGCTGATATATCTTGATGTCAAAAAAAAATCTTGTTAAGAAAACATCTTTGAATGCCATATTCTGCAAATCTCTTGAGGTTTTTGAAGACCACCTCTCTATCTCTTATATTTGGATAGGCAAATGTTGCTTGTCTCTTAGCAACTTGATTTCTGATTAGCTTAGAAAATAACTGTGATCGACTGTCCTAGGACCTAACAAAATGACATGCTTGAATGACTATTAGTTTGCATTTCTTAATTATCCTAAACAGTTTATGACAGTTGGTAACAAAAGATCAAAACTTCACATTTCATTTTTAAACATTACCTAGGTACAATACCTTAAAAAGAGTTAACCTTAATTTTGTATCAGTATACAAAGATCAATACCAATGTGACCAAATATAATCTTAATTTTGTATCAATATACAAATATCAACACCAATGTAGCACAATATAATCTTAATTTTACATCAATATACAATGACAAATACCAATTTAGCCAAATATAATCTTAATGCTGTATCATATAGAAAGGTATAAGGGCATATTCAATAATCTGTCCTTTTTTTATCATTCCTATGTTATGTCTATATCCCATTTTTTTTTCTCGTCTGTTCACCCCTACATCAGAAAGGATACAGAAAAGAAAAAGAGAGAAGTCCCTGGGTCTAACCTCCAATACCTATTTAACAAGACCATTTAACAGCTTCTAATTTCTCCCCCCAAATAACAAGAAGTATCTATAACCCATCAAATGACCAAAGGGGGAAAATCAGCCACCCCACCTTCTGGAGATGGGACATGGATCTCTTAAAATGACTTCCTGCTGATTTGGGACATAGTAAACCTGTTTGGGGCCCAAATAAGGGAAAAATGGTTAAAAATGTTAATAGAATCATTTGATGTTCAGTACTTTTGTGTTCAGCTATTTAAATGTCCTAAGAAGTTTGTAGACAGAAGCTGAACTTCAGGGCTTTACTGAAGTTCTGACTGGAGCAGTCTGTGGAGCTGAACAATCTTAGAGATTTTGAGTTGTTGTGGTTGTAGACTTTTGAGGAAACAGCTATTGAGGAAGTCTTCGAGGCTGGATTGTCTAGGCTATTTGTCTTCTTTGGTGTCTGATCTGTTTTCTTCTGAGGTTTCAGTTTTCCAGTTGTCCCTGGATTCCTTAGATGGATGCTTTAAATCTCCTGGAAAGATAAGAACAGAGCCCTGCCCTAATCCTAACTCTGGGACACTACTTTTTTTTGGGGGGGGGGGTCAGGTAATTTTTCCTGGAGCAAATTCTGGTTTTTTTTTGACAATATAAAAAGTATTACCTTTAAATTGAGAATAAAAAAGAAATTATTTTGATATTGTGGAACTAAACAAACCTTTAAGTGTATATATTTTGAGATCTCAAAGGACAATTCGCTTTGAATTTCAGCATGCCTTTTGTGAGTAGCTTTTGAATTTAAATCCTTCCAAATCCTATGTGCCTGTCTCTGCATTTTTAGTATTGGGATCAAAGGCAATTGATTCCCAACTGATGGGATTAAAGATGTGCTTCACCACCCCTGGATCAAAGTTTTTCTCTATTTAGAGCTTGTTTTGTGTCAGTCTGACCTTGAGCTCTGTGATCTGCAGGTTTCTGTGTCTAGTGTGTTGGGATTAAGGGTGTATCCTTCTCAAATGATGGGATTAAAGGTGTGTACCATCACCATGCTGTTCCTTGTAACTCTAGAATTTATAAGACAACTAACTATATAGTGATCCTCCTGTCTCTGTTGGAGTTAAAGGCATAGGCTGACACCATGCATTTCATGTACTTTACCTTAGCTCCAAGTTTTTTCAATTCTTGGAGGTTTAGAAAACCAGGTTGAACAGCAGTAACTTTTAATTTATTTACAGTATTTTAAACCTGTTACCTGCTTTTTAATGCCAAACCATGAAAATATCCTATACATCTAAAAAAACAAACAAACAAACAAACAAACTTTTAAGCTATCAAGTTTGTGTAATCTATGTGGCCACCTGCAGTCTAACATTCTAATCTGAAATTAAGGCCATTTTTCTTTCATGCCAGTAAGGCAAGTATACCTTTGGTAAATTATAATTTGAAAATTTTATATTGTATTTTTATTATATTTTTTAAGCTTATTAACTCTTTTCTTAAAAAAAGTATTATTTTAATTTCTCAAGTTACTTCGAGAACATAATTTCCTCCCTCCTCCCCTCCTGCCCCCTCCCTTCCTCTCTCCCTCCTTGTTCCTCTAAATGGAACTCTCCTTCTCCTCAGATGAGGTGGGCCCTCACATATCATACTCTCTCAGATCTTCTGTCATGTGAGGGCCAAGAGCTTCCACTTGTGCTGGGGCTTGATATGGCACACCATCTAAGGTATGGTGTTCCACTAACCTGCAGCAGATTCCATGACTCACTGGTGGGTAAAATTTTTCCTAGGATAGATATGCTAGATTCCTATCTATTTGGGTGTGTGGGTTGTAGGATAGTTATCCTATGATGTATGGTTAATATCCATTTGTGAGGGAATACAAACCATGTTAATCTTTCTGGGACTGTGTCAGCTTGCTTAGGATGAGCTTTTCTAGCTCCACCCATTTGGTTTCAAATTGCATGGTTTCCTCATTTCTGATAGCTGTGTAGTATTCCATTGTGTAAATGTACCACAGTTTTTTTTAATCCATTCTTCAGTTGAAGGACATCTGGGTTTCTTCCAGTTTCTGGCTATTACAAATAAAGCTGCTATGAACATTGTTGAGGCAATGACCTTGTGGTTTCATTTCGAATCTTTTGGATATATGCCCAAAGGGGCATGGCTAGGTCATGAGGTAGAATATTACCAATTTTCTAAGATATCTCCAGATTGATTTCCAAAGTGGTTGCACAAGTTTGCACTCCCACCAGCATTGGGGCAGTGTTCCTCTCTCTCCATATCCTCGCCAGCATGCGCTATCATTTGAGTTTTTGATCTTAGCCATTTTGACGTGTGTGAGATGGAATCTCAGAGTTGTTTTAAGTTGCATTTTCCTGATGACCAAAGATGTTGAACATTTCTTCAAGTGCCTCTCAGCCTTTAGAGATTCCTTTTCTATGAATTCTTGGTTTAGCTCTGTATCCCATTTTTTGATGGGGTTATTTGATTTTTTGGTGTTTAATTTCTTCAGTTCTTTATATATTTTGGATATTAGCCCTCTGTCAGATGGGTTGGTGAAGATCCTTTTCTAGTCTGTAGGCTGCCGTTTTGTTTTAAGGACAATGTCTTTTGCCTTACAGGAGCTTTTCAATTTCGTAAGGTCCCATTTATTGATTGCTTGTTTTAGTGTCTGAGCTATTGGTGTTCTGTTCAGGAAGTTGCTACCAGTGCCAATGAGTTCCAGGCTTTTCCCCACTTTCTCTTCTATTAATGTTAGTGTGTCTGGATTTATGTTGAGGTCTTTGATCCACTTAGACTTAAGGTTTGTACAGGTGATAAGTATGGATCTATTTGCATTCTTCTACATGTTGACATCCATTTAGACCAGCACCATTTATTGAAGATGCTTTCCTTTTTCCATTGTATGGTTTTGGCTTCTTTGTCAAAATTTAAGTGACCATAGGTTTGTGAGTTTATTTATGGGTCTTCGATTTGATTCCATTGGTCAACTGGTCTGTTTCTATACCAGTACCATGCCGGTTTTATTACTATTACCCCGTAGTACAGCTTGAAATCCGGGATGGTTATACCTCCAGATGTTCTGTTATTGTACATGACGGATTTAGCTATTCTGGTTTTTTTTTTTGGTATTCTATATGAAGTTGAGAATTGTTTTTTCCATGTCTATAAAGAATTGAGTTGGCATTTGGATAGGAATTGCATTGAATCTGTATATTGCTTTTGGTAAGATGGCCATTTTTATTATGTTGATCCTACCTATCCATGAACAAGGGAGATCTTTCTATCTTCTGATATCTTCTTCAATTTCTTTCTTCAGGGACTTGAAGTTTTTTATCACACAGGTTTTTTACTTGCTTGGTTAGAGTTACCCCCAGGTATTTTATATTATTTGTGGCTATTGTGAAGGGTGTTGATTCCCTTATTTCTTTCTCAGCCCATTTATTTTTTGTGTAAACAAGGGCTACTGATTTTTTTAATTGATTTTTTATCCAGCCACCTTGCTGAAGGAGTTTATTAGATATAGGAGTTCTCTGGTGGAATTTTGGGGTCACTTCCGTATACTATCATATCATCTGCAAATAGGGATACTTGACTTGTTCCTTTCCAATTTGTATCACCTTGATCTCCTTTGGTTGTCTTATTGTTCTAGCTAAAACTTCAAGTACTATGTTGAAGAGACATGGAGAGAGTGGGAAGCCTTGCCTTGTCCCTGATTTTAGAGGAAATGCTTTAAGTTTCTCTCCATTTAGTTTGATGTTGGCTATTGTCTTGTTGTAAATTGCCTTTATTATGTTTAAGTATGGTCCTTGAATGCCTGATCTCTCTAAGACTTTTAACATGAAGGGGTGCTGTATTTTGTTAAAAGCTTTTTCAGCATCCAGTGAGATGATCATGTGTTTTCTTTTCTTTCAGCTTGTTTATGTGGTGGATTACATTGATGGATTTTCAAATGTTGAACTACCCCTGCATCCCTGGGATGAAGCCTACTTGATCATGGTGTATGATACTTCTGATGTGATCTTGGATCCAGTTTGCAAGTATTTTATTAAGTATTTTTGCATCCATGTTCATAAGGGAAATTGATCTGAAATTTTCTTTCTCCATTGGGTCTTTGTGAGGTTTAGGTACCAGGGTGACTGTGGCCTCATAGAATGTGTTTGGAAGTATTCCTTCTGTTTCTATGTTATCAAAGAGTTTGAAGAATATTGCTGTTAGCTCCTCTTTGAATGTCTGGTAGAATTCTGTGCTGAAACCATCTGGGCCTGGGCTTTTTTTGGTTGCAAGACTTCTAATGACTTTTTCTATTTCCTTAAGGGTTATAGGACTGTTTAATTTGTTTACCTGTTATTGATTCAACCTTGATAGATGGAATCTATCAAGAAAATTGTCCATTTCATTTAGATTTTCCAATTTTGTGGAGTACAAGTTTTTGAAGTAGGACCTAACGATTCCTTGGATTTCCTCAAAGTCTGTTGTTATTTCCCGCTTTTGATTTCTGAATTTGTTGATTTGGGTATTTTCCTTCTGCCTTTTAGTTAGTTTAGCTAAGGGCTTGTCTATTTTGTTGATTTTCTCAAAGAACCAACTCTTGGTTTTGTTGATTCTTTGTATTGTTCTTTTTGTTTCTAGGTTGTTGATTTCAGCCCTGAGTTTGATAATGTCCTCTCATCTCTACTCTTGGGAGTGTTTGCTTCTTTTTGTTCTAGCTGTTTCAGGGGTGCTTTTAGATCGCTAGTATGGGAACTCTCCAATTTCTTTTTGAAGGCACTTAGTGCTATAAACTTTCCTCTTAGCACTGCTTTCAATGTTTTCTATAAGTTTGAGTATGTTGTGTCTTCATTTTCATTGAGTTCTAAGAAGACTTTAATTTCTTTTTTTATTTCTTCCCTGACCCAGAGGTCATTGAATAGAGAGTTGTTCAGTTTCCATGTTTTTGCAGGCTTTCTGTTGTTTTTGTTATTGTGAAGTCTAGCTTTATTCCATGATGATCTGATAAGTTACAAGGAGTAATTTCACTTTTCCTGTATCTGTTGAGGCTTTCTTTGTGATGGACTATACGGTTGATTTTGGAGAAGGTACCATGAGGTGCTGAGAAGAAAGTGTATTCTTCTGTTTAACGGTGAAATGTTCTGTAGATATCAATTAGGTCCTTTTGATTCATGGCATCTGTGAGGTTCATTATTTCTCTGTTTGGTTTCTGCATCGTTGATCTGTCCAGTGGTGAGAGTGGTGTGTTGAAGTCTCCCACCACTAATGTGTGAGGTTCAATGTGGGATTTGAGCTTCAGTAGTGTTTCTTTAACAAATGTGGGTGGTCTTACATTTGGGGCATAGTTGTTCAGTATTGAGATGTCATCTTGGTGGATTTTTCCTTTGATGAGTATGTATTGTCCTTCCCCATTTCTTTTGATTAATGTTGGTTGAAAGTCCAATTTATTGCATACTAGAATGGCCACTCCAGCTTGTTTCTTGGGTCCATTTGCTTAGTATATCTTTTTCTAGCCCTTTACTTGGAGATAATGCCTATCTTTTTTTGCTGAGGTGTGTTTCTTGTGAGCAGCAGAATGTGGGATTCTGTTTTCACTTCCATTCTGCTAGCCTATGTCTTTTTATTGGGGAATTGAGCCCATTGATGTTGAGAGATATTAATGACCAGTGATTGTTACTTCTTGCCATCTTGATTTTGGTGGAAATAGTGTGTGAGTGAGCTTCTCTACTTTTGGTTTTGCTGAAGGCATGCTATTTGCTTCTTGTGTGTAGTTAACCTCTTTGGGTTGGAGTTTTCCTTCCAACATCTTCTGTAGAGCTGTATTTGTGCAGAGATATTGTTTGAATTTAGCTTTGTCATGGAATATCTTGTTTTCTCCATCTATGTTGATTGAAAATATTGCTGGGAATAGTAGCCTGGCCTGGCATTTGTGGTTTTTTAGGGTCGGCAAGAGCAGACCTAAAGAGGAGGTATTTTTAGGGTCTGTCCCAGGCCCTTCTGGCTTTTAGCGTCTCTGAGGTATGATTCTGATAGGTTTGCCATTATATTTTACTTGACCTTTTTCCCTAGCAGCTTTTAATATTCTTTCTTTGTTCTGTACATTTAGTGTTTTCATTATTATGTGGTGGGAGCATTTTATTTTCTGGTCTAATCTATTTGGAGTTCTGTAAGCTTCTTGTACAGTTATAGGCATCTCTTTTTTTAGATTTGGGAAATTCTCTTCAATGGTTTTGTTGAAGATATTTTCTGGTCTATGGAGCTCAGAATCTCCTCTGTTTATTCTATTCCTATTATTCTGAGATTTTGTCTTTTCATAGTGTCCTTGATTTCCTGAAGGTTTTTTGTCAGGATTTTTTTAGATTTGACATTTTCTTTGACAGATGTATCAATTTCTTCAATTTTATCCTCTGTTCCTGAAATTCTTTCTTCCATCTCTTGTATTCTGTTGGTGATGCTAGTGTCTGTAGTTCCTATTCTTTTCTTAAGGTTTTCCAGTTCTATGGATGTCTATGGATTGAATTTTCTTCATTGCTTCAACTTCCCTTTTCAGGTCTTCCATTCCTTTAAGTGCTTTATTAATTTCCATTGCCTCTTTTGCAGTATTTTGTTGTTGTTCTCTGAGATATTTGATTTCCTCTCTTAGGCCTTCTATTATTAATATAAGTGTAGGATTAAGGTCATTTTCCTTTGTTGCAATTGTGTTAGGATGTCCAGAGTTGTCTGTAGCATTATAGCTAGGTTCTGGAGACATCATATTTCTTTGGGTTTTGTTTTGTATTTTTTTTTTTACCATGTTCTTGCACTGACCTTTTGTCATTTGATTGACCCTGGTGTTGTCTGTTTGTTTCTTTTGTCAGTTGACCTTGGTGCTCAGGAAAACTCCCTGTTCACAGGGTTGGGTGATCCTGAGATCCTGTTGTCCACCTCCAGATGGTGGATAGATTCTTTTGCTCCTGTGGTGTGGCTGTAAACCTACAATATTTTGAGATGTAACATCATTTAAAAGTAATACATCTACTTTTCCTAGTGGTCAAGTTACTTTCATGATTTCCTTTGTACACATAGTACCCACTATGCATGTTCATCACTCAACAACACAGAAAAGCAATGCATGCTGGGAAGTCAGATAAAACAGATGTCCACCATCTCACATTTAAAATAGGAATCTTGCAGATATTTGTGTACTTATTTTTACCTGTTAAGATATGTGGTGCACACCTTTAATCTCAGCACTCATGAGGCAGGTGGATCTCTGAGTTCTAGGCCAGCCTGGTCTATGGAGCAAGTTCCAGGACAGCCAGCCAGGCCTACACAGAGAAACCCTATCTCAAAAAACAAAACAAAACAACAAGAACGATATTCAAGTCCTAACTCTGATCTATGTAGACACACAGGCAGATATGCATTAAGTAATGTAGTGCATTACATATCTAACAAATTCATTGAGTTTAAATTCTTTTCAAAGTAGATGTTAGAAAATTCTTGGTTTAGTTGCTGTCCTTTAATGGACATCCAATTATAATGGATAGAATATACACTTTGTACAAGCTTGGATGCTTACTATCTATTACATATATATATATATATATATATATATATATATATTATCCTGATTCTAAATAAAACCTGGATAGAAAAATATAAACTTCTTTCAAATAAGAAAGATGATTCTTAAGGTGTGTTTTGTCATTCCTGTAGAGGGGCCTTTAATGTTTAGGAGACAAATGCAATAATTTAATTTTTTAAAATTGTAATTTCAGTCAAGAATTTAACTTAGCATTAGTCATTAATTTACTCAAAATATTTGTTAACTAGATACTATATGTTAAGTACCATATCTGACTTTTTAATGCCAACATACTTTTATTACTTCTGTCCAATGGAAAGCAATTTCAAAATCAAAGATAAATATAAAATTACAATGTGAATAAAATATTAAAATATGAACTAAAAATCAAGTCATCTTAGTAAAATAATATACCCTATAAGCAAAACAGTTGGTATCATCATGTGATGCTTGACTTGTATAATGAAATGCCATTCTGAATTTGTGACTAAATCTGTGAGTAAAGGTGTGTCACGTATCTGTGAACCCAGCATTCAGGAGCAGGGGCAGGAGAACTGTAAGTTCAAGGCCATCATAAACTACATAGCTAGTTCAAGGCCAGCCCCTGACATACATAATGAAATCTAGTCTTAAAAATGCACATAAACAAGTAAAGAATTTGTTGTCATTATGAAGTGAACCTATTATACTGAAAAGAGTCAGAAATGGAAGTTCAAGTATAATATAAAACTTATCATGGCAGGATAAGAGGAGTCAATGTTATAGCTGGTATACTAGAAAAACTAAAAATGTATGTGTATCTATGTATATATACCAGGAGATTTATCCTTCAATTATAGGACTTAAAAAGATGGTAAATTTGATTTTCTTAAAAGACTGTCAAAAACTAAAGAAGAGAATCCAAAAGCAGAACAGCAGCCTAACTAGTTAACAGACAGAACATATTTTGTATCTTTAGGCATATGACAAGGACATTTAATCAACTAAAAATATTTTAATACATATACTTTTCCTAGTGTGCAAGTTACTTTTATGGCTTCCTTTGAACACATAGTACCCACTGTGCATGTTCATCACTCAATAACACAGAGAAGAGATGCATGCTGGGAAGGTAGAGAGAACAGATGTCCACCATCTCATTAATTGGATATTTTCAAAATGATCTTTTATACATTTTGGTTAGAATTTGAATTTTGCCACAAAATTCTAAGATATGTAAAATAATATCCTCTCATTGCTGTCCCCAACTCCTGTAAAAAACAAAAACAAAGAAAATTGACAAAGTAACTTCTTGTAGAAAGGGAGGCCTCCCCTTGTCTTCTGCCACAGGCACTTCTCTGTTATCTGTTGCTACAGTTAAAACCAGAATTTGGGAAGTTACATTTTAATTTGTAGATTTGTTCCCAATGGATTTGCAAATATTTTTGTCTGCTACAAAGTGCTTCCATCTGATTATACTGGTATTGTTTGATTTTTCCTATAACACATTCACCACTATGATATGTAAGCTAAGAATTTTATCCTAACATTCATTTTCAAAATGCTTATAAATATCCACTATGTTCAAAATCTTTTGTGCTAGTATTGTAATTTTTCTCATGACTTAAAGATTTTAGGTTGACCTAAATCTTTGACGTATATTTAGTCTTTCTTTATATGAACCATTTTAAAATTATTTGTTTTTTAATTATCTTTTTAAAAAATTTTTATCTTTTTATTTATTTATTTTATTTTGTGAATTTCACATCATGTACCCATTTCCCTCTCTTCTCTCATCTCCCCTCAGACCCACCCTGGAAATATCTCTCAACATAAAAATAAAAATCTCATTGTGGAAGTTGTAGCTTATATCAGTTTGTCCCACAATATTCCATTTTGGCCACAATTTTTTGGCTTGCAAATGTTCTTTATAATGACTCCTTGGTTTGGTATGAGGCTTCTGACTTCTGATACTTTGTCAGTTCTGGAACCTTACTGGGACTCCTCTCAGATATTCTGTTGTTGTCCTGTGCCATAGAGATCCTGTAGTTTTGGATCTGTAGAACTGGCTTCTTCATGCACTCCAGCAGTTCATCCATGGGGTATACTATACGTTGGTGTCGGACAACTCAAAGCCCTGGTTCTGGGCCTGCAACCCCCACATCAAAGGCTAGTTCTACCATGCTACCCAGGTAAGGTGCAGGGCCTGCTCTCCCAAGTGCTACAGCAGGTAAGGGACTGGACCAGTTCTCCTCCTCTCATGAGCTTATCAAGGCCAACTCTCCCACCTGCTACCTGTGGTGAGGGCATCAGAGAGTGGAAGAGATCTCTCACCAACACCACTGAAAAGCAGACAAAAGGCAGGGTTGGCTCACCCACACTCACACCCTTGGGGCTGGCTCACCCACAACCCCCACATCCAGGTACAGGCAGTGTTCTTCTAGTCTCTGGCTTGCTTCCTGTCCTGAGGGCCCATTTGGGCTTTCCTGGTGCTGGACTGGTGGTCATCACAGGCTAGTTCCCTGTCCAGACCCTGGCACCAAACTGGTGGTGGTCTCAGGCTTGTTTTTTTTTTTTTTGAGGAAATATTAGGCTACTAATTGTTCAGGTGTTCATAGGTCAGAGCACTGAATATAGACATAGCCTTTCTCCTCTCTGCCACTGACTGATGGACATGTGACACAGCAGTCATATCTGCAATGTTTTTAGGGGGAGTGAGCTTTTTTTTTTTTAAACATTTTGAAAACTAAATCGACTTTGGAAGCTTCCCAGTGCTATTTCCAAAGAAACTGCAAATCCAAGGTAGCCCTGCTTGGTTCATCATCTATTTGCCTGTGTGTTTCCTCTAGTGTTTACATGGCATCAATATACCCAGCTGCCAGGGATTTTATTTTGTGAAGCTCTTACATATGTGTTAAAGACAAAACACCAAAGGCACAAATTAAGGTCAGGCTCAAGTATCTTAAGGGTCTTGGGATCTAGAATATTACAAATGTTTCGGGTGAATTAGTAATTAAACTGGCTTTCTTTGAGGGTAGACAGAAGATGTTATCTTGTTATCTATGGAAAAATACCTGAAAGATAATTTTTAAAGTGACCAGTTAATGACATTCTAGACATCTGTTCTTTTGTCTTCCCAGTATGAATTTCTCTTCTGATAAAGAGTATCCTGATTTTAGTTACCCATTGTTGAAGTCTCAGTGGGAGTTTTGATTGATATGCTGTCTTTTTTATCTCCTAGGCAAAGAATGGACAAATCGCCAACTAATAAAGAGTTTGGAACTTGAATCTTAAATATGTAACATGTCACCGTAAGTAAAATAACTGTAGTCCTTTGATCTGAAGGACAGGGCTGTGAGAGACCACACTAGTTACCAACATCTCAATATAGAAAGCTAATCATTAATAGTAAGTGCTTACAATGCTTTATGTGATTTGCTTAGGTGAAACCATTTACTCCTCACAACCACCTTATGGCATGGAGAAACTGAGAGTTAGAAAAATAGCCGATCCAATCCAGTGTGCCTACTCCTAAGTCGAGGAATTGTAATTTGAATCCGAGAAGTCTGGGACGGATTCATGCTCTTTACTGTGTTTCCTTTTGAGAGTAAAGACACTTTGTTAGTTGAAGCCATTGTATAGGTGATTTCCTGGTGCTGAGTTCTTTTTATTCCAAGGACAGTCTAATTATAATTATACAGCTATATAATATATAATCATAAAACCATAAAAATTATAAGACTAGCACAAGAACATTTTGAACACAGTGGCTACTTCTAAGCATTTTGAGAATGAACGTTAGAATAAAATTCTTAGATGGCCTCCAATGCAATCTAAAAGCTTGAGTGAATTTGTATGTTGGATAAGCTGCGGTGTAATAAAGACAGTCAGCTTTCTGGAAATAAGTGGTCCTGTTGTGGCCAGAAGGGGAGTTATCAGTTTTCTTCAGTGCTTTTGTGGGTTTCTAGAAGAATGGGGTTTCCCAGATTTTCTATACTAGCTTTGTGTGACAAAGCTCTTTTCCTTTCCTATCTCGGAAAAACATGACATGGTACTTTTCTGGGAATCCATCTTGCATGTAATCTTTAGTCTTCTTTTCTCTAATAAAATATAGTATCTGGGCTTTACTTGGATAACTAGTCCATCCCTTCTCAATTCGTTGCACAGAGATGTCATCTAACTGAACACAGGAGTGACCACTACACAGACTCAGTAGGTCAGCATATCCTCATGTACCTGCTTATTTTGATGTCATTAGAGTGAACACATCAGAGCACCAGAAAAAGTAAACCCTTTACAAGACTGCAGACCCCCAGACCTACTCCAGAACTGGTAAGGGAGGGCTTAGTGAATCTGATTCTGTTGACTTTTTGAATTTCTTTAATACAAAACAAAGAATTCAGAGATTATTTGTGTTCTTTCTTTCTTTCTTTCTTTCTTTCTTTCTTTCTTTCTTTCTTTCTTTCTTTCTTCCCTTCCTTCCTTCCTTCCTTCTTTCTTTTTTTTAAACCATTACTCAATCCTTAATTCTATGGACATTAATTTGTAGAGTAAGACAGGACAACTCCCCCCAGCTCATAAATTCATATGAGGACTATACATGGGGGAAACACATTGTTAGAATCTTCTATCATTATTATGTTTAGAGGAAGGCAAATTGCAGTAGGAATTGTGATTCTGCTGGGAAAGTGTTGCAAATGCACATGAAATGTTGCTAAATTCAGATTGTGTGCAAGATAGTTTCACAGTCTCCTTGCTATTGCTGGACTTGTCCTTAAGCTATTAACAGAACTCCACAAACAATCCCAGACTAATACAATGAGACCTCAAGCTGGTTTTAGAAGGGAAAAGGCCTTTTATTTCATAACTGAGTGTAAGATTGAAGTACACTGCATGAAGTTAACCACTTTACTTAGACTGGCCCAATAAGCACATTGACTGAAGGTTTCCACAGTCCCATGCAGACGTAGCACTGGGAAAATGTGCACAGCAGGAAGGAAGTTGTTGGAATGCCTCTAAATATCTGGGAGGCAGGATGGGTTCTATCAAGTGAATTGGAAAAAGATGCAAAACATGAGAGAACACACTTTGAATCTTGTCTCCAGCCAACTTTGCTCCTTCAGTGCATTCCTCTGTAAAGCCAGAGTTGGCTGCCTTTCCCTGGGGAAAATTTTACTATCTTAAAGTTTTGTTTCAAGAAACAAATATTTACAATTGGCCCATAGTTGAAGAAATCAGAAATTACCTTTGCACCTAATGCTCAGGGGACATTGTGGAAGAGGGGGCAGAAAGACTGTCTGAGTTTATTGTGAGATTATGTCTCCTAGCAACATCAGAAATTGCACTCATAAAGTTTCACCGACATGCCGGGCGGTGGTGGCGCACGCCTTTAATCCCAGCACTTGGGAGGCAGAGGCAGGCGGATCACTGTGAGTTCGAGGCCAGCCTGGTCTACAAAGTGAGTCCAGGACAGCCAAGGATACACAGAGAAACCCTGTCTCGAAAAACCAAAAAAAAAAACCCAAAAAAAAAAAGTTTCACCAACATAATCACCCAAAAGTTAGCTGACCAAGAATGAAACCAATGGACATGCCAAACTAGGCAATGAAAAGCCTGGAGGGGAGCTGGAGAGATGGCTCTGTAGTTAAGAGCACTGTTTTCTCTCCAAAAGACATGGGTTCAAATCCCAGCACCCATAGGGCAGTGCACAGCTGTAATTGCCAGGTGTGGTGGTGCATACCTTTAATGTCAGCACTCAGAAGGCAGAGGCAGGCAGATCTCTGTGAGTTCAAAGCTAGCCTGGTCTACAAAGTGAGTCCAGGGCAGCCAGGGATACACAGAAAAAAACTTGTCTGGAAAAACTGGGAAAAAAAAAAGAAAAAAAGAAAAAGAAAAGCCCAGAAGGCCTCAACCATATACAAAGAACTATATAGGCAGCTGAAACAAGTCCTGATAACCCTAAATTTTGGTGATTTAAAAGTTTTAAACCTCTTTCTTTAGAAAGAATTGGAAGAAAACTCACTTAATATCAGACCCCACAGACCTTCTTGCTTGCCAAAACAATCTCAAACACACAGTATAAATCACAATGTAGCTAAGAAATAAAATGACAATGACAAAACCTTTATCCATAGGTTTCTCTGAGTGTATTTGGCCTGTGCTAATGTCACCTGCAGGCACACAGTGCTGGCTGCTGTCCTGCCTGCTTCTGGCTCATAAGGAACAAGCACATCTTTTTAAGACTGGCCTGCTACTCTCTTGAAACCTGAATAGTCCCTTAAGAAGGAGGAAAGGGTGGAAAGAGCGCACACATCCGGGCATGCCCAGAAGTGCATGGTCCACATCATGTTTCTATGACTCAAAATGAAAACATATACAAAACACAACTTTAGGGCAGCCGTTTTGAACTCTGTAAGTCATATGGCCTTTAAAATAAAGATTTATTTAATCTTTGAAAGTATACGTATGTCTGTTTGTCTGTGTATGGATGGGTGTACATGTGTATGTGTGTGTGTGCAGAGTCCAGAAGAGAGCATTGGATCCTGTGTAGCTGGAGTGATAGGCAGTTGTGAGTCACCCAGTGGGAGTGTCAGGAACTGAACTCAAGTCTTTTTTTTTTAATTTATTTATTTATTGCTTCAGGTTACATCTCCATCACAGTACCCTCTTTCCACCCCTCCCAGTCTAGCTCCCACCCTCTACCCCCTAACCCTTCCATCCCACTCCTCTGGAGTGGAGTGACCCTACATAACAGTCCCCCGCCCCAGTTCAGCAGTCATATGAGGTCCAAGAGCCTCCTCATACACTGGGGGCCTACAAGGCAGCACCACTAGGGTAACGTGTCTCATTGACAGGGGAAAAAAGAAATAAGTCTATGTCCATGTTCCCTTTGGTGCGTTGGTTGTGGTATAGATACCCTGTGCTATATGGCTGACATTCGACTACAAGTGAATAGATGGCACGTGCCAACTGTTAACAACAACAAGCTGCCTTTCACAATGGCCTCCGGCTTGCAGAGCTATTGGGCAGATAGTGCAGTGAGTCCCCCTTGGCCTACTACAGCCTTTCCTTTCTCCTGTCTCAGCATCTTGCTTTACTATGGCACATTTGGTACAGTTGGTGAGCCTATGTTGGTGGATTATTATTCACATCCAGTTTATTATCAGTCCAGACTTCTGTAGTCTTTTCCTAATGGCTTCTTTTCTACCCCAGGGTCCTTTCGTGGTCCTGTTTCCCTACTCCTTTCTGCTGCCTTGATACTTCAGATTTTCCATGTTGGCCTTGAATGTTGTGAGTCGAGCCAGTCAAGTATAATGTAGAATACCATCACTTGGAATTTGTCTGACGTCTTTCTCATGATTAGACTGAGGTTGTGCGTTGGGGGCATGAGATCACAGAGTCAAAGTACCATTTCCATTAGAACATCAGAATAAGCAGACTTTTAAGTAGAAACATCCTCAAATTTATGTTGCATCTACAGTCCCATCTACATTTTTGATCTTCAATGTCAAGAAATCTCTCTCTCTCTCAAGTAAGTAAGTGAACTCAATTCTTTTAAGTATCTTTTATGCACTCTTCCTCTAGGAGCCACCTCTCCAACCCCAGTGTGGCTTTTTTCATTTCACATGGTGCTCTGGTATGTAAGCACGTAAGAGAGCAGTTACTATGGTGAGCATCATGATAGTGTGAAGGGAGAGTTACAGAACTCTGTGGATGGGCTGCTCTTGGATGTCTTAACTCCTAGAAGCCCTTAGGCATCCTCAAAGAATGTGAGAGACACAAAAATGTTGCTCTTTGCTTGGCTCTTTCATTTTTTTTCTCTCCTGAGATGGTGTCACTACTTGATGTGGGCCTGGCTGGCCTTGAATTTGCCAGATCCCCACACTGCTTCCCTGAGTGCTGAGATGACAGGTGTGAGCTGCCATGCGCAGATGTGTATGACTCTGTTGCAGCACAATCTGATCACGGGAGAAAAGGACAGGTGGATGTTGCTTAGAGTCTGCATGGAAAAGCAGCAGAGATCACAACTGACCTTGGATTCTGGGATGATTCAGTGGTCATCAAAGAGAGGCATGGATGAACTTTTACCTGGACTTTTTACAGACACACACACACACACACACACACACACACACACACACACACACACACTACCCTTGTGTCTGTTTACTCAGTTATTTACTTTTTTCCAAGACAAGGTCTCACTATGTAGCTCTTGCTGTCCTGGAACTCACTATGTAGACCAGGCTGGCCTTGAACTCACAGAGATCCCCCTGCCTCTCCCCACCCCCAATGATAGGCACGTGCCACTTTGACCCACAGTTGCTTACGATTTTAAAACCTCAAACAAAGGAGCACCTACAAATCTCTATTATTTTCTTATTTTACAGATTGAAGCAGTTTGCACTGGCGGTATACTCCTCAGATCTTCAACATCAACCTTAACAGGGTGTTCTGTCCACAAGCCTCACCAAAGAAGGACAAGTCACACCTGGAAAAGAGGACACATAGACTTGTAAGCCACAACCAGCAGTTTTACTTCTCCATCTCTAACAGCTTCATGATTGTGACACTGGGGGTCTCTGATTTCTCCCAGTCACTCTCCTCCTTTGGCTTGTTTATGTGGCCTCTCGGCCACAGTAAAGGTCACGGAAGGGCCACTGGGCTGACATTACAGAAAGCAAGAGAACTGAAACATTTTAAATGAAATAAAAAGCAAACAGTATCATAGCCACACCACCAGCCATGCCACTGCTGTGTAATGTACAATGGTAATGACCCTCATGACTGAAAACACTGGCTGTGAGTAGCCCCAGAACTAAACATCAGCTTCTCGGTTGCTGTAAAAACCTGGTAGATACAACTCACATACAGTGTTCTATGTCCAGTGTCAGAAACTGAGAGCCTGGCAGAGGGATATGAAATGATGC
Source organism: Lophiomys imhausi (assembly GCA_907164525.1). Classification (NCBI taxonomy): domain Eukaryota; kingdom Metazoa; phylum Chordata; class Mammalia; order Rodentia; family Muridae; genus Lophiomys; species Lophiomys imhausi. The sequence goes on along the minus strand of CAJQZJ010032315.1, from coordinate 2,160,978 downwards.
TGCTGTCCACCCTGAAGAGATTTAACAACAGCCTGGTCTTATCTGGAAATTTGACACTTAACTTCATGGTGATCCTCTTGATTCTCGGATATTTTTCTGCCCCTTTTCTCTCACGGTACTTTTTGTTGTTGTTTATCCCTTTTCACTCTCTTAATACTAAGGTGAGAAGATTTAATTATTGTCCTTTGTGTATCAATCAAGGATAATGTGGGTCAGGGCTGCTCTATTACAGCAGGCAACGATAAGTGAGAGATGACAGGTCAGTATCTGTGTACAGTGGACAACTAGTTAATTTTCATGAGATGACAGTAACTTGAAAGTGATGTTGGACAAGGTGAGTCTTGTAAGTCGTTGTGGTTTAAGTTTCCAAGCTAGAAACTGAACTCCCATTCCCCTACTTGATATAAGTAAATATCAGCAGTTAGCATTCCTTTCTTGGGGCAACACTTCACCTCACAGAAGTTCATATTAATATTGGCAGCAATTCTTAAATTAATGTGAGTATGTACTCTCCCTGTGCCTTTTGTGTGGCAGGGTTCCTTTCCCCTTGGCCTCCTATAAAGGGGTCCTGCTATTAGAAATTGACTATATTATTGTTTCTTCATTTATTGTGTCACTAAAATTTGAACAACTTGGGATAACAGCAAATGAAGCCTGGTCAGGTGCTTATACTTAAAAGCTGGTCCATGTTGTCATTTCCTGGAATGGATTTTGCCGAGTGGGTGGATCCAGCGATGTAGTAGGGAGGATTAGACAGAGGAAGATTAGACAAAGGTGTACCTAAACAGACTCTGTGGATATGCAAGAAGCCAAGGAGGGTAAAGGCACGCTCAGTCCATTCAACATCATGCTTGGGAGGCAACAGTAACCTGCTATGACCTCAGCTTGGCTGTGTCCTCATACTTCTAAGTGATGGTAGGTGTCCGAACAAGTTTGAAAACCCAAATAACAAGGATGATATGGTACTCAACAGCCACGCCTTGTTACACATTTTTCAGTAGTATAAATATTATTCTGCACAGTTCCATGTATTCAAAGCGTTTTAAAAACACTATATTTTCAAGTTTTTTGCGACATGTCTCATGCTACTACTTTTTGATGGGAGTACATTAGTGCATGATATACACACATTTTGCCTTGTGTAGGCAATGCATGTGTGTAGTTACATGTTTTGAATTTTTATATTTGTGAGCAAACTTAATTATAAATCTGAGCATTTCAAAGTGTATTTACTTGTGCTCATGATTGAATTGGTCAGTAGTACATTACTTTGCTTTTGTTGTTTCTACTGAGTTGCTTTAAAAATATTTTTAAAATTAACTAAAGGGATGGCAAAATAAAACTGCTAACCAAACTCAGAGACTGCCAATCTCCTGTCAAAAAGCTGAGGCCACGGAAGGTAGGGCATTGGCAACAGCAGTGAGTTCTTGTGAGTCTGAGAAGAGTAGAAAAAACTTGAGGACATCTATTTTTTTAAGAGCTATTTTTTAAAGGCCTATTTACAACACTTTTTTTCTCACTAGCGGGAAATAACTTGTACAGTTGTGGGGATTGAGAAGTGACAGTATCTGAAAGACCATTGACCTGTTTGTGAGTTGAGAGAAATTAAGGAGAAAATTAATGGCTGCAATTGGCCAGGAAAACTTGAGAGACAACCTTTAGTATGAATTTTGAATTTATCAATTGAGTAAGGTTTTCTTCATTTACACTATAATTGGCTTTACCTTATGTACAGTTTAAGTCAGGTGGCAGAGAATGGGTGTTGGGGAAGAAAAGAGAAGGGGAGGAGTCAGAGGAGGAGGGAGAGGGAGGAAGGAGATTTTAGAGGTATGCCTGCAGAGAAGCACACACATCATTTTGTATCCTCTTCTTACTGGCTCTGGCTGGCTTGGCCTGTACTTGTCACCTGGGGTGGACAGAAGAATAGCCTCCTACACCATGGCAGATGAGGTCTTTACAAACGACTATATTATTGAAAGTTTCCCCATGTCATTATGGAACATGAGATATTAGCTTTTATTTGCAAAGAATATTTGAAAGAAACAAATCTGGTTCCTTGATTTGAAAAACGGCATGTATACATGGCAGTAATTTATTTGGGAGGGAAATAAGTTGAGAATTGCATTATGGGACAATACCTACTGCTGTACATTGTTTCCTATAAAGATCTAAGATGTGACAGACAAAATAAAATAGATAATTCTCAGGTGCTTAAAGATACTTGAAAAATAAAAAGAGAGTTTTCTTTTTTATCTTTATTACGTATGTGATGTGTGTGGGGAGGGAAACACGAGTGTAGACTTGAGTGAGTGCAGGCACAGCCACCTGAGATCTTGCTGGCATTTACCAGGCTGGCTGGCTTGGAGACTCTGGAAGTTTCCTGTTGCTTTTCATCTCGCTGTGGGAGCATTGGCATTACAGACTTGTGTTACTGTGCCCAGCTTTGTGTGGGTTCTGGGGATTCAAACTCAGGTCCTTATGCTTGTTCAGCAAGCACTTTCACGGGCTTGAGTCCTTTCCTCAGTCCATAAATTTGTCTTTGCTCCTAAGGCTTCTTAGTCTGAATACTTGCAAACCCAAAGACTAATTAAAGTTTTAGCTATAAACAGATTGTCTTCTTAAATCCTTGAAGGGAAAATAAAATCAAATGAATAGTTTTTGTAGGGAACCTTGAAGTCTGCTGAAGACATCCCAAGATCAAATTCTCAGCACAAATGAGATTTATTTACCCCCTAAGGACAGAGGTCAGGCATAAGGTACAAAGACAAGCAATAGAGGAAGAGGCAGAAATGAAAGTGAACAAGGGAGAGAGGAGAAAAGAGATAAGGGAGAGAGGGAAGAGTATTTGTCCGAGGAGATGGACAAAGGACTGCCTCTGGATAGAGAGGAGACAGAAATGATCCATAGGCAAATGGCAGTTTATGAAAGTACAAGAGGAAACCCATGTTAGGATGAGGTGTTTAATTTTAATTGGGCATGTTAATTAGGTGAGCCAAAGGGGGCTTCTGATTGCTGGACTTCAATACTTTAATAGTGGACCCTGGTAGTCAGCCTCAGGAGGAAGTGGCCAAACAAAGGAATAGACCTTGGTGGTTAGCTTTAGGAATGTAATCTAAGGGTTTTAGCAAGGCTGAAGGAATGGAGGAAGGGTCAGACTTGCCAGAGTCATGCTCACCACACTCAGTTAGCTAGCATCCTTTCATTTTTTTTCCCTATTAGTTGATTTAGCTAGCATAGTAAAATTGGGCCCATTTTCATCAAGATTGTAGTATAATTTAATAAATCTTATTTACATATTTTGTAGCTTGACTCAGGACAGAGAATTCATGTTGACACACTAATTAATATCTGTCAAATCATGTGTTTTAACATCAATATTAAATTCAGAGTACTAACCATCCATATCAAATTGATAAAAGGTCAAATATTTAGACTGCCTAGTAATGTTGATCATAATACATCAACTTGGTTTTCTTGTATAATATTTCTTACTCAGTGTTTATCTTCACCATAATATAGTGAAATACTCATTTAAATGAGTCCTGTATCAGAGGATTTTTTTTTTTTTTTTTTTGTCTCTTGAGTCCCCAACATTGCTTGGATCTCACAATTAAGCATCATTCCAGAAATATGATGATGGTAAATTTGAAAAATGGCCCAATTATCTGTTCCAAGTTTTAGAGGAAGGAAACCAATCTTTCCCTGTAACACCAACTACTCAGCATTAGCGCACCGCAAATGAGCCGCACCACAGAATTTAGCTCGGATCTTCAGAGCCTCATTCATCATGGACGCTCTCCCATCAGAATCTCTCAGTGGACTTGCCCATGCTGAACAATCAAGTCCTTAGCCACAATACATCCCCCTTGCTGAGCCTGTACCTCCACTGTTGCTGCTCAGCTTCACCATTGTCCAAATCAACAGCTTTGCCTTTGGCTGCTGGGATACTTGGTTCTGCTTGCTTTTCAATCCTATAATTTTGATGCCGTATCTATGTAGGAGCAAGGAACTAATTATTATATTTATTCTTAGATATATGAAGATAATGTTTGTGAAGACCATGGTGAATCATTAGGTATTTTTAATAAATAATAATTTGTCAGGATTAAATGAGACCTAGGATGTTTTTGTTTTCAATATTAAAACAAGAATGATATGCAATATGAACTTTAATAAGTGTATTACTCAAGTAGCATTTAAAATATAATTTCATGTCAAGTTGATACTTGCAAAATCCTTATTATATGTATACTTGCCTTATAGTAACAAACTAAATATTACTTTGTGGTGGATATTTATTAATATTTGTTAGCACTAAATACAAAAGAAATCAGTCTTCAAAATTCCTTCAAGCAAAACGACTTTGTGGGCAGGTGGCATTTTAACAATACTTTTTATGTTTTCCTTATAGAAATCATCACCTGAAATTCATCTTGTTACTGTAACAGCCTTGTGTGCCCATCACAAATACTTGCTCTTCCTTAGATCTTTCCTAATTTTCCTACTTCATGTATTTTCCATCTTTAAACCTCATTGATTATTTGTGTACCTTAAACTACTTCTAGGGGCTGGGAATGTTTTAGTTGGTAAAGTTCTTTCTACGAAAGCATGAGGATCCAAGTTCTGATTCCCATTGACCATGTAGAAGGCTGGATCTGGAGGCACAGGCCTGTAATGCTACTGCCTGGAAGCCAAAGACAGGATGCTAAGTGCTTGCTGCCTAACAATTGTAGCAAATCAGTGGGCTCTGGGTTCGGTGAGAGATCCTCATCAAAAAGTAAGGTGGAGATGAGACAGCTCAGCAGTTAATAGCATGGGCCGCTCTTCTAGAGAACCTGGGTCTAATTCTCAGCACCCTCATGGTGGCTCACAACTGTCGGTAACTCCAGTCCAGGAGGATCCAACACAGTCTTCTGGCCTCCATGGCACCTGGCACACACATGATGCACAGACACACATGCAGAAAAAGCATCGACACACAAAATTTTGAAAATTAATAGTAAAAAAATAAGGTGGAGAATGATATAGGAAAAAACACATTATACACTAAACTTTTATTAATTTCTTTTAGATACAAGATTTCATGTAGCTCAGGCTGGCCTTGGACTTAGTAAACATCTGAAGATAGCCTTAACCACACACTCCTCCTGTTCTCCCTGTTTCTATCTCCTGAGTGCTGTGAGCACACACATGAGCAGCTATACCCAGTGTGCACGGTGGTGTTTATGCAAGGCAAGCACTCTGCCACCCAAACTGCATCCCCATTCTGCTTTTATTTAAATGTTAACCGCTTAAAATGTTTTTGATTTGGGGGCAATAAGATTCTCACTTGGATTAAAAGGAAGAGATAGGGTCCTGTTTTTCTACTGGACACAAACTGTGAAAGATGACAGTTGATGACATTGTTCAGGGTTCAGAGCCATTGTTGTCCTCTTGCTCTTTCCCATGAGATGGCAAAAAAATGATCACCACAGCACTCGGTACAAAAAGTGGGGAGCTGAGGTGGTATGGGGTGCCAAGCAAAGCTCCTCAATTTTTCCAGTAGATGTCTTATGTGTCGCATGGCCACTTTTAACTGTAGGGGATCCTGAGAAGCAAATTGTTACTTTTCCTTGCCTCTATTGGAAGTCGTAAGCTGGAAACTAGGAACAACTATGGAAGATTGTGGGTTCTTTATGCTACTTAGTCCCTGCTCCTGTGCGTGCACCTCATCTTGTATTTCCAGGAGTCACCCCACAACTATTTATTGGAAGAATACACAGTTTTATAAGAACTTTAAGCATAAGAAAACATATATTGGGGCAACTGGCTTAAAATAGCAGATTATGAATAGTTTGTCTTTTAGAGTTATTCTATTCTTCTCAAGAGTGGGAAGACTTCTGGGGACCCTGATGGCCCCGGTTTATTTCATGGAGTGTGGGTGTTTCCTGCTGATTCTGAGTGTATAAGTTCACGTGAATGCCAAAAGAGTTCTTCAGATTTATCTGAACAGAGTTAAAGGCAAATTGGTCTTGAACTCAGTACTAAATCTGAGGGTCTACTATATTACTTCTTTTTTTTTTTTTACTTAAAATGCGTACTGTAAATATTTTATTAATATTTTTAAAAGACAAGTGAGTACACACAGACTTTCAGCAGTTGAACTTAAAATCTAGGTCTGGGGCAGGGGTTGGAGAATGGAGTGGGAGGAAAGGGTATAGCTCAGTTGCAAGCAAGGCTGTCTAGCATGTATGAAGCTTCAGGTTCAGTTGCCAGCACCACATAAAACTAGACCTGGTGATACCCCCTGTAACCTCAGGACTCCAGAGGTGGAAAGAATGAGATCAGAAGTTTGACACCATCCTTGGCTACATAATGAGTTTGAGTCCAGCCTGTGATATATGAGACAGTGTCAACAAGGGACAAATAAATAAATTACAGTGATGATATCTTAGATTGGGTACAATCATTACAAATGATAGCAGAAATACATTTTTAGCACTTGAAGTTACTTTAGATTTTGAAAGTGTGAAGGAGGAGTCTGCTGTAGTCAGAGGGTCTTTAAGCACAAGGATGAAAGACACCTTGGTAAATGCAATTGAGGAGTGACACTCCTCAGTTAATAATAGTAACGACACTTTTATAGGGAGACATGCACACTGGATACATAAAACATCTCAACAAGCAGCTTCTTTTCTCGATGATCAAATGGGCGGCAACTGACTCACAAAGGCTCAGAGAACAAGCTACCCACATATTTTAATTTTTCGTCTGTGCCTATTCCTATTTTATGTAGCTATATATGTTCACGCTCTTACAGAGGACATCTTACTCATTAATATTTATTGAGTAACGACCACTTATGAAGTACTATTAATAGGCACCGGTCCCCAAAGATGAATAAGTCTAACTAGTTTCTACAGCAAAGTTTGGAGTCATTCACCTTATAATGGAAATTGGCCACGTGGTTAATTCTGGAAACGGAGCAGGCTCTCCTGCTTTACCCTGGCTACAGGGTGGCAATTTGTCTTAAAATTAACCAAATACGGTTTAAAACTAGATTTTCTTAGACTGCTTACCACACACTAAAAATACAAGTATGTGTGGATATTTGAGTGGGAGTATGAGTATTTTGATGCAAAGGCACAAAAATATTCTTCTGGAAGTTTTCGCATGTTCAATTGTTAACAGAATTTGCTGCACATTCTGCTTTAAGCTTTCTTTTTGAAAACTGAAATAACAGCTGGTTCTGAACCACTTGGTTCTTGCCACTATATGCTCTGTGGGTTGATTTCCTCTCCTACATGCATAATAATTTCTCCCTTTGAAGTTCAAAAGTCCTTAGAAAACTGTTTCCTTTCCCATGAGATCTGTCCTGTGGTAGCCCGTAAATCCCAGACACATCCCTACTTGTAAGAAATGGTGGTTGAAGAATAGACAGCTAGAGTCTCATAGCTAAATTTTGAGTTGTTTAGGAATCAAGAGGGTGTTATAGATCTAAGAAGATACTCTTAAAAGTGTGTTGCAAGTTAGTATGAATGTTGAGTCAGATATAGACCTTTAAACACATGGAGATGGTTAGATAGTAGAATGTTAAAGTCAGGGGCCAAATATGTATAAACTGGACATTGGGAAGGTATACTGGGTCATTTAACTCTCATAAATGTGGCATATTTAAATCTGTTGTTTTGTATAATACTTACTGCTATAAGAGAAGGAACCAGCTGTTGGACTGAAAGGGGAAACTTCTGGGGGGAAGAGGGTGGAAGGGCGGGATAGGAAGGGGGAATAGGGAGGGGTTTGTGACTGAGATGTAACTTGAAGAAAAAAAAAATAAAGTATTTATACAAAAAAAAAAAAAAAAGAAATGGCTATTCCTCTGGGCTGTTCCCCCTCACCCCAGGGCTGCAACGTGTCTCTTCCTCTTCCATCAGTTTAAAGTACATAACAACTTAACAAACATAAACATCTGGAGAGAATGAGTGTGCTACCCACCAACAGTGACCTTGAAGTTGTGCCTTTCATTTGCCCATCAACTTTTTGTATCGTGTGTTGTTACTAGACTACCCATAACCCAGTTAAATACACTTTACAGATGCTTGAGAGTTTTCTGCAGTGGACTTGCCAGCAGGGTCAGTGAGGAGCTGGGCCATGTTTATACAGTCCTGGAATGTGTTTTGGACCTTACTGTTTTTTGTTTTGTTTCGTTTTTTACTATTTAATTATTTATTTTAAACATTTATTTATTAATTCAAGTTACATCTTGATCACGGCCCCCTTCTTTCTTCCCTCCTGGTCTCACTCTCCCACCCTCTTCTCTCTCTCCCTCCTCTCCTTCTCTTTCGGTTAGAGGGGCCCCACCCATGGCAAGCCCCCTCAGTTCATTAATAACATAAGGGCTGACAGCTTCCTCTAACACTGGGGCTTAACCATAGCAGCCAAGCTAGGGTAAGATGTTTCACTAAAGGCAACGGAGTCCATGATAGACTCCTCCCCTCGCCCTACCACCTGCTAAGGGATCTGTATGAAGGCCAAGTTGCCTATCACCTATATATTATAGGGTGCCCATTACATTTTAACTGTGTGCTTTCATGTCGGAAATTTTTATTAATTCAGAAATAATAGTGACATTGATGATAAAGTTCAGACCTCACCAGCTCCCAGACTCCTATTTTGTGGCTTCAGGCTTCTGCCATTCTCCCATTCTCTGACAGATGCTGAGGATGATCAGCTGCTGGTGGCCTAAACAACTTCAACCCAAGCAGGTGATGGCTGTCCTCCTCCACCTGAAAGACTCACTGTCATTTTCCTTCTCTCATGTTTGTTGGGATGGCTATTAAAGGTTTAACTCTTCGTAGAGATAATTAAAAATCATTTCCTTCATTTTTTTTCTGGTCTGAAGGAATACTATTAAGGAGGTAATAAATCAAGCAGTTTATATATTCTGGTAACAGAAATGTCTAGCATGTGAGTAAGGTTTTCAATCAAAATTTTATTCTTTATTTTGGATATTCTTCATGCTTAACAATTAGGCAATTATGCAGCTACAGGTATGCAGTGATGTCACTTGACATTTGACAAAGATGTGCCCCTTCTCAGTCCAGCCCTGATAGTAACTCCCCAGGGTCCTGTGTTCTATCCCCTCGTAGCCTCTTTCATTGACTCATGGTTTACAGAAGACAAAAATGTGTGTGTTCCTGTGTATATCAAAGCCATGGAGGTCAGGTGACAGGCTTGGATGTTGCCCCTCAGCTTGTCACCATCTTTTTTTTTTTTTTTTTTTTGAACACTTGTGAGTGGATGAGTCTCTAACCTAATGGTCTGCGGAGCATCTACAAAGAATAGAAACAGTATAAAATTGACTGAGCATTATAAGATACAAGTTATGAACAGTCTTCAGTCACACTCCCATGTCACTGTTTTGAAAAGTATGTACTGGAATATGATCAAATAGCATACATCTCTCTACACTTAACTTGAGATAAGTTCTTTTAGAAGTAGTGTTATTGCCCTCAAAGTCCGGTACTTTTATATGTAAGCACTTGGTATTCACATGGCAAGTAACTAAAGCTATAACCACAGTGTTAGAAAAAAGCCATTACATAGTCCCAGGAATCACTGTAACTCACGTGGTTGTTACTGTTGTGGGGGCATTTTGATTGTTTGTTTGTTTTACGCAGAGATCTCTCTCTAATGCAGGCTGGACTGGTATTTTCTATATGACTTAGGCTGTCCTTGAACTCAGAGCAATCCTTTTGTTTCAGTTCCCCAGCACTGGGATAATAGGCATGAGTCATCATGACTCATCTTTTTAATATATGACTAAATATTAAATTTGAGGCGCAGGAGAGATGGTTGTGGTTAAAAGCACTTCCTGCTCTCCAGGCGACAAGTTTGGTTCCCCACAACCATGTTTGTGGCTTACACACAACTATGACTTCAGCTCCAGAGTATCCTACATCCTTTTCTGTCTCCTCCCACAACAGCATACAGGTAGTATACAGTCATACAAACACTAACACATAAACCAATAAAAATAAATCTTTAAAAAGTTAAATTTTAGGTGTTAATCTTCCTTCTTTCCTTCCTTCCTTCCTTTGTTCCTTTCTTCCTTTCTCCTCCTTCTTCCTCTCTCTCTCTCTCTCTCTCTCTCTCTCTCTCTCTCTCTCTCTCTCTCCCTCCATACTTAAAAGACATACTGAAAACCAATGCTAACAAAGTATAAGAAAACTCCCAAACTCTTGCATTAAGGGACCATTTACTGGCTAAGGATTTAGTTTCTTAAGTTTAAAAGCTCAGCTGAGAACTTCCCTCAGGGTTACAAATTCCAGTTTTCTAGTCTATGATGTAGGCATAACAGTTACACTTACATGGTGGGATGTGTTGTGTGAATTCAGTGAATTACCATATTCAGTATGGAGGAGAAGTGGGGACACAGCAAGTGCTGAGCATTAGCATTTACTTTTGTTTCTGTAATGATATCGTGTTTGCTAAAGTCAAGGAGTGCTGGTTGACACTAGTGCTTTAATTTGCAGAGAGGCAAATTCCTTTCCAGGGGAATGAATACTCCTCCATCTTCTCTCTGTCAGACACCATGTGATCTGTAGCACCACAATGATATGAATTAGGTGGCCTAAAGAGATTCTGAATAACTGTGTCCAAACAAAACTACCCTCCTACCCTTCTACCCTGCACTGAGGGGTCGTGTGTTAAGCAGGGCTTTGTTGCGGTTAATTTGCTTGCTTGCTTTCAGTGCTGGAGATGCACCAGGGCCTTATCCATGCCAACTAAGTAAAACTTTGCTCTGAGTTCCACTTTACACCACGACCCCTCTTTTTCTTCGGTAGTGCTTATGCTGACAACCAATCAACCAATCATTCAATCCTCCCACCAACCAACCAATCTGCCCCTCCCCCATCCTCTCCTATTCTGCCTGGCCATTGCAGTCCAACCCCTTTGTAAGTAAGGGTTAATCTCTTTCAAGAGGCTTACTATGTCCTAGCAAAATCCTGAATATATTTAATGTTGGGCCTAGATTTTAGCACATCACTTTGGAGTTCTAGTCATCGAAGACACAGCTCTGCAAAACTGTTGTTGAGACTCCAGAGGAGCTACCATAGCTAAATGTATGGGCTGTAAAAGATTTGGTGGCAGTAAAAGGCTTCTGAACACAACAATCAGAAATTGATTCAGAATCAAACATATAATGAGTCTGACTGCTTCTTTCAGGGCTTGTCCATGTTGTTTTGACAAATTTCTCTGTGGCCTGGGTTCTGAGCATACACCATGCGCACCTTGCACTGTGCAGGTTGTCACGCCATGTAATGTGGATGAAAGCTACCTGGAACACCTCTGCTCAGATGTGAAACCATCTTCCTTCTTGTCTACAAAGGCTTTAATGTTGTTATGCAAATAAAAAGGGCCAGCCCTCCAGATGAAGTCTATTTTAATTATGTAATATTGCAAAATTTCCTTGGATACTTATGTGTATGTACTTAATGTTCTTTCTGCCACATCTGGCACTTAACATTAAATATAGATTAAAGATAGCCAAAGCCTGATGATTTCACAGAATTTTATTATAACGTATTCCTGGAAAGGAGAATGGCAATACCCAGATGAGCAAAGTTGTATTCAGTAGACAGTCTCAGTGCGATTAGTTCTATCCTAAATCACAGCAGTGCCTGGGAGAAGGCAAGAGTTACTTCTCTCTAGAGAAACAGGCTTAATTATGACTCATAACTCTATTAATTTTCCAGGCTAATTTAACCAAGAACCAAAAGGTGGGTGGGTTAAGACAACAGAAATATATTATCCAACAGCTCTGAAGGCTAGAAGTCAAAGTCAAGATGAGGATTGACTTCTCTGCTGGCTATAAGGGAATGTCATCCTGCTATGCTCATATCTGATACTGGTGGGTGTTGGAGTTGTTGATCCCTTCTTTTTTCTTCCTGTTTGCGCATGTCTCTGTCTAAATTTCCCTGTCTTATGAGCATAGTAGTTCCACCAAATTAGAGGCCTGCTTTTTTTTTCAGTTGGACCTGTATGGTTTTTAAACATTACAACATTATCTTTTATTGAAAATACATTCTTTTCTCATACAATATATCCTGATAATAGTTTTCTCCTCTCTCCACCCCTCTTAATTCCTCCCCACTCCTCTAGATCCACTCTCTTTTGTTCTCTCATCAGAAGAGGCTTCAAAGATGTAACAACCAAACATGACAAAATAAAAGATAATAAGATGAAACACAAGCTATCATATCAAAGTTGGACGTGACAACCCAACAAGAGGAAAAGAATCCCAGGAGTAGGCGTCAGAGTCAGAGACCCATTGCTCTCACAGTCAAGAGTCCCATAAAGACACTATGCTAATAGCTGTAACACATGCACACAGGACCTGGTGCAGGTCCCTGTAGGCCTTGTAATTGCTGCTTCAGTCTTTGTGAGCTCATTCGTACCTTGCTTAGTTGGTTCAGAGGGCTTTGTTCACCTCGTGTCCTCCACTCCCTTGGCTCTTACAATCTTTTTGCCTCCTCCTCTGCAGAATACCCTGAGCTCTAAGGGGAGAGATTTGATGGAGACCTCCCATTTAGACTCTCTGTCCAGAAAATGAAATGTCTGACTATGGGTCTCAGCATCTGTTCCCATCTGGTGCTGGAGGAAGCCTCTCTGATAATGACTGAATGAGTTATAACAGAATATCACTAGGAGTCATTTTACTGAAACTTTTTTGTTTTTAAAGACCAGTCGTGTTTGGTTTAACCCTAGGTCTCTGGGCTATTTAGTCTCTGTTTCTTGGTTACCCAACCAGTGTCAGCTGTGGGCTATGGGTGGGCCTTAAGTCAAATCTGACATTGGCTGGTTACCCGGACAGATTCTGTGCCACCCTTGTCCTAGTGGATTTTGCAGGCAGGACAGATTGGAGATCAGAGGTTTTATAGCTGGGTTGGTTTCTATATTTATCTTTTTATATCCTGCAGAGTACCTTCCTGCACCAAAGTGTAGAGAGCTGCGATGTACCGCGCCCTAAAAAAGGCGCTGGTTTCCGCCTTCCACCAGCTCGATGATGAGCGCTCTCGGTGGTAAACAAGTCCATATTTGGCTAAGACCGCTGATCTGGCTTGCTTCTGCATACGTGGGCCTCTAAGATAGCACCACGTGGCTTTACTTGATTGGCTGTTTATATAGTATTTAGCCTGTGGGTTGGGTCTGCCCGGGCATTCGGAAGACTGTTTTCAAGGGACCTGAATAAACTGCTTGAGAAGAGCTTTTGCGAGTTGCATCGTTCTTGCTGGTTGAGAGGGACGCGACAAGTGGTGGCCCGTACGGGGAACCAGAAAAGACTCAGAACTCCTGAAGTCAGGGGCAGTGCACTGGCAAGTTCCTGGGATAAATTGGGACAATAAAGTTTTGCGGAAATAGCGAACAAAAGGTAAAGCTTCATGGAAATAGTGAACAAAAGGTAAAGCTTAGCGGGGAAACTGCGAACCAAAAGTAAATTTTTAATCATGGGATTGTCTCAGTCACATCCAATTTTTCTGGCTCTTCAGAAGCTACTTTTAGCTAGGAATTTGAAACTTAAGAAGTCAACCCTAGAAAGATTTTTGAATGAATGCGACTCCGTGGCTCCGTGGTTTGCGGTGTATGGGAATCTTACGGTATCCTGCTGGGACAAATTAGGCAGGGACTTGGATTTTGCTTGGGAGCAAGGTACTATGAAGCATGGAGTAAGACCGATTTGGAAGATGGTGAGGAGTTGTTTAGAAGATCAGAGATGCTGTAATGCAATCAAGGAGGGAGAATCAGCCTTGGAACTGCTGCAAGGGGAAAGATCTGAGCAGGCAGACAGTGAAAAGAGAAGCAAAAAGAAGGTCCCTCTCTATCCCGATCTTAGAGATTTTAGAGATTTTGAGGACTCAGAGGGCACGGATTCTGAAGGGGAGCTACACGCTCTAATAGAACAGTTGGAGAGGACTGCTATTAGAAAAAGGGAAAAGAAAAAGATAAAAGAGAAAGACACGTTGGCGGCAGTCGGTGTAAGTGAAGCTGTTGCTGCGGCGCCTTCAACTCCCCCTCCATACCCAGAAGCCGTTCAGATAGATCAGCCTGTTCAGTCCCTGAAAGTAGGGAGATCTTTCTGCCCGGGGATGTGGACACAAGTAAGAACAGAATTACAGTTTGCCTATCCGGTATACCAAGACCCACAAGGGAACAGGTACGAGGAACCGCTTGATTTTAAAGGAGTTAAATCCCTTGCAGAGTCGGTTCGAACCTATGGCATTACCGCTTCTTTTACATTGGCTCAAGTAGAAGCATTAAGCAGACATTACATGACTCCGAGTGATTGGAGTGGCCTGGCCCGTGCCTGCTTAAGTCCAGGGCAATACTTAGACTAGAAAGCTTTCTTGATTGAGTATGTCACTGAGCAAGCAGCCATTAATCAGAGAAATGGAAATCCAGCCTGGGATAGAGATATGCTGCTTGGGCAGGGGAGATTTGCCAACCAGCAGACAGGATATCCCAATCAGGTTTATGAACAAATAAACCAGACAGCTATCAAGGCTTGGAAATCCCTTCCTAACAAAGGGGAGGTGAGTGTGAACTTAACTAAGATTCTACAGGGCCCATGGAGCCCTTTTTAGAGACTTTGTGGCACGATTGGTGGAAGCGGCAGGGAAGATTTTTGGTGACCTGGATGCTGCTATGCCACTAATAAAACAGTTGGTCTATGAGCAATGCACCAAAGAGTGTAGAGCCGCTATCACCCCTTACAAGAACAAAGGGCTAGAAGCCTGGATGAAAGTGTGTAGAGAACTTGGAGGGCCATTAACTAATGCTGGTCTTGCTGCCACAGTACTACAGTTGACCAAAAAAGGTGGAGGAAGTCCAGGAGTTTGTTTTAAGTGTGGCAAGATGGGACACTTTAAAAGACAGTGCCCCGGGGGAAGAAGTACAGAAAGTACAGGAAGTGTACAACGCCCCAGGCGGCCGGGGTTATGCCCAAAATGTAAAAAAGGGAACCATTGGGCTAATGAATGCTGTTCAGTGACAGACATCCATGGCCAGCCTTTGACTCAAGGTTATGGTGGCGCTCGTCCAAAAAACGGACAGCGGGGTCCACGACCCCAGGGCCCACAAATATATGGGGCAGTAGAGAATCAGGACAAAGAACAGAATCAAGAGAGATGGCCAATCCTCTGCCATCCGAGAGACCGTGGAGAGCCACTACAGGCTCAGCAGGATTGGACCTCTGCTCCACCACCAGACTCGTATTAACACCCCAAATGGGGGTCCAGTTAATTGAAACAGATTTTAAAGGACCCCTTGAACCTGGTACAGTTGGTTTGTTGTTAGGGAGGTCATCATCAGCCTTGAGAGGACTTATTGTCCATCCTGGGGTTATAGATCCAGATTATACAGGAGTGGTTAAGATCATGGTAGCCTCTCCCCCGTGGTATAACAGCTATCTCTCCTGGAGATAGAATTGCTCAGTTCATCATGTTGCCGAGCTTACATGATCGCTATGCGGCAAAGGATCGAGAGAGAGGAAAAGATGGTTTTGGGTCCACGGGCACGGATCTGACTTTTCTCTCCTTGGATTTGGACCAACGCCCCGTTTTGGAGTTAAAAGTTGATGGTAAAAAGATCCTGGGCCTTTTGGATACTGGGGCTGATAGAAGTATCATAGCAAAGAAAGACTGGCCTTCAGGTTGGCCCGTACAAGCCTCTTCTCAAACACTTCAAGGCCTGGGTTATGCTAAGACTCCAGATATGAGTGCAAGATTATTAAAGTGGCAGGACCAAGAAAACCACTCAGGAGAAATGCAGCCATATGTACTTGAGCTCCTTATCTCCCTTTGGGGAAGAGACCTTTTAAAGGATATGGGATTTAAATTGAGTAATGATTATTCTGATTCAGCCCAACGTATGATGAAATATATGAGATATGCTCCAGGCTTTGGAATAGGAAAATATTTGCAGAGGCGGAAGAGTCCCATATCTATGAAGCAAAGACAAAAGAGACAGGGCCTGGGTTTTTCCTAGGGGCCACTGAGGAGGGCATTCCCATAACTTGGAAGACGGAGGACCCAGTATGGGTTCCTCAGTGGCCACTTTCCTCTGTAAAATTGAATGCAACCAAAGAGTTGGTGGATGAACAGATGTCTTTAAAGCATATAAAACCATCTGTATCTCCCTGGAATACACCTATCTTTGTCATTAAAAAGAAATCTGGAAAATGGAGATTGTTGCATGACCTGCGTGCCATAAATCAACAAATGCAGATCATGGGCCCAGTGCAATGCGGCTTGCTGCTTTTATCATCTTTGCCAGCCTCATGGCCCATAATAGTTATAGATATAAGGGATTGTTTTTTCTCCATCCCTTTGTGTGCCAAAGATACTGAGAGATTTGCATTTACTGTTCCATCCTGTAACCATGAGGAACGTGATCAGCGGTTTGAATGGGTAGTATTACCTCAGGGCATGGCAAACAGCCCCACTATGTGCCAACTGTATGTGGGGGAAGCCATTGCTCCCTTGAGAAAGAATTTTCCAGATTTGAGATGTGTTCATTATATGGATGATATCTTACTGGCAGCTAAGAGTGAGCAAATGTTAGATCGGGCCTATGAAGAATTAGTTCAATTATTAAAAAAGAAAAGGTTGTTTATTACTCCTGATAAGGTTCAAAAGGAAAATGTGATTAATTGTTTAGGAGCAAAGGTTGGACCTGAAAAGATAATACCTCAAAAATTGAGATAAGAAAAGATAATTTAAAGACTTTAAATGATTTTCAAAGGTTGTTAGGAGATATCAATTGGGTAAGAGGCTATTTGAAGCTACCAAATTATGAAATAAGACCCCTATATGATATTTTTAAAGGTGATTCAGCACTTAATTCTCCTAGGCAATTAACAGAAGAAGCAAGAAAAGCTTTATGTAAAGTGGAAGAAAGGTTACAGAGTGCCTTCCTAAAGAGATGGCAGGAAGGACAGCCTATTGCATTGTGCATATTTGCCACCTATGGTCAACCTACAGGATTGTTATGGCAGGACGGACCATTATTATGGACTTATTCAAAGATTTCTCCAAAAAAATCCATAAAACATTATCCCACTGCAGTTGCTGCTTTAGCCTTAAATGGTATCCAACAATGTTTGCAGTCTTTTGGAGTTGCTCCTGCCAGTATACTAGTGCCCTATTCCAGTCATCAAATTAAGATTTTGTGTGGCACTGTAGATGATTGGGCAATATTGCAATGTAGCTTTGAAGGAGTGATTGATAACCATTATCCTAAGCATCCATTGCTATCATTTTTTAAGGAGCACCCAGTGATATTCCCTAAGGTTACTTCAGCAGTACCACTTCAAGGGTCACAAAATGTGTTTACTGATGGCTCAAAGACAGGCTGCGGAGCCTATTTGATAGAAAAACAAGAGCCCGTGTTATGTCAATTTCAACCGGGCTCCCCCCAAATAGTAGAGTTGAAAATAGTAATTGAGGTGTTTAAAAGATGTCAATTTGCATTCAATTTGGTCTCAGATTCAGTCTATGTGGTCAGCGCAGTGAAAGTATTAGAATTAGCAGGTCCTATTAAGAATAGTAGTACTGAACCGGGCGGTGGTGGCGCACGCCTTTAATCCCAGCACTTGGGAGGTAGAGGCAGGCGGATCTTTGCGAGTTCGAGGCCAGCCTGGTCTACAAAGCGAGTCCAGGACAGCCAGAGCTGTTAAACAGAGAAACCCTGTCTCGAAAAACCAAAAAAAAAAAAAA
>CAJQZJ010032315.1:2087603-2143122 GCA_907164525.1 Lophiomys imhausi | reverse complement strand
TTACCTGGACCATTAAGTGAGGGTAATGATAAAGTTGATCAATGGACTAGGATGACATGCATTTTTTGGAGCTCATTCCTGGACCAAGCCAGACAGTTTCACCAATTATTTCATGTAAATGCAAGAACTCTACAGCAGAAATTCCGTTTGTCTAGAGCAGATGCTAGACAAGTGGTTTTGGACTGTCCTCAGTGTGTGATTCATCATCATCCTCCCAGTGTGGGAGTGAACCCTAGAGGGTTGATGCCACTCAAAATCTGGCAAATGAACGTTACCCACATTTCAGAGTTTGGAACCTTAAAATATGTTCATGTGTCTGTGGATACCTGCTCAGGTATCATACATGCTACACCTATGAGTGGAGAAAAGGCTCGCAATGTCATAGGGCATTGCTTAGAAGCCTGGGTTGCATGGGGAAAACCACAGCAGCTGAAAACGGACAATGGACCAGCCTATATGGCTCAGTCCTTTGTCTCCTTCTGCAACCAGATGGAGATACAGCTTAATCACAGATTACCATATAATCCTCAAGGACAAGGAATTGTGGAGCATGCTCATCGCACCTTGAAAGAATGTTTGCTAAAACAGAAAGGGGGAATAGGCCAAGGCCGTACCCCCAAAGAAAGAATGTCTTTAGCCTTATTTACTTTAAATTTTTTAAATTTGGATGCTCAAGACCGCTCAGCAGTGGACAGACATCAGGATTCCCATGGTCCACCTAAAGGCATGGTGAAGTGGAAGGATATTTTGACAGGCTCTTGGTGAGGGCCTGACCCCGTGCTAACATGGGCGAGAGGGTCTGTTTGTGTTTTTCCTCAGGATCAACAAGATCCAGTGTGGGTGCCTGAATGCCTTGTGAGGAAGATTCGTCATGAAGACCTTCCTAAGGATCCTGGTGATAGTAGCAGTGAGTATGTCAGGAATGACCGAGCCGAGATGGGGGATCCTGTCGATATTCCGAAAGCCGATGCTGGTCAGACATGATGCAACTGTGTTTCCACGCTTCTTTAGCAGTAATAGAATCTTAGGCTTACCCTACCTTCCCTTTGATGATCAGAAAAGCCCTATAGAGGGTAATAGAAATGTCAGCTTGAAGGGTAGTCTGTGCTTTTTAATGAGCTTCAATAGGTCAGATGATACAGAATGCATTAAATTGTCTCAGCAGTCAGCAGATTTTTTACCACAACTGAGATTTGGGGGTAGGGGCAGTGGTTTGTTTTCGGGCAACGGTTCTCACCTTGAAGGATGGTGGCCCACACGAGTCTCTGACCGGGACCCCCCCAGACAGCCGCGCTGGGCACCTTTTTGTAGAGGATCCACAGGAGAGGAAGGACCTTTTCCCTGGACTGGATGTCAGGAGCGCAGAGCAGTTTGGGTTCAACAAGATTATTTTTCCTTTAGCCCCATGATTAGTAATATAGTGAATAAGTCTCGTACAGGAATGCTTGATATATCTACTAGGGATCCTCAGCAGACTGCCACCAATCCTTTTGATTTGTGGCTTTTGTGTGGGGTAAATGGAAGTTGCATGGACTTAGGACCTGTCATTATGCTCGGGGGAGGAATTTATCAAAGAGGTAATTTTTCCCTAAGGTCTGCTACCAGATTGGATTTTTCTAGCGGTAGTGGCTCTGGTACTTGGAATTCTTCGTTTCATTCTTACCGCAATAAGACCTTTTCAGCCTCGCCAGTATGTCTCTGGCCTCCTTTTCTGTGGATTGTAAGTAATGGGAGTGCATCCTTGGGTGAAGAAAAGTTAGTATGCACTCCGGACATATGTTTTTATGCCCTGTGCTGGAATGCCACAGCCTTTCCTGTGGCTATGGTGACTAGAATGCCTCGATATGTACCAGTTCCTGTAGAGGCCCCTAATACCATGATGCTATTCAGGTTTAAAAGAGATTTTGGCATCACTGCAGCTATTGTTACTGCCATCACTATTGCTGCTGTGGGGGCTACTGCCTCAGCTATTGCCTTGTCTAGTTCTATACAGACTGCCAATGCCCTGAATAACATCTCAGCCATTGTAGCACAGGCATTGGATACTCAGACCTCTATGAATTCTCATCTCAAAGGAGGCCTTATGATAGTTAATCAACGCATAGATTTAATACAAGAACAGATTGATTCTCTTTGGCAACTAGCACAATTGGGGTGTGAGTGGAAAATGCAAGGTTTGTGTGTTACTTCGGTGCAGTATCAAAATTTTACAAAGGCTGCTAATCTGTCTAGACAATTGTCAAAGTTCCTCTTACAGGATTGGTCGGCTGAATTTGAAAATTTGATGAGAGAGCTGAGAGCGACAATCGTCCACATCAACTCCACTCGGGTGGATCTGAGTCTGGCTACTGGTTTGACTTCCTGGATACAGACGGCTATGGATCATCTTAAGGAGTGGGCGGGCGTAGGCTCTTTGGCGATACTGATGATACTAGCCTCTCTGGTTTGCCTATGGTGCATCTACAAGATGGGAGTCACACAAAAGCGTAATGCAGCCATGATTATACAGGCCCTTGTCGCCATTGAGGCAGGCCAGTCCCCTCAGGCATGGCTCGCTGCCATGAAGCCTTAAATCTTCACTGAGCATAGTCCCTGCCCACTGAGGTATTCGTTCCACGGATATTAGGGTCTGGCAAGTCAATGACGGAGTAGACAGGTAAGTCTCGGCCACCTAAGACAGGGCAGTCCTGAGTGGGGAGGCTGACCCAGAGACGGGTAAGAGTTTGAGCACCGCCCTCCTACAGGCTCAGGCCCACCGTGAGATCCCCAGATATGGGGATTACGAAGCCTTTCCAGGGACTTCTACCAACTTTACAAAAAATAAAAAAGGGGGAACTGTGGAGAGCTGCGATGTGCCGCGCCCTAAAAATGGCGCCGGTTTCCGCCTTCCACCAGCCCGATGGTGAGCGCTCTTGGTGGTAAACAAGTCCATATTTGGCTAAGACCACTGATTTGGCTTGCTTCTGCATACGTGGGCCTCTAAGATAGCACCACGTGGCTTTACTTGATTGGCTGTTCATATAGTATTTAGCCTGTGGGTTGGGTCTGCCCGGGCATTCGGAAAACTGTTTTCAAGGGACCTGAATAAAGTGCTTGAGAAGAGCTTTTGCGAGTTGCGTCGTTCTTGCTGATCGAGAGGGACGCGACACCAAAGAAACTAGATTTAGGGGTGAAGGCTCTTTGCAAGCTCCAGCTCCATGTTCACTGAGTTGTATAGATGTTGTCCTTTGCAATGGGACTCTGCTGACAGTTTGCCGAGAGCAACCCTTTGTCTTAGCAACAGTATTGGTTTTTTGAGGATTTCCATGGGGTTCCCTTGGCCAACAAATCAATTTAATAAAACCTAGTCTTCCTTAGTAACAAGAGATCGCTTATTAAGATACTATATACCCCATTACTTACTAGGAGTACTCATTAAGATCACCCTCATAAATTCCAGGAAGTTTCTACTGCACTAGTTTTTCACACCTACACCCCTCCCCAAGTTCAGCCACCTCTCTCTTCACTGCACACTCTCTCTTCACCCTATCTCCCCTACACCTGATCCCCTCTCCCCTTGCTCCACATTCTTGCTAGTATGAGCTATCATAATGAGGTATAAGATGGTGTAAGATGGAATCTCAAAGTAATTTTGATTTGAATTTCCCTGATGGCTAAAGATGTTGAACATCCATTTGAGTTTCCTCTATTGGAAATTCTTGTTTAGATCTGTATCTCATTTTTTAATCAGATTATTTGGTTTTTAGATGTCTACCTCTTGAGTTCTTTATATATTTTGGATATTAGTCTTCTATCAGCTGTGGAGTTGTTAAAAATCTTTTCCCATTCTGTAGGATGCCACTTTGTCTGAGTAATGGTATTCTTTCCCTTAGTGAAGCATTTTAGTTTCATGAGGTCTCATTTATTAATTGTTGATCTTAGCGCCTATTGGTGTTCTATTCAGAAAGTTGTCTCATGTGGCATGCAGGGCTACCCCCCCCCACCCCAGTTTCTCTTCTCTCAAGTTCAGTGTGTCTAGTTTTAGGTTGAGGCTTTTGATCCACTTGGACTTAAGGGTGCTAAATATGGATCCACTTGCATTCTTCTACATGCAGACATCCAGTTAGAAAAGTACCATTTGTTGAAGATTCTGTCTTTTTTTTTTTTTCAGTATGTATTTCTGGCTTCTTTATAAAAAAAAAAAAAAAAAAAAAACAAAACAGGTGTCTATATGTATGTGGATTTATGTCTGGGTCTTCAATACTACTCTGTTGATCAGTGTGTCTGCTTTTATACCAATGCCATGAAGTTTTTGTTACTACAACTCTGTAGGACAACTTGAAATCAAGAATGGTGAGACCTCCAGAAGTTCTTTTATTGTTCAGGAAGTCTTAGTTATCCTAGGTTTTTTGTTTTTCCATATGAAGTTAAAAATTATCATTTCAAGGCCTGTATAGAATTGTTGGAATTTTGATAGAGATTGCATTGAATGTGTAGATTGCTTTTGGGAAGATGGCCAGTTTTACTATGTTAATCCTACTGATCCATGAACATGGGAGATCTTTTGATCTTCTCATATCTTTTTAAATCCCTTTCTTCAAAAATTTGAAGTTTTTATCATACAGGTCTTTCACTTGCTTGGTTAAAGTTTCTCCAAGATATTTTATATTATTTGAGGGTATTGTGAAAGGTGTTGTTTCCCTGAATTCTTTCTCAGTCTGTTTGTCATTTGTATATAGGACGGCTACTGGTTCTCTCTCTCTCTCTCTCTCTCTCTCTCTCTCTCTCTCTGTGTGTGTGTGTGTGTGTGTGTGTGTGTGTGTGTGTGTGTGTGTGTGTTAAGCTTGTATCCAGCCACTTTGCTGAAGGTGTTTATCAGCTGTAGGACTTTCTTGGTGGAATTTTTAGGGTCACTTATGTACATTCTCATATCATCTGCAAATAGCAATACTTTGACTTCTCCCTTTGTATTTTGTATCCTTTTGATCTCCTTTTGTTCTCTTATTGCTCTAGCTACAAGTTCAAGTATTGTATTGAATAGATATGGAGAGAGTGGACGACCCTGTCTTGTTCCTGAGTTTAGTGGAATTGCTTTGAGGTTCTATTCATTTAATTTGATGTTGGCTATTGACTTGCTGGAAATTGCCTTTATTATATTGAGGTATGTCCATTGTATCCTCAATGTCTTCAAAACTTTTATCTTGAAGAATTATTAGATTTATCAAAGGCCTTTTCTGCATCTAATGAGATGATCATGCTTTTTTTCTTTCAGTTTGTTTATGTGATAAATTGCATTTACTGCTTTTTGTATATTGAACTATCCCTGCATCTCTGGGATGAATTCTACTTGATAGTGGTGGATAACACTTTTGATACGTTCTTGGAGTCTATTTGAAAGTATTTTGTTGAGTATTTTTGCATCAATGTTTTTTTATTTTATGCACCTATCTATGCATAAGGAAAATTGGTCTGTAATTCTCTTTGTTTGTTAAATCTTTATATGGTTTGGGTATCAGAGTAATTGTGGCCTCATAAAATGAATCTGGCAATGTTCTTTCTGTTTTTATTTAGTGGAACAATTTGAGGACTATTGGCATTAACTCTTTTTTGAAAGTCTGGTAGAATTCTGTGCTAAAACCATCTAGGCCTCTGCATTTTTTACTTGGAAATTTTTTAATGACTGCTTCTATTTTACTGGCGGCTATAGGTTTATTTAAATAGTTTATATGTTGTTGTCTTAACTTTGGTAAGTGGTACCTATCGAGAAAAATTTCCATTTCTTTAAGACTTTCCAATTTGGTATTTTAAAGTATGCACACGTTTTAAAAGTATATTCTTTTGATTCTTTGGATTTCCTCAGTATGTGTTTTTATGTCTCCCTTTTTGTTTCTGATTTTGTTAATTTTGATATTCTTTCTCTGCCTTACAGTTATTTGGACAAGGGTTTGGCTTTCTTGTTGATTTTCTAAAGAGCCAACTCTTCCATTGATTTTTTTTGTATTGTACTCTTTATTTCTGTTTAATTGATTTCAGCCTTTAATTTGATTATTTCTAGTCATTTATTCCTCTTAGGTGTGAGTACTTATTTTTGTTCTAGATCTTTCAAGTGTTTTGTGAAGTTGGTAACATGAGGAGTCTCCAATTTTTTTATGTAGACACTTAGTGCTATGGACTTTCCTCTTAGTACTTCATTCATTGTGTCCCATGAGTTTGGGTATGTTGTGCATTCATTTTAATTGAATTCTAGAAAGTCTTTAATTTCTGTCTTGACTCATTTTTCATTCAGTAGGAAGTTCTTCAGTTTTCATGAGTATATAAGCTTTTTGTTGTTTCTGTTGTTGTTGATATCTAACTTTAATCCATGCTGGTCTGATAGGAAGCAGGGAGTTATTTCAGTTTTCTTGTGTCTGTTGCGACTTGGTTTGTGTCTGAGTATGTGGTCAATTTTGGAGAAAGTTCAATGACGTGATGAGAAGAAAATATGATCTTTTCTGTTTTGGTAAAATACTCTATAAATATGTTAGGTAATTTGTATTTATAACATTTGTTAACTCAAACATTTCTCCATTTAGTTTTTGTCTGCATGACCTATTCATTAGTGATAGTGGGGTACTGACGTTTCAGCACTATCAGTGTGTGAGGGTCAATATGTGATTTATTCTGTAGAAGCATTTCTTTTACAAACTTTGGTTTGTGTGCCTTTGTGTTTGAGGCATAGATATTAAGAACTGAAATGGCATTTTGGAGGATTTTTCCTTTGATGAGTATGTAGTGTCCTTTCCCATCTCTTTTGATTAGTTTTGATTTAAAGTCTCTTTTGTTAGATATTAAAGTGGCTGCATCAGCTTGCTTCTTAGGTCCATTTTTTGGAATATCTTTTTCCAAACCTATGTTTTGAGATAATTTCTATCCTTGATGTTGAGGTGTTTCTTGAATACAGCAGAGTGATGAATTCTGTTTTTACATCCACTCTGTTGGTCTGTGTCTTTTTATTGGGGAATTGAGATCATTAGTATTGAAAGACATCAATGACCAATGATTGTTGATTCCTGTTATTTTGTTGTTGATACTGGTGGTTTTGTGTGTGTGTTTTCCTTCTTGCTTTTGCTGGTGTAAGCTTATTTATTTCCTGTGTTTTCATGGGCACAGTTAACTTCTATGGATTATAGTTTTCCTTATAGGACCTTTTGTAGTAGGGTTGGATTCATAGATATTATTTAAATTTGAATTTATCATAGAATATTTTATTTTCTCCATCTATAGCATAGCATATTATATATATATATATCCAATATATATATATATCCAATGGATATATATATATATATATATATATCCATTTCCTCTTTGAGGATCTCTATCATCTTCCATATGATTATAGGTCTAGGCACTGATTTCTGGATTTGTCTTTGTTGGGTGAGTGTTTTGTTCCTTGGTTTCTGTTTTCTCTCTTGATTTTCAGAGTGTAATGGCTTTGTGTTTCCTGTTTTCCTGGCCTGCCCAGATGGAATGTTCACAGGGAACGCCTGCTTGTTGGAGGCTGGGATACTGGGATGAGATGTAATATGGAAGGTTGGGGAGAATGTTTTTGTGACCTCTTAGGGATAGGGTCAGAGAGGAAAAGGGAGACTGCAGCAAATTTCTGCCACAGAGCTGGGGATGAAACTGGGGGAATTAGATCTCAAAATCCGTAGGACACATGTCGGTCTACTTTCAGCCTACTTGTGTAAATCCTGAGATGTGTGAGAGAAAAACAAGTTCTACAATTTTGAGACAAATTTGAAGCAAGCTTTAATTAAATACTGGCCAGGAAGGACCCTGGCCAGGTCTATCCCTTGGTTCCCAGGGAGTGCCTGTGAGTCATATTTTGCAGGGGCTTAAAAAGGCAAAACCCATAATCTATTGCATTTCCCATCAGGTCCAATCAGCAGCAAGCATGGTCCTGATGTATTTCCTGCTGACATACCTCCTACCTACATATTATGAAGCACATCCTATGTGGTAGGTTCAAACAAACATGTTTAGGGAAGTAAAAAGAATTATAACTCTCAGTATTCCAGGAAGTTACCTTGTACTTGGGCAGGGGAGCTTACAGGTTAACTTTGGCTCTTAGATTTGTTGCCCTGGGAAGAGAAACCCTTGGAACAGCACTGGGTGCCTGCTCTGGCTGGGGCCTGGGACAAAGCAACAAGTTGGGGGAGGAAAGTTAGAAGAGAAAGATCTGTGGGATCAATAGGACATGGGGGCAGGGGGCAGGGAAGGCTGCCAAGGGTGTTCTGCTACAGAGCTGGGGATGAGCCTGGAGGGTTAGATCTGGGAGAACAGAGAGAATGGTGTGGCCTATTCTTAACTAATTGCAACTGCATAGATCCTGGTTCCAAATAAGGTCACATTCTGAAGTGCTGGTGGTTGTGACATCACAATACAAAATTTGAGAGAATACTATTCAATTTATAATCATCATGATTCTCATATCGTCAACATTCAATGAGCAGTAAGACCTGCCATTTTAATCACAATCTTTAGAAGCATAAAGAGAATGGGTCTAGGTAGACGGCTCAGCAGTTAAAAGCTCTGACATTGCGTTGACATCTTCATGGCAGCACAGAAACATCTGTGACTCCAGTTCCAGGCTATCCAACGCTCTCTTCTGGCCTCCAGGGGAGAAACATGCATGTGGCGCGCAAACACACACACAGCAAAATGCCCATACACACACAAAAACAGATAAAATATATATATATATTAATTACACTAATTATAATTATAATGTAAAATAATTGTAATTAAATGATAAATTGGCTATAATTATATACATGCACATATATATATATATCCTGATAATTAAAAATTAACAAATGAACCCATTAAGTTAAGTATCCACAGCCAGCTAGAGAGAGATCCTGTTGCTCAGTCATTAGTTCATGGAGAGGCGCTTCACTTCATTTCATGGCATCCAAGGATGTGACACCCAGTCACATGTAATGTAGAGAGCACAGTCTGGGCGGGGGTGTCAGGTTTTGCAAAGTTTTCAAATTTTCTCTATTCTAATAATTAGGAAACTGTGAGAGTAACGCCCATCCTGCCTTCTGTGGAATTGTTCCAATGTCACCAGGAAGATCTCCCATCCTGTAAACTACACTTTCCTATCTTAATAAATGTTTAATATTTACTAGAATGGTAAAACGAGTTATTTTATGATGATGACTTGCTTTGTTGACACAAACTCTCAAAAATGTGAAATAACCACTCAAATAAATTTAGTCTTATTTTATGGCACATAACACTTAAAAGCTCTTTAGATGTTAATTTAGTATGTGAACTGAACTTTTACTGTATTACCTGGTGTGCTCAAACACATGCCTTCACGTGTGTGTGTGCATGTGTGTCTGTGTGTCTCTGTGTGTGTGTGTGTGTCTGTGTGTGTGTGTGTGTGTGTCTGTGTGTGTGTGTGTGTGTGCATGTGTGTGTGTGCCTGTGTTGGTGGCTTGCTAGTTTCCTAAGTTGTCTCCTCAGCCTCCCATGTAGCCTATGAGTACATTTTTTCATATCATGCCTAGCTAGCTATTTGCTAGCTGTTTTCTTTTTTTAAGAGAGAAATGAGATGAATGTTTTTGTTTGGTAGCTGCATTTACTCTAATGCAGGAATGTCTTTAATAAGCTACAAATACAGGCACATTTAGAGGCATAGTTACTGTTGGAAGTGGAAAAATTGTATTTAATTTTTTATCCAAATTTTAAACATTCATGACACATTACTGAGATCAAGTCCTCTCTTTGGAGGGAATTTTCATCTGAGATTTCATTGCATAACACAGAGAGGTTTCCTGTTTTGATACTTGATTCCCATCACCTGGAAAGAGATACCCTAAAGTTTTACAGTCCTGTCTTTATTCTTCCTTAAAATTGGCCACCCTCTTTAACTTCACACAGAACCACTGGATTCCAGTAGAGCTAACAGAGTCATGACCTTTGATGAGTATTTTCTCTCACAGTTAATGTGAATATGAATGAAAGGAGTTGATCAGAGAGAAGCTCAGACCATTACTCTAAGCATTCCTGTGTGTGCTGCAGCATGTGTTCATACCTGTGACTGGAGCTTTATGTAGTCTTATAGTTAAACTGTCTTTGCACAGGTATGCTTGCAACAGAATTAGAAGTGTTTGATATTTTGGTCTATATGAGGACGCTAGCTAATTAGATCATGTGGCACATTTAAGGTGTTTGTGGAATGCTTATGTCTTGACACTTTTACATGCTGGTACAATTCGTGAGGCAGTTTGAGACATATGGGCTTGGGGAGCTGAGCAGCCTCTGAAACCCGTGAACAAGAGAAATCTGAAGATTCTTCACATTCTTGATCTTTAAGAGCATAGGCAGTCTGCAAAGAGAAAAGGTGATAGGTTTTTCCTGGGGCCATAGCACAATCTAATAAGGAGAAACCAGTTTAATGTGGTACATTTCCATGAGAGATTATTTCCCAGATCTCCTATCACCAGCTCAGTATATGTGTATACTTCGTGAGAGAATACATTTAACTTGCCATCACTATAGCCTTGTTTGAGTTTGTGAACTACTTGTAAAAGGAGGCTACTTTTGAAGTTGTGCAAAAGGGATTCCTGCACTACAGATAAGAACCCTCCTTAACTCACTTCACCTGACACTCAACCTTAGCTTGGAAGATCTGCCCTTTGAGTCATCATTCTGACAGCTTACGTTTGCTTTAAAGTCAATAGTGTGGATATAAAAGAGAAAAACAAATTAGACATGTCTAAAGTAATTGTTACTGAGAAGAAGCAACTAAACTCCTGTAATGATAACCTACAGCCTCATAAACCAAAAATTATAGTGTAGGTATTTTTCATTTGCTATTTTAAATTGTCAAAACATTAATGTTTTCCACTGTGGCTTCTTAGGATTGCATTATTATTGTTGTTATTTTACCCCAAAGGACAAATGTATCTCAATGCTGAGGAGAATATAAAGCACATCTTGTGACCACAAGAAATGAGATGCTGAGCCTGCCACAGCTCAGTAATTAGCCATTGCATTTATCAAAAGGAAAGGATGCAGATAGAAAGGGGAAGAGGCTGATGGATGACCAGGTAAACCTCAGAAAATAATCCCCAAGGAAGTGGAAGCCAAATGTAGTTGGCTTCCTAAACCAAATGCAATCTAAAGGCATTCTTCGAGATTGGTAACCCTAAAAATGCTTTTTGTCAACTATGCCAACACACTTCACCTGATTGGCCTTTCTGTTGGTGTGGTCTCCATATGTGACATTGTTCAGGTGGCAAAGCCTTCAATATCTGTTGTTACTTTAAAGATACCATCAGACTAATCAATCCAAAAGCAACCAATGTAAGTGCAGAAGCCCTACGGGAGTTATCTCATTCTTGGCAATAGTATTGTCTCAGATTATGAATACTTGGACCAAATAGGCAGATGAATACTCTGCAAATAAACAAAGGTTCTAAGCCTCCTTCATGAATGCCTTAAATTTCCACAGAGGCAAAATATCAGAATCAATTTAAGTATGAAATAGAAAATGCTGAACTGTTGTTCATTTTCCTCGTCAGTAAAAGAATACTGGTCCATATAGAAGGATGACGTATTAACTTTCTACAAATTTATTATTGCAACTTTAAGTTTTATTTTTAAGATTTAAGTACTATTTTATGAAGAAAACAGGGGGGTAAAACTGGGCCTAACTGATATAAGAAAACCTCAAAAAGTTTAAATTAATCTTTTTGTTTTAGTTATAAAAGTGATGTGTTCACTATAGAAGTAATATGTACTTATTATATAGAAAAATAGTATGAGTAAAATAAATATCACTGTACTATTGAATCATGATCAATATCAAATTTCAATGAATTTGATATCAGAATTCAACTAATTTCTTTCTTTTTTTTCTTTTTCTAAAAGATTTATTTATTTTTATTATGTATACAGTGTTCTGTCTGTAGGTATGTATCTAACAAAGTTTCTCAAAGAGACCAAAGCTGATTTTTAGCCAAGATGTTACTTTGTTTCCTGATTACTAATCTTAAGCTTGACCACACCATGCTCTCATCCTTGCTGTAAGCCCACTCTTTGGTTAGTTTTTTCTTCAGCTTCCTAAGTTCTCCTTAAGTCAGTTCAAATCCAAGCATTGTTCATCACTATCTTCCACACAAAACCTTCCCTACCACCAGAGGGAAACATACACACACAGTACACACCATGTGAGTGTGCATGTGTGTGCATTTATAACATGTGGGTTTGTGTGTGTGTGTGTGTGTGTGTGTGTGTGTGTGTGTGTGTGTGTGTGTGTGTGTGTAGGCAAAAGAGCTCTGGGAGTGACTTGATGTGTGATGTCCTCAATCAAAGACCTTGAATAGTTATTAGAAGTGAGAAAACACAAAAATATTAAACATGAAAAGAAGCTATGTACATTTCTCAGTAAAGCATTTTCTGAAATATGAAAAATTATCATTAAAACTACATTTGTATTGTATCATAAAAAGCCCATCTTGTAAGTGTAATAAGTCTGTATCGAATACAGTTTTGTCAGCAGTTTAAAAAGAACTGTTATAATATTGCATAATCAATACCCACTATGTTCCTTTTAAAAATTCTATTAAATTCCCTCCTCAATGCCAAGAAATTCTGGAATTTTGAATATTTTAAAGACATTTTTAATCAATCTTCAACTCCTACAACTTCTAATACTTGTTATAAAACACAAAAGAAGCAAGCAGTATAAAATAAAAATGGGATTTCCCCAAACATCTCAGTTTCTCTATATCTAAAAATAAAAACCTCATGCTGGGCAGTGGTGGCACTAGCCTTTAATCCCAGCACTCAGAAGGCAGAGGCAAGCTGATCTCTGTGAGTCTGAGGCCAGCTTGGTCTACAGAGCTAGTTCTAGGACAGCCAAAGCTAGACAAAGATAACCCTGTCTTGAAAAAAAAAAAGAAAAAGAAAAAGAAAACAAACAAGAAAAGCTGTCTGTCTCCAAAGGAGGTCTGTAATTATTTTATCCCAGCAGCTGGGTTTTTTTCTTGCATTGTGGTTTTTTGTTTGTTTGTTTGTTTTTTTGCTGTCCCTCCACTGTCAAAGTAGTTCCTTCTAAGATTCTATTGTTGTCTGATTTTCTGTAGTTTTAATCATTGCTTGATTGACTTTCGACTTGTTCATTGATGAGAAGCAAAACGAGAAAGCAGAAAATCCTGGCCTTGTATTCGGCTTCTTGGATCTTTACCTGAGTCACCTTGAGTTATTTAACTTCTATTTGCAACTGGGATAATGTCAGAGTTAGTTCACAGCGTGTTGTGAAGATGAACCAAGATACTAATATCTGTTAAGTGCCATTTCCCTACCTGCCACTTGTGCAGTGCTCAAAAGGCCAGGTGCCTTGTTATGCAGATAACACTAATGAAGTGTTTCTTAGGACATTCTTGGGAGAGGCTTTCTTTCGAAATGCTGGAATAATTTCAACAATGATTTCAAATTGTATGGGACTAGAGGGCTTTGTCCAGGTCATGTGTAAAGGTCTTTTTGTTTTCTCCTTAAAGATCTTTAACCACACTAATGTCTGTGTAAGCACAGCTCAAGGATCTAAGATTAGGGAGTTGCCCAAGGATTTCACAGCTGTGGAACAACGTTGTCTTTAAAATCTTGAACTCCTTGTTGACATGTAAGGATGATCAGTCATTTTATGAGACATGGTTTAAAAAAATCAGCAGTATAAAAGTAGTAATTGCCAAATAAAATAAAACAAATAACTAAAGAGCAGGGATAGTACACAAACCACCAGGAAAGGCCTTGAAATAAGATTGTAAGTCAGTCTGTTCCAACTGCACTGGATGGGGAACTGTGCCCTAAATAGAGCATTTTTGCCTTTAGCCCAGAATGCAAACTTTTTGACCAGAAATTCATGGCCAGCTCACTAGGAATTAGCTTGAAGGTGTTTCTTAGAAGCAGGAATGCCATATGGAGTGTCTGAGGCAGATGACTTGAATAGGTGGGGACCCTGAGCACCCTTTGGATGTATGAGAGATCTGAGATTTATGCACTGTCTTCTGTGAGGGCTGCAAGCAACTGAGAAACAGAAACTGGCAATAAATCAAATGACCATGACTAAGTAGATGAGAACTGTTTGTTTTTATAAAGCCCTAGGAAGACAAGGCTTCATGCTGTTTCTAAGTTTGTGGTAAGTAACCATCCATCTTTGGTTCTAGCTGAAAACAAACAACAATGGAATGGACTTTATATTGTAACAGAGAGGTAGGTTAGATAGCAAAACAAAGGACCTATGGCAAAATTTGAGAGACCAAAATATTTACTAAGTGAAATTCATATGTATGTTCTGGCTACATATAGAGAAAATTAAACAATTAACACAGCTCTCTGTTTTAGTTTCCAATATGATGTACAAGATTTGGTTTCTACTTTCTTCTTTTTTTTAATAATTTATTTTTTATTTCTTCAAGTTACATCTCAATCACAATCTCCTCCCTACTCCCCCTCCAGTCCCACCCTTCCACCCTCCTCCCCCTCAAACCCCCATCCTCTTCCCTTCTTTTTTACTTTCTTCTTTCTACATATTTGTCCTACATTAAATCCAATCCATATTGATATGGGAAAATGGCAAACTTTCCTTTTAAGACCTTTTTTTTTTGAAATGGGAAGTAAAATTCACAAAAAATAAAATTCACTGTTTATGTTATTTTAATACAGTTTTGACACTTTGGATGCATTTACAGCATTGGACCAGTGCCACTGTCAAGACTTCCATCCTCTCAAAAAAAAAGAATTGCCCAGTGCCCATGACATTGTCATTACCTATTCTTCCCAGACCCTGAAGATAACTATGTGCTTTGTATTTATGAATTTGTTATATATTTTGTATGTATTTATATGCATACATATGTATATATGTATATACATATATATTTATAAATATATACACATGTATATATTTATATACATATAAATATATGTATATATTTACATATATATGTATGTATATACATATGTATTTATATACATACATATGTATATGTGTGTATATATAATTATATACACAATTCTGGAATATTCTGCATTCATTTTTTAAAGCTAGAAATGTATGAGGAGGAGAGAGAAGAGAGAACAGAAGAGAAGGGAGGTGAGAACACATATTCATAAAAAATTTGTGAAGGTCAAATCTTTTGGGATACTCAACCAAAATGAAGTCTTGTGAGTCTCAACTTTCTGTTGATTGTCTATGACTTGAAGCAAGAGCCTGAACTTGAATTTCTCAAGAGTACACTCAGTTTGAAGATTACAAAAATGTCAGTCTTGAAATTTGCTTCTAATAGAGAGAAATGCACTTGAACAGAAACATGTCTTTGTAGAGCCCAAATTACAGTTAAAACTTTGCATCCAATGGCACCTCTGTGCTCAGATCTGAGGCTTTCCTCTAATAGCTGGTGATAACCCCACTGTGATTTTCCCTTTTCATTTGTCTTCAGGGCTGTTGAGTAGGGACCATTCTGTGCACTCCCTTTGTTCACGAGAGCACATCAAAGGCAACAGAGGCAACTCAGGGCCCTGGAGGTAAGTAAAAACACAACCTGAAAAAAAAAAAAAAAAACTCCTTTTATTTCCCAACCATAAACGTGTGTTAACAACTTCCAACCAGAGTATATTTTGTTCTGGCTGGAATATTTAAAAGGTTGTTTGCAGACTGACAAACTTTTAAATAGCTCAGTACTGACTGACACATGCCTATCATTCCAGTGCTGGATAGGCTGAGGTGGGAGGATTGTGAGTTCAAAGCTGGTATGAACAACTTAGATTCTGTCTCATAAATAAAATGTTGAAATTAATTGAGAAATAGGCTTTTGGGCACCTATTTGTTTTTGAAAACTGGTTTAAAACATGCATGACTCATTTAGTTATGATTAAGTTGACATGAAAGGCATATATTCTCTGTTCTAAGAGGGAAAAAAAATATTTTGGATGAAATGTTACTTTTCGACCAGTCCAATGTTTCTTTGGAAGGAGGAAGAGCAGCGACGTCTTGTGACTGAAGCACTGCTCTGTAATCTGGGATTGTCAGGGCCAGGAAGCTGTCACTTTGTGTGTTGCAAGTGTTTTGAGGGTTTTTATTTCATTTTCTTTTTTAACTCCTTCCATGTTAGGAGCTCTAACAATACACTCTTAACAATTCATTCCCACGGACTAAGACTTAGGAACCTTGGCCAAGGCTCAAATAACACACTGGTTTTCTGTCTATGGATCTTGCTTACTTTCCTTCCTGCTTGCTTCGTTGTAAGCTCCCATCTGTCCTTCTTACTACTCTCCAACTTTTGGCTTCCTAGGACTCCTTGGTGACAACAGAAGCTCACAATCACACCTTGAAGCACACCTCGACTCAGCAACTGTGTCTCAGGGTCTTCTTAACAAACTGAAAGTTAAGCTTCTTGGAGGTTGGGGACAGCTGAGCACCCACGCTTAAGGTACACAGTAATTTATGCAAAGGACATGGAGGACCCTGTTATTGGCACACAGCGACATATGTTCAAGGAATCAGGAAAGTCTGTATTTTGCTTGAAAATAAAAAAAAGGAAATTGTCACAGTTTGCTAGATGGTTCCTTCCTAAGTGCTTCATGTAAGCACACTTTAGGTTTACTTCAAAAGACATTTGGATATACTACCCCATTTTCCAACTTCAGCAGACATAACTGAATCTCTGAGTGAGGAGAAAGGACTTAAAAGTTTTGTGTGAGAGGAAAGAGAAGGGTTTTAAAGAGGATAAAAAGCTGTTAACAGCAGTAAACTATGACTCCCCTATCTCTGCTCTGCAGACCTCATCCCAACGAATCCAGCTGCACCCCGCCCGCAAAGACCTTTGGGGCTTCTGATAGAGAGTCTAGATACAAGGTCTATATTCAGGAGCTGCTCTCTCTCTTCATTAGCAGGTGTCATTCTGGCGGTGCTTGAAGCTGGTTGGAGTTTCAATGTTTAGGATCACTCTCGAAGTGTGGACGACATTAACAAAGGTAAGGTAAGCCACAGG
Organism: Lophiomys imhausi; assembly: GCA_907164525.1. Lineage (NCBI taxonomy): Eukaryota > Metazoa > Chordata > Mammalia > Rodentia > Muridae > Lophiomys > Lophiomys imhausi. The sequence goes on along the minus strand of CAJQZJ010032315.1, from coordinate 2,126,092 downwards.
CTGACCCAAGAAGCAAGTGTGCCCTGGGGAGAAAACTGAGTTCATTAGAAGCTTACTGGTACATTTTGCTTTAGTTACAGTCACCCTTCCCTCCAGAAGGGTACCAAATGTCTTCATCTGTACTGAGCCAGAACCAGGGTCCCAACAGGGATAACCGGTATTCCTGCTCTCTGCCAGTCAGGATTCTGGGGCCTGTGGAGGAGCGAAGGAGGCAGGAGAGGCAGGGGTGGGAACCCAGAGGAACAGGGCAGTGAAGGTTGCTGCCTCCTTACAGCAGCGCCTGCAGGACAGAAGGCAGACCTAAGGTCTGGGCTGGGAGGCCTGCGTTCGCTGATTGGGCTGCGCTGGGCAGCAGTCTAATCTTTGAGTCTCCTTCCTGCGCTTTGATCCTGCAGCTTTGAGAGAAGGCCTTCTCTACGGTGCGGGCAAGGAAAACATTCTGCGCCGCAGGCAGCCCGGACGTGACGGCCAGGAAGGCTGCCTCTGTGACACGACTTGTATTTACTTAGCTACCTGAATCCCAAACTGTAGCTGGGGGTGGAAGGCTCCTTTTTTTTCCCCGTGCCAGATCCAGCTGAGCTTTGCCTGGGGACTGTCCGGCAATCAGGTGGCCAGAGCTAGGCTCTTCTCTTTAGCACCTGCCAAACGGCGGCTTTGTGCAAAATGTCTACATGGTGTCCCCTCGGGGTCCACGCACAGTCCTCTTCCTACAGTGCGGGCCGCCCAATCCCTTCTCAGGTTTCTCCTGCGGGTGGCCCAGCTGGGCGCAGGTTGCTCGCGCCTGTTAGGAGCGCGGCGGGCACCCTGCCGCGGGAACGCAGCGTGTCTAGCCCGGAGGGGCGGCCCCGGCGCTCACGAGCTCCGCCCCCCGCTCCCTATAAGTGGCAGCCCGGCCCACAGCGGCGGCGACGGCGGCGGCGGCGGCGGAGAAAGCAGGCTCAGGGTCTCCTGGGCCGGTGGACCCTTCCAACCCACTTCCATAAGGCTTTGACTTTCCAACTTCAGCTACAGTGTTAGCTAAGTTTGGAAAGAAGACAAAAAGAAAACCCCGGTGGTGGCAGCTTTGCTGTTGTTCTTTGCCCCAGTTGTCCTTTGGGGTCTTTTGGCACCAGGCTGTTGTGCTTTGAAAGGTGCTACCTCCGGTTCCTCGCACTCCCGGTGAACAAGCCCCTGGGCAAGAGCAACTACAGTAACCAGCATCAGAAGAACAAGCAAGGGGAGAGCGCCTGGTGGCATGACCAAGGCAAGAGATCAGACACGCCAGGAAGGATGCTGTGGTGAGTTGTGTAATCAAATGCATTAAGTGGTGGGAATGCAGGTGGGGACAGGTAGACGCAGTTCCATGAGTGTTGACTTCGTTTTTTGATGGAAGTTCAAGAAGAATGTAAAGTCAACATAAAAGACCTTCCATATAGGCAAGCATAGAGTAAGCTTGGCAGTGTGAAATTCTTTGCATTAAACAAAACAAAACAGAAACAAACCCCACTAAAAAGAATGTTGAAACAAGAGTTTCTTCACTGTGCATGAAGTTGGGCGGTTATTGACCAAGAGGCAACGCTGAATCTAAGTAGATGGTATTTAAGTAGATAGTGCTTAAACGTGTTTTTAATTTGTTCTCTGTGACTTTGTAGGATCCTTAGCAAACTATCTGACCTCGGCGAAATTCCTCCTCTACCTTGGCCACTCTCTCTCCACTTGGGTAAGTGAGAATGTACACTAATTCTTGGTTGCACAAGTTCTTGTTTACTTTCATTGGAGACAATTGTTTTAAACTAACTTCCAGTTTTATCATTCAGATGAGTAAATAAATCGTTCTAAAACACATTTCGACAAAATCGTTGCTTTCTTCAAAGATATTTCCCATGAGTGTTAGTAAATATTACTTACTGGTGAAATTCTAAAACTTTACATAGATTGACTGCTGCCCAAAACAACATCAACAGGACAGGAAAACTTGCATAATTACTGGGGTTGCAAAATTCTAATGCCTCCTTCTGAACTGGGAAGGTATCTATCTCATGGGCCTTCTCCCCCCCCCCCCCCCACATTTAAGAAACTTCTCTGTTTTCTTCTTTTGTTAATGTCTGGTTCCAGCATGAAGCATTATGGAAATGGAGTAGAATGGTACACTGGCAAATACCGGCATATTAGGATTACAGTAGAATTTTAAGATGAGGCCCAATCTAAGATCAAGTATCTAAATGATAACAATTCTGATCCTGAAGTTATTATCTGTGATTACTTAATATATGGGTAGTGTGATCTGTGTTAACAACCACCACTCAGTGAGAATTAGTGAGGGATTCATAGTTCTCCCTTTGGCTTCCTACATGGGTTTGGGGTCCAGAGTTTCTGCTGGGTTTCTTTATCAACTCAGATCCTCAGAAGATGGCTGAATTTGTTCAATTAGATAGCTGGATGTGTTCAATTATTAGAAACTGTAAGGTTAAATAATTGTTCTTACTGCTTAAAAGCTATAACTCTGTGCATTATAAATAAGGAAAAAGAATTTCAAGAGTAAATTTTGAAGTGCTAATTTCTTTTTCATGGAATCCCCTATTGATTTATCTGTAAGACATGAAAGGAAACCATCATAAGAGGAAAGCTATGCCTTGTACCCTATGCCCTTGGGAAATTATTAAGTTGGGCTGTTGGCTCTCTAAGAAATAGCAGCAACAGATAACTTTTTAGAGATGCAAGCTCCTGTCTTTCTGAATGCTTACTTAGGGATGACTCTGCAAAAAAATGTATAAACAATGGGGAATTGGCTTGAGTTTGCTTTTATACATCTAAACCAATAGTTTATTCTTCCAATTTTTTTGTTCGTTTGTGTTTTTGTTTTTATTTATTTATTTATTTTTTTAGTTTCTCTGTGTAACAGTACTGGCTGTCCTGAGCTTGATTTGTAGACTAGGCTGGCCTTGAACTCACAGACATCAGCCTGCCTCTGCCTCCTGAGTGCTGGGTTGAAGGCATGAGCCACTGTCGCCCAGCCTGTTCTTCCAATTTAATTCAATATTACTCTGTGAAAGAACCAGGAATGGAAGAGTGTCTGGAATCTTCCTAGAGAACCAGGTGCCTCATTTCTCAACATTGATTAACTTCAAGGTTCATGTGACCTTTGGGTGATAGACTGGTTGTCAGACTGGGCAGAAACATGACAGGAGCTATGGGTATTCAGGGTGATTTTCTTGTATTGAAAAACACGTTTGTCAAGAAAATTTAAAGCAGGTTCCAAAAGAAAGGTAAAAAATGCTTGTTCCAACCTTACAATAAGTTGAGCAAATGCACAAATCCTTGGGAGAAAGAGGGATGAAAACTAATAATAGCAACTGAAATCATATAAGGGTTACTGGAATTTTATTCCTCACTGCAAAGTAGTGCAAAAGAGGAATGCTCTAAGTAGGAAACTTTGTTTTATGTGTTTGTCTCTTGTGGGTCACTCTCTTTGTGTGTGTGTGTGTGTGTGTGTGTGTGTGTGTGCATGCATCCTAACACTGCTAAATTGTGATTCCTTAGACACTGGATGTAGGAACATTTAGGCAGAAGATTCTCTGAGGTTAGGTTTGTGTGGATTTGTGTGGTTTTTAATTTCTGACTTCCTTTCCAGCAATGGGTCGATAAATTTCATGCTACCATTGGAGTACAGAATAAGTGAGAAGTAGATGCTTTTGTTAAGGAGTTTATAGTACAAGTTAGTATGGACTTTAAAAAGTAACAATGTACAGCAATAAAAGAGGAGCAAGTTAGTCCTACTTAAGTCAGGGTCCTTTGGACTGTTTCCATTTAAGCCCTGATAGTCTTTTTTTTTTTTTTTCAAGAGCTTACTTCTCTGCTCATAAAGGCCTCTGTCATCATGCAGAGTGCCACTTGTCAGCCCCTTCTTGTTTTCCTTTTCTTCATAGCATTTGCTACTATCTGTCCTATGCTAGGTTTGTCTGTACACTGGAATGCCAGCAACATGAAAAATAGCCTGTGTGTTTTGTACACTGCTGAAGTTTAGATGCCCACAGTAGCATTGGGCATGCATAGAAACAATTCTATGGGTATTTATTAAGTAGGTTAATAGCTATGGTTACTTATCCTCAGATCCAGCATGGTAGATAGGCGTGTAAACAAATATTAGAGAATAGTAAGAGGACATGGGAGGGTGGAAGCAGAAAATGGAGGCATGAAAGGGATGGGTGAGCACTTAGTGGTTCTCAACCTGTGGGTCAGGACCCCTTGAAGGTTGAACATTCCTTTCACAGGGTTCACCTAAGAAAACACAGATATTTACATTATAATTCCAAAGAGTAACAAAATTACATTTATGAAGTAGCAATGAAAATTTTATGGTTGGGATCACATGAGAAACTATATTAGAGGGCTGCGCCATTATGAATTTGAGAATCACTGACTTAGTCAATATTTACCTAGTTCTTACTCAGTTCTTGGGATTTTTGTAAGTACATAATTTATTAGTTCTTAAATAAGGATAGTCAGTGCAATTTCAACTTCATTCTCCAACCTCTAAATCTTATGCTCATTTTGAATTAAGAGAAGAAACTATATCGTTGCTTGCACCAAGATTCCTCTACCTCCCCACTGTTAATATTTGGTGTCACAAAATTTTTTCTTGCGGACTGATAGATGCCAGTAGTATTTCCCTACCTCACACTCCCGGCAGGCCTGGTGGTAGTGATAACCCAGAGCATTTCCAGACATTAATAAATGATTCCTGAAGAATAAAATCATCTCTAGTTGATAATGACATGTTCTTCATGTTAGCACAAATCAATCTAAATTTTGAATATTTAAGCAATCTTAGTTTTATTAAAATTTAATAGCATTTGACTTATCAATATAATAATTTTCTTCCAACATATGAAACTTATCACAAGGATTTTGCAAGACGCCGGGAAGACCTTAGATTTGAAGTTCTTTAACACAGGGTCAAATATGCAAGGAACTCAGTCTGGGTTTCTTCATGTTAACCCAAGATGCGAGGGCTGGTGCTTATAATTTCACAAGACGTCTATTCTAGACATCTCATACATTGACTAGCCTGACTTTTTTAAAAGTTTGTGTTAAACTTATACCACATTTTATTCCAACTAATTGTGAAATTCTTTATATGTTCTGAAACTTCATGAAGATATAGCCTTTCCTTTTTTTCAAAATTTATCTGTATTAAAACATCAAAATGACTACTTATGTATATATTTATTTCAACATCTTTGGCCTTATAAGATAAGAGTTTCCCTTACTGACTTTTTCCTTCCAATTTTTCTGCTGTTTTATGACTTTAAAATTTACTTATAAAACAGCACATTGTTAAAAAAAAAAAAAAAAAAGATAGCCAGGCAAAAACATAAGAGGTTACAGAGCCCATTTCTACCAGTTCCCAAATTTAAAAAAAAAGCTGGCTTGTGTTGGTATTTAAGGTAAACTAATGCTTATAAACTATTAGTAATAAAGCTTGAATGTTTTCCATTGTGCTGGAATGAAGTTTTAAAATTAGACAAGTATTCAATCCATAATTATTGACTTCAAAAATCATCTGATATAGCCAGAAAGCACCCATTAGATAAGGAAACAACTTCTTGAGTACAGTGGGCTAAAAGCTAAAAAACATTTCAATGAACTTCTTTCTCTTGCTGAAGGGAGATCGGATGTGGCACTTTGCAGTGTCTGTGTTTCTGGTGGAGCTCTATGGAAACAGCCTCCTCTTGACCGCTGTCTATGGGCTGGTGGTGGCAGGCTCTGTTCTGGTCCTGGGAGCCATCATTGGTGACTGGGTGGATAAGAATGCCAGACTTAAAGGTGAGTGCTGTGATGTAGCTGAGCAGTGCTCTCTAGACTAGCCTGCTTTTCCTCTGTAATAGAGGGAATATCAGACTAAGAGAGCAATCAATGTGACAGACTCAGAGAAAGCAGTCACACAATGCAACTGAGGGATGGGGGTTGGTGGCCACACCTGGATTTAGGGTCATGAGGCTTCTTCACTATTTGGGATGTCAGGACATTGACCTAATAGATTTTCTTTCCTTTGACAGTTTGTCAGCTTCAAATGTTAACAATTAACCCTGTAGCCAGTTTTCAGGGAATCAGGTTAAACATTAAAAGTTTGCTTAGCCCTGGCTTCCCTCTAACCATGAATTGCCCTAGAGGCCCTCTAGTGTGATCTTCCTGGGAACAACTTGAACATCTGTCCTCTGGATTACTGTGTTGCATATAAACGTGTGTGTAATGGAATTGAAACTAAATATTGGTCCATGGGAGAATAAGTATGTCTAGACCACAGGCAGCTGCATTATAATTTCTTAAGGAAAAAAAAGAAATTGTAATATATTGTACATGTATGGTAAATTGACATTTACTCTAGGGTATCAAGACATAATATTGATACAAGAGATTGAAAATAACTAAGGAACTTAGTTATCTAGGATATAAGAGGAATGTGGATAATTATTTTGAGCTCAGTTAATAATGAAAAGAGCTGGCCATGCCTGCCTGAAGATAGACACTGGGAAACCATTAAGGTATATATAGCTAGTTTTGTTCAGTTCAGGATGACTGCTTCTAAATAGTCAACAGGATTATCGAGTTCTAGGATTTAGTATTACTAGTAAAAAGATTCATATGAAGATTTTCCCTGTTTTGAGAATGAGTAGATTAGAGCACATATAGAAAAAGATTTCTGTGGTCTGGAGAAACCCAAATTCTTTTTATAGTTATACACAGGAATACTATCCATGGGACCCTCTCACCATAAACTTGTTGAGCATTGCAGTCATGTGTTAGAGAAGTGCTGAGCTGGATGAAGAAGAAAGAATATGGTAAGATAGGGGTCTCCTGTGTCTGTGGTATAGTCAACTCACAAGCCACCCATCATGAAAAATCCCTGATGCTTATGGAATGAACTCACCACTGCTTCCTCTGTGGTCTTCTGACAGTGGTACCTCTGTTATTGTACAGATATGGTTATAGTAATCTGTTCACATATCCTTTTTTTTCTGGCATGTTGCAGCTAGTATTTAATCCTTTGATATGAATGAATCTATGCACAGATGCATGAATAAATGAGTTCTATGTTGGGTTTTTTTTCAGATTGCCTTCTGAGGGGAGTTTGTTTTGTCTTAAGCCTTTGATATGACCTTCCAAGCCAGGATAAGCATTACTATCCTGGATGACAAGATTTATAATTATAACTTACACATTTCAGAATGCTTTCATGAATATTTTATTTGAGTATCATTATGATTCCATAAAGGAAAGAAGGTGGATGTTATCTTCCACACATGCTGGGCATAGGAATAAGAAGCATTAAATATTCTGTCCTGGATCATCTACCTAGTGAATGGTGGGCAAATGATAACTGGGTTCTTACCTGGGTTTGCTCTAACACTTTATCTATATGAAGGAGTTGTCTCTCTCTAAGAGGACTTGCATTTTCTGTGATGGAAGGTGTAGCTTAGAACTTTATAGCAATGATAAATACATTACAAATCAGAAGAAATTTGCTGTTTATCCATTTTTGGCAAATGTTTGTGTATTTTCCATTTGTCAAGATTATGTTAGTGGATCAAGCCTTCCATGTAGGTGAGAGGTTATGGATTCCACAACTTCCCCTTCAACCTCCTTATAACCTCCTACATGTTTTATTTTAGCTTAAGTAGCAAAAGTTTGAAAGATGGATCTTCTCTGTGGAATAGTTCTGTTTAGGGCAGAAAACTTTCTAGTCGATAAGTTTGATGAAAATGCTGTCATCATGAAAGACTTCAGCTAGTAGAAGTCACAAGTACATGATTTTGTTTGTAGATTTTATGCGTCTGTGTACAGGAAATAGCCGAGGCAGAATTTACTGTTGGAAGGTTTTCTTTGTCTTGTAATTATGCATACGCATCAATAGAGTTCAACAGCCTGGATGAGAACAGCCTGCTCAAGACATGCTGGTGCACTGAACACTTTGCCTTTGCTCTGTACAGTGGCTCAGACTTCACTGGTGGTGCAGAATGTGTCCGTTATCCTCTGCGGAATCATCCTGATGATGGTTTTCTTACATAAGAATGAGCTGCTGACCATGTATCATGGATGGGTCCTCGTAAGTTCTCCACAGGGTTCTTGCTGTTTGTTTTCAGAGTCCTGAGGATGGAACTCAGGACCTCAAACATGCTAGGCAAGCCCTCCACCATGGATCTGTGCCTCAGGACCTCATACATGCTAGGCATGCCTTCCACCATGGATCTGTGCCTCAGGACCTCATACATGCTAGGCATACCCTCCACCATGGATCTGTGCCTCAGGACCTCATACATGCTAGGCATACCCTCCACCATGGATCTGTGCCTCAGCTCCTCCAGGATTCTGCATGACAGAAGATGAATACCTAATAGCAGTGAAAGTGCAAACTCTTTATAGTCTAGGAGTGTTCCTTTTGGTTTTTCTACTGTAACCTTTTAATACTGATTTCTATGTCCCACAGGTCTCTTTAATTCTCTTTTGATACAGTTTTAATAAGTACTTGTGGGATAAATGTTAAAAACCACCATTATATCACTACTTTCTATGAAGTGTCAAATAAATGATTACTGATATATATATACACATATATATATATATATCATTACACTAACTACAAATGATGCAGATATAAACAACGTTATTCCCTTTTATTTCTGACTTCTGGTACTCAACTGTTCCATGTGTAGAAAGTAAAGTGTCTTCTTATGAATGAGACTAAAATTAAAAAAATGTAAGCTGACATATTAACTCAGTTTTTTTTTTTTTTTTGCTCTAATTCATTAGACTGTCTGCTACATCCTGATCATCACTATTGCAAATATTGCAAATTTGGCCAGTACTGCTACTGCCATTACAATCCAAAGGGACTGGATTGTCGTTGTGGCAGGAGAAAACAGAAGCAGATTAGCAGGTAACTTGGATTACCTTCTCAACTAAATGAATCTGTATGATACGTGGATGTAGGGGACTTCTTCCTTGGTCTTTTGGGAAGGTTTTCAGAATACTCCATTTTGAAGCACGGGGTTTTGTATCGTTGCCGCTTTAGTGTCAGACAGTGCAGTGATGTATCCAATCGTTACCACGTTAACTTCAGGGTACTTGTTAGTCTATCATTCTCTGTAAATCTACCAAATAGAACATCTCATTTGAACTTTTCCCTTTTTCATTGTAAATTATGGTTTTTGTCAGTTTCAGTTGTGAAGTTGTCAGTCTGACATGGTATTTTACCCTCGTAACTATGGACATTATTACATGTAGTTTAAGGATTATACCATTGGCACTTTCTTTTAAAATATCAATTGGAAACAACACAATTGTAACAAAGATTCTAGATGTTATATTCCACTTAAAAAAAAAACTTGAACAGCAGTTATCTCACATCCTACAAAATGTAAGGCTTTTGAAATATATTCTCAAATGGAAGATAGAATGTGTTCTTTAACAAACAATCTTACTTTATTAGAAACACAGACAAATGGCTTAAGAGAAACCAAAGAATGCTTACAAGACAACATGCCCTATTACGTCAGTACTTCAAAGGCTGAAAATGCCCTTCTCCATCATAGAGCACATAGGCTTGAGCTGGATTGATAATTACACAAGGTAGGAGGAAGGCTACCCAGGGCTCCACATCAGCTGAACTGACGCTGCTGATCATTAAGATAATGAGTATCACAAATACATTGCCCAACAATCCCGACAGACAAGAAAACCATTCTCGGTGACTAAAGTGGCTTTCCCCAGGATACAGAAGGAAAGATTATGTGCTGGTGTTAGCAAGTAGCTCTGTTTAACTAGACCTTATGGTTAAAAAATAAAAAGAAGATAGGAAGGAAACAGTGACTGAAAGAGAACAAAGTCTATGGGAGGGCTGGACCAGGCTTGTCCAAGCTGCCTGCTGTCGTCCCCAGATAGCTGTGAGTGTGGCCCCGCACATTTGTGGGTGACTGCCAAGGCCATCTTCTAATGTTTAAAAGTCAGAGAGTCCTGATCTAGAAGAAAAGGAATTTGCCTGAATCATCACTTCCTGGTAGCAGTATTACACCCAGAGAAATGCTAGTGGGATTTGGGATTTGTGTATAAGATCAGAGCAGTACAACGAATATGCTCTGCAGAAAACTCTCTTTGGTCCTTCTTTCATTGTTTATTTACAAAAAAAATTAATAATTCTACATCTTTTTTTGTCATGTTGAAGAAACTAAGACTTCATCCTATTTTTGGTTAATTTTCTCTTTTTAACATTATTTTAAGCGTGTAAAATATGTGTATGTTTTAAAATTCAGAAGATGTGAAAAAGTGTATTTTGAAAATAGGTCACAAATATATTTTTTGACTTATTTGAAGGAAAAAGTTGGCTTCTAAATTGTTTTCTTTTACTTATCCGAATTGGTTTTTTTTTATTAAATACTTTATTTTTTTTTCTTCAAGTTACATCTCAGTCACAAACCCTTCCCAATTCCCCCTTCCTGTCCCACCCTTCCACCCTCTTCCCCCCAACAGCTTCCCCTTTCAGTCCAACAAATGGTTCCTTCTCTAATAACAGTAAATACTATACAAAACAACAGAAATAAATATGCCACAGTTATGAGTGTTAAATGGCTCAGTATACCTTCCCAATGTCCAGTTCATACATATTTGGCCCCTGACTTTAACATTCTACCATCTAACCATCTCCATGAATTTAAAGTTCTATAACTGACTTAGCTTTCATACTAACTTGCACCACTATTATAACCATCTTCTTAGATCTAGAATGCCCTCTTGATTCCTAAACAACTCAAAATTTTTTTTTTTTGGTTTTTTTTTCAAGACAGGGTTTCTCTGTGTAGCCCTGGCTGTCCTGGACTCACTTTGTAGACCAGGCTGGCCTCGAACTCGCAAAGATCCGCCTGCCTCTGCCTCCCAAGTGCTGGGATTAAAGGCGTGCGCCACCACTGCCCGGCTAACAACTCAAAATTTAACTATGAGACTCTAGCTGTCTATTCTTCAACCACCTCAGAAAGCTGAGAAGGATAAATATATCTGATTATATACGAAGTGCAGGGCCTGCAGCTTTCAATACTAAGAAATGACAAACCAGTGACTGCCTGGACAGTTCCCCTTTTCTCTCCACACATTCCAGAATCAGTCTTCAGCCTTTTGGTTCTGTTTCTCTGACAGACATTGATTGTAGAGCAGGAATTATGAAGGACTTACCTAACCTGTCTTGGCAGAGCTAGGCTGTCGACTTCCCTGATACCAAGTTTTGTCCTTTTTGGACAGCAGTCTGTCTGCAGTTGAAGCAAGGAGTTTTTTCATGCCAAGAGATAGGCTTGCCACTAATTCAACCATCTTACAGTGGAGGTTCTTCGATGCTTATCTTCTACTTGGAGTAGAATGGGGGTGCTGTCAGGAGCTGATATGTCTCGATATAAAAAAAAAATCTTAATTTAAGATAACATCTTTGAATGCCATATTCTGCAGATCTCTTGGGGTTTTTGAAGATGCCCTATCCGTCTCTTGTATTTAGATAAGCAAACTGTACTTATTTTGACCCTATGAAGTCCATTAAACTAAAGAGGTTATTTTAGGGATCTGGAGAGATGGCTTGGTGCTTAAGAGGACACACTCCTGTTTCAGAGGACCGGAGTTCTGTTCCCACCACAGCATCAGGCAGTTGCCTGAAACTCCAGCTGTAGGGGTCCTGATGCCCCTCAGGTATGTGCCTTTACGTGCACATACCTGTACAATACACATAATTACAAAGTAACAACAACAAAAAAATGTTTTTAAAAGGTTGTTTTACTCCTTCAAATAGCTTTGTTAAAGGGAAATACCCAGAATCCTTTCGTGGTCCTAGAACAGTTACACAGACAACATAACTCTGCATCTATGGAAAGATGTTTCGGAACAACCAAAAATATGACTGACCAATTTTCAGCCGACCCTCTCATTGTGAATTATTGCATGGTGCGTGGATCCAGAGCAGGCGCCTGTTTCTGAGCCTTGTGGGCTTTCTCCAGTTTAAGAAGGGAGATGGAATGCTGACCTTCCGTCAGCACTTCTTACATGCTGTTCTTCCCACTAAGCCTGAAGTGCAGGTTAGTAGAGCAGAGCAGGAAACTCACAAGCTTTTTCTCTGATATTTAGCAGCAGCAGGTGTTAAGTAGGAATCATGTTTCTAAACAGGATACAGAGACTTCTTTAGTTCCGAGGGTCAGCAGATGTCTAGCCAAGGATTTTGGGTGTCATTTCTGCTATAAGCAGAATTTTAAAAGTCAGAAAAAGAGGACATAGCTAAAGAAAAATCAGAGAAGAAAAGTAGAATGGGGAAGAGGGCAGGGAGGGGGGTTGGGAAGAATTCCAGCTGTTGCCCTGGCTTCCGGTGAGGATGTTAGAAAACCAGGTAGGAGACTGGGTTGTGAGGCTGTGCGTGCATGCGTGTGTGTGTGTGTGTGTGTGTGTGTGTGTGTGTGTGTGTGTGTGTGTGTGTGTGTGCGCGCGCGCACATGCGCGCGGGTTCGTGCGTGAGCCGGCTGCTGGCTGCTGACTGCTCCCATTTTCTTGTCTCAGCCTTCATGATTTTAGAGAGCTTTAAAATTGGAAGCTGCAGGGACTGTACAGATTGCTCAGCAGTTAAGAGCACTAGCTGCTCTTTCAAAGGACCCAGGTTCAAATCCCAGTACCCACATGGCAGTTAGAAACTGTCTATAATGGTCAGGTGTGGTGACGCACGCCCTTAATCCCAGCACTCGAGATGTAGAGGCAGTCGTATCTCTGTGAGTTCGAGGCCAGCCTGTACTAGAGAGTGAGTCCCAGGACAGCCAGGGCTACACAGAGAGACCCTGTCTTGAAAAAAACAAACAAACAGATAAATAAACAAACAAACAAAAATTAGAAGCTGTCTCATTGAGGGATAGAACAGGAGTGAACAGTTAGGTGGAGAGCGCCAGAGTAGGCCTCGTTTTTCATATACCTACTCTTTGTTAACTAATCTATGAACTAAGTTAGATATTTTTCAGAACTTGTCTTCATACTTTATTAAGACGTTCTCTTTCCCATGTAGTCTGTATAACTTCCTTTCCCAGGCTTGGCAGCCCATCTGTTGCTTCTTTTCTTTCCTTTGTGGGACAATTTTTAGTGAAGCTTCTCGGAGTTTCTTGCTAATTATTCTGAAGAAAAATCTGATGGTTTGCTTTTGTTAGCACTTAAATTTCATGTCTGAAGTCTATTGGTTAAAAGTTGGTTTCATGATTTTAGCCAGATGACCCTGCTGGCTCCTATCTGTTCAGCAAATCCCTTTTGAAAAATTATTCTTCTATGTGGTATTATGTACTGGTTATAGTGAAAAGAGATTATTTCATGCCATGTTCTGTGCCATAGCTATAACCAAAACAACCAAATCAGAACCAGGAAAGCACTAATTTGAGTGTTCATATGAGAATAAATGTAAGTTCACAAGTAGCATGTTGGCACATTCAGAAGACTGCTTCCATTCGAGGTTGTTACCAATAAAATTATCAGGTCTTCAAAACTGCTGCTTAATTCAATCTTCCCAGAAAGATAAAACCTGTTTTCTGACACTACCTTTTTCTTGACACAAAACATTATTACCTTCCTAAGTATCACATGAAAGATAGAACTGGGGTCTTAGAAGCTCTGTGAACCCCAAGTTCTTAGACATCTAGAGAAAGAGAAACAGTGAATTAAAACATTTCTTGTTGTAATGATGTTTTAAGATCCAGCTGTTATTTTTTTCAATTATTTGCTTTTGGATTCAAATCACCGGGATACCTGGATCAGTTCCTTGCAACTGCACTGGAAACTTGTTAGCGCAGACAGAAGTTTAGGGGAGCCTCTGCACAGTGCCAAGAGATCAAGGAAGGCTGCCTTTGCCTTCCAAGTGAAAGGTGAAGAATCTCAAAGTTCTCCCATTATCATATACACAGTGTACACTCATAGGACTAATCAGAAAGCCATTGGTGACTAGAAGGAATGAAGGGAAGAAGAAAGGGAATTTTCCACGAATGTACTCATTAGTCACATATTGATTTTTCCTTGATAGCCCAGATGATTGCTAAGGACCTGCTTTGTGCAATAGGGCATGGCAAAGTAGATAATCTTCTTAGCCGCCCTTTCCTTCATCCTTGACATTGTTGTACATTTCCAGAGTCAATCTTTAGAAAGTCTTGCCATCACCACTAAATCTTCCCACCTCATGATGTCAGTCTTTGACATCTGTGTCTTAGCCCACCTCTCTCCATCTTCCCAGCCCAAGAGACAGCCTAAGACCCTGCACTCTCTCATTCTCTCCCTCCCAGTTAAAATTCCATGGTCAGTCATGATGGCAAGCTTACCTCCCAGGGAATAGCCTGTGCTCACTTGGCTCCCTCTCCTTTTGTTAGGCTCACTCAGTAACCCTGTTTAAGTTTAAACCCAACTTTTCACAGTAGAGTAAGTTGGGAGAAAAAGACATAATGCAGCTCAGCGTTCCCTTGAGCGTGGACTCGACCTTTTCATGCATCTAGATGATCAAACCTTTCCCCTTCTTCATGAAGGATTGTTTTGCCTTTTTTTTTTTTTTTCTATATCTTGCAGGAAATTCTCCACCTCCACTCCTGCTGACTTTCTTTGCATTTTACTCCTAGCACTTTGCTTGGAGGCAGCATTTACATTGTGGGAGGGACACCTGCTGAAAAGATAAGAAAACGGTGTTTCCTGGAATTGGCACCAAGTTCTTAACACTAACTTTAGTCAAGCTTTTTCCCCTCCTGCTCCATATCTTTGAGGTTCCCTGTGGTTTTCACTGGACTAATCAAGTGTCTTTTGAGCTCAGATTTTTTCTTGTTTTCACCAGTACTTCCTTGGCACAGGTGCTTTAAAGGACTGATATCATGTCCTTATTTTTATCATTTTGCTAGTTTCAACTCACTTCTGACCTTTAAATATTGGCATTCCCAATACCAATGTGCTATGTCTGTTCCACACACACACACATTCCCTTGAGATTCCATATAATTTCATTGTTTTAAAAATTGACAAACTTCCAAAATTGGCTCATATCTCTTTCCACATCTTCAACCTCATTTATTTATTTAACTGCAGGTCTCAACAGAGCCTCTTGAATGTCAGAGGATCTGTCACAATCAACATTTTCCAAATTAAATTCTAGTTCTCTTGGGCTAAATTTGATAATTCTGAAGTCACCTGTTTCTCAGTAAATAGTAACTCCAGAAAAATAAAAATAACAACGCTTCGTAGAGCCATCTCTGACTCCTCTTTCTCGTACTTTATCGTCATATTCTAGATCCTGGAGTTCTCAACCTGTAGGTCATATCCCCTTTGGGGAGGGTGTCACATGACCCTTAAACAAGGGGTCACATATCAGATACTCTGAATATCAGATAGTTACAGGACAGTAGCAAAATTACAGCTGCAAAGCAGCAAAGAAGTAATTTTATAGTTGGGGATCACCACAACATGAGGAACTCTATTAAAGGGTTTCAGCAGAAGGCAAGTTGAGAACCACTGCTTTGAAGTAAGCATTGTATATGTTTTGCCACATTTTACATGTCGCATGTGTTTGTATGCTTGTTTATATACATATATATATATACATAATATATAATGTAGATTATATATTACTCATTGGTTTATTGGCTTTTCCTAGAGGAATGTTAACTTCAGAAAACAGAGCCGTTTTTTCTTCATAGTAAATAGTTCGGGGACAGAGTGCCTTTTGAAATTAGCCTTTTGGGAGTCTGTATTCTTGGTTTTTAGCTTTATAGCACATACATGGTCAGGCTTTCTTTGGTAGGTTTGAACTCTTACTCACTTGTCTCTTGCACCTACCTTTGTAGACATGAATGCTACCATTAGAAGAATTGACCAGCTGACCAACATCTTAGCCCCCATGGCGGTTGGCCAGATTATGACATTTGGTTCCCCAGTCATTGGCTGTGGCTTCATTTCGGGGTGGAACCTGGTGTCCATGTGTGTGGAGTACTTCTTGCTCTGGAAGGTTCACCAGAAGACCCCTGCTCTGGCTGTGAAAGCCGCCCCCAAGGTAGAGGAGTCAGAACTGAAGCAGCTGAACTCACCTAAAGGTAACTGACTGCAGCCGCCAGCTCTGCGTTCTCAGTTCAGATCAGAGGTTGAACTTCGAGGAAGACTAAGTGCTATTTAGATTCCAGGCTGTGTTTCCAGGGAAAAAGTGTGGATGAGTTGGATAGACCGGGCTGAAATTTAAAAAGACTTGGGGTTAGGTACCTGCCCCTACTCCCCCCCACCCCCTTTTTTGATGTGGGCAGTGGGCACAGAGGACCATTGATTGAGAATGGCTGGGAAAATGACTTATAGAAATGGGAAGATGGAGACATTCCTGGGGGGAATAGAATTGCCATTTGGAGAACAGTGAGAGGGGTGAAGAGAGAGGCAGGATTTTTCAGGAGAAGGAGAGGCCTGTTTTCTGGTAAATGAAATCTTAATGATGTCCCAGAAAAAAAGACACTATGTTTCCCCACATAATTTTTATACTATATTTATGAGTTTTGCTTCAGTTTACTTCAGTGAGAGTGAATCTTGAAAAGTAAGAGAGGTTTAAAAAAGAGACCAACAGTATTTCTAAAGCAAAACTGGTACATGGCTGAAATTCATAAATTACCAGTAAAAGAAAAACATAAAATGAAGTAGTCAAGGACAATACAGGAGGGAAATAAGAAAATCAAAAAATAATCAGCTTTTGCTCCCCATGTTCTTCCTCTAAAATAACAATGTGTCTTATTAACAGATACTGAGCCAAAACCTCTGGAGGGAACCCATCTAATGGGTGAGAAAGACTCCAACCTCCGCGAGCTTGAACTTGAGCAAGAAGAGCCCACATGTGCCTCCCAGATCTCTGAGCCCTTCCGCACTTTCCGAGATGGATGGGTCTCCTATTATAACCAGCCAGTGTTTCTGGCTGGCATGGGCCTGGCTTTCCTCTATATGACGGTCCTGGGCTTTGACTGCATTACCACAGGGTACGCCTACACTCAGGGGCTGAGTGGTTCCACCCTCAGTATTTTGATGGGAGCGTCAGCAATAACTGGAATAATGGGCACTGTGGCCTTCACTTGGCTACGTCGAAAATGCGGCCTTGTTCGTACTGGTGTATTCTCAGGACTGGCACAGCTTTCCTGTTTGATCTTGTGTGTGATCTCCGTGTTCATGCCTGGAAGCCCCTTGGACCTGTCTGTTTCTCCATTCGAAGATATCCGCTCTAGATTTATGCAGGTGGAGCCAGTGACCCCAACTACCAAAATACCTGAAACTGTCCTTACAGCAGACACGCGTTTGTCCAACGAGTCTCATGTTAATACTGTCCATGAGATGAGTACTGTATCCGTGCCCATAATCTCCGTCAGCCTGCTATTTGCAGGAGTCATTGCTGCTAGAATCGGTAAGAACTCCCCTTCTGTATATTAAAAAATTACACAGCATCATTTGGGAAACGTGGTGCAGAGAATTGCACAATAAATTATGTGTAATACTTCATGTATGTTAATTTAGGCAAAACCCACAGTTTATATAGAGAATCTACTCTTTAAACATGCAATTTTACTTAATATTTTAAACTATATGTGTGTATGTATATGTATGTGCATATAAAGTGTTTAGGATTCTTTTTTCCTGAATGTGTGTGTGTGTTGGGAGAGAACCCAGGAGCTTATTAATGTCAAATGAGCACTCTTATTTTGAGGGACATCTGTAAGTGAATATTTTTAAGTGCCGCCCGTGCCCCACCTCTTGTGTGTGTACCCAAATGTGCACATGGTACTAGAGATCAGACCCAGGGCCTTCTGCGTGTTAGGGAGGTGCCTTAAATTGTTACTCTTCTAAACACTGCCTTTCAGAAGTCTTCTCTAGCTCTGTGTATTTACTATATACTTTGCCACACAGATGAGTTTTATACTTCTGGCAAGAAACATCATGTGAAGGCATCTCACAGAGCAGAATTTAAGTAATCATTAATGGAGTACTGCTGATTGGCCTCTGAGTCCATTCATTCTTGAAATGAAACCATATTTATCTTGTGATACAGAGCAATTGATTAATTTATCAGAGACATTAATACTCAACCAGGACAGCTTTACTGGGAGCCCTATGCTACTCAGCCGGCAGTACAGCAGTGGTGTAAGTTTCTGTGCTCTTTGTCCGTGCCAGCACATTAGGTCATGTTAAACTTTAGAGGTGCTAGAATTTACAGGCTCCTCATCCTCGATGCTAGCATTTTACTTTTGTAGTCTGAATGATCACAGAAAAACAGGACTGAGAAGCATATAGCTTAGCTTTATTGTGTCTTTTACCTGTGAAAATCATTTCTTGAAGACATTAACAATTCAATATATACTAATAAATTATATAGGGCAAAGTGTGATTAATACTTTCTTCATATGGGTAATTCAAAGGTTGTAGAGCTCCAATGCGTTTTGCATATATTAACACACCCAGATACTGTGAGCTATATAACTATAAGTTAAATTATACACTAAAGTTTAACCATTTAAAATATCCTTTCCCATATAGGTCTTTGGTCCTTTGATCTAACTGTGACACAGTTGCTGCAAGAAAACGTAATTGAATCTGAAAGAGGCATTATCAATGGCGTGCAGAACTCCATGAACTACCTTCTTGACCTTCTGCATTTCATCATGGTCATCTTGGCCCCAAATCCTGAAGCTTTTGGCTTGCTCGTGTTGATTTCAGTCTCCTTTGTGGCAATGGGCCATCTTATGTATTTCCGATTTGCCCAGAAGACTCTGGGCAGCCAGCTTTTTGTTTGTGGTCCTAGTGAAAAAGAAGTTACAGATGAAAACCAACCCGACACATCAGTTGTGTAAAGTAGTTTAGCCTTGGTCCTGTTACTAGATTGTGGAGAACATATGTGGTTATTTTGTACTTGAGAATTCCAATAAATGCCTGTATATTTCTCTGGTCTTACCACAGCTTTGCCTTGAGAGCTAAGAGCACTAACTAACCTATGTCAGCAAAGGTGGACTGGTTATTTCCCCTTACATGTAGACAGGGGGAAAAAAGAAAGAAAAAAAAAAGTCGATGTATGCATAGAGAGTATAATGGTAAAATGAGCTTCCTTTATTCTTACGAGTATATAAAATTTTACAGAGTGGCTATCAGGTGAGTAAAGTTATTCCTTAGCAGATATTTATTGTCTCTACTAGAGTTCAGATAAGTCAATTCACCCTAAGACTGACTCTTATAAAAGTCCGGCCCACTTCTTTTTTTTTTTTTAGATCAGTAATATTTTCTCAAGTTACTTTATAGAAACAAGTTTTGCTCCATATATGAAGATTATAGTCTGATTACCAGTATTATCCTTATTAATCCCTTTGAATTTATAGAATTTATTATATGTGGAGAGTGAAATATGTGATTAGTCTTGTCCAAAAAGGTTCATGGTTTAACTTTTGCATTTTGACTATAAGATGGGACAAAATATTACAGTAACATGTGAATGTGGCTCTTCATAAAATGACTCTCAAAAGCTGCAGGAAGAAGCAAAGCTGTAGATTTCTAGGGCAATGTAGAAGGACTTAAAGTATGTTAGTAATGTGGCTGTAGACGCTGGAAGCTAAGGGCAAGGACCTCATATAACCAGCCAGGGTCACCATCATTAGCTATCACTAATTATACATGTAGTATATGAGAGAGCTGCCCGCAAGCCTGGCCACTTACTTGCTGAAAAGCAACCCACACTTGGAAAGGACTGGGAATATTTCATGAGTCTGTATAGAACATTTTAGTTTTACTGACTTGGGCCTGTTATCTCTCCACTATTTTAGAGCAAGAATAGTCACAAAAAATCCCCTTTCAATATCTCTGAGAAGAATAAAGGAAAAACTGTTTGTAAATATTTTTTAAACTGTTTTGAGCCAGGCGTGGTGGCGCATGCCTTTAATCCTAGCACTTGGGAGGCAGAGGCAGGTGGATCTCTGTGAGTTCAAGGCCAGCCTGGTCTACAGAGTGAGTTCCAGGATAGCCAGGGCAACACAGAGAAACCATGTCTTGAAAAACCAAAAACAAAAAAACAACTGTTTTGAAAGTCTTTTTGTAACATGCCAGTACCAATATGGGACATTGCCTTAACTGCTGATGCACTTTCATGGAGACTGCAATACGTTACTATGAGCACTTTCTCTTTTCCTTCATCTTTCTACAGTATAACATAACAATTTACTATGTTGTAAAATCTTCATGAAATATTTCTATATAAAATGTTTTTAAAATTAATTTCTCTTTACTGAGTTGTGGCCTCCAATTATTTTTACCTATTTCAAAATTAGCACATAAGGTATTTGGTATCATTATGACCTTTTGAACAAAGTGTGTTGTAGTCAGTTTCTACTCTCAAAACCTGCTCCCCCCCCCGCCCCGTTACCCATAACTTCCTCATCACCTTTCAGTGTCTTTTCTTCTATGTCCTTTTGACCACCTCCTGTCCTTCCTCATCACCTAGTCTTGTCCTTCCTCATCACCTAGAAACATACCTTGTTTCTCTAGTTTTGTAAGATTCACTAATATCTAGACATATGTATATGTCATACATGTCTATATATATGTATATGTATATACATATATATGGCATTGTTGTCTCCTATGACAGTTCTATTTTTAATTTTTAAGAAGTACCCATAATGATTTATATAATGGCTATATTAGTTTTCACTCCTACCAGCAATGAATAAGGTTTCCCTTTTCCCACATCCTTGCCAGCATTTGCTGTCAGATTTCTTACGATGGCCATTCTGATGAGTGAGGTGGTATCTCAAAGTAGTTACAATCTTCCTTTCCCTGATGACTAAGGATATTGAATTCATTTTGAAATTCTAGCTAGTCATTTATGTTTCTTCTTTTGTGCCCTGTCTGAAGTTGGCTGCTCATTCTGCAAGCCATTCATTCCACTTCTTTCATTATGCAGAAAACTTTAATCTCATGTAACCTCATATGCTGATTCTTGGGGTTAATTATTTAAGCTGTTTTTGTTACAGAAAATGTGTGTTGGACAATGTTATTTTTCTCTATAAAAGGCTACAATTTTGTAGATCATGTCTTTAGTTTAAACGTCGAGCCCAGTGTACATTCTTTAACTTTGAGTCAGTCATACTAAGCTCTCAAGTCCTATTTTCCCTTCTGTAATTTGGAGGCTCTAAAAGCAGCCCCACCTGTCTCAATGCTTCCCTGATTGAACTAAACAAAGGAGGCCGTGTGGAACAGTTGAGGATGGTGCCATCATCACAAGAAACCTAGGAGATATCTGACTCTTTGTGAGTGGAGGCACATTCAGAAAACATTCAACATTCCTTTATTGAAGCTGTGATCTAGGCCTCAAGCTGTGATCAGGCTTGGTGAATGCAAGTTTAGCAGACACAGTGGATAAAGATTCCCTGTCCCCTAAAATTGTGAGCTTCTGGCATAAGCCTGTTGCTACAGATCTGGAGGTTGCACAGACAGCAGATGCCAACTATGTTAGGCTTGGCCACAGTCTCACACAGGCCCTCTGATCCCTCCCACAGAGGTCAAGCTGGGGTTTAGATATGCTCTGAGTGTTTGCAGCCATAACTGAAGGTCTGTGACCTTGTGCGATGAATAGAACCATCTGAGCAGGAAAAGATCCCGGCACTTGATTTAGGCACTTTGCCAAATGCCAGACCCATGGGAGAGGCCCTGTAGAAGAGGAAGGACCGTGGAGTGGTGAGTTAATGGGAATTTTACAGCAGCTGCCCTTATCTTTGCAGGCTACTGAACTGAGCAGGAGGAGGAGCAAAATGCAGCTGTTTACTGCCTGAGGGCTTAGCCTTAATTCAGAGGTAGAAGACAAGGAGGAGAAATGACTGTCTCCGGTCTGTTTCTAAAAAGAAAGATAAACTCAAAACCCTCCAGTGTCAGTGGAATATAGCAGAGTGAATTAGAAGTGAATTAGAAGGAAAATATTCTTTTATTTTGTATGTGATTACATTTTAAAAAGAATTCCTCACTTTGTTCCCACTTGCAAACACATTCATTACAGTTTGTTTTCCTGTGTTCTACTTTCATTCTCTATAGCCTGTAGGCCGCTTCTTCAGAACAGGCTTCTTCTGGCTGTGTATAAACACAGTGACGATGGCTTAAGTTTTCTTTTTTTTATTTTTTTATATCACTTTTTATTAATTTATATCACTTGCACAAAACAGTGGGGTTTGTTGTAACATTTTCAGGCATATATATATATGAAAACAGAAATCCATATATATATCCTGGTACTATCTACCACTCCATCTCCTTTCTTACCTCCCCTTCCCTTCCCGACCCCATCTCTTTTCTGATGGTCTCACATCTACTTACATGTGTTACCTTTTTTTGTCCCTGTAAAGTCCCCCCCCCGAAAAAAGGAGGGGGGAATTCAAATTCTGTCTTTCTGGTCCACATTATTACACTTAACTTTCAAAGAAATAGTCCAACCTCATTCTCCCAGTTTCTCCTGCCTCTCCACTGCCTGCTGTAACAAACCTGAGAAGCTTGATGTTCAATGTCCTTTATACTCTGTGCAGGTAAAAAGTTACTTTTCCAGAAAAGTTACTATCAGGAAAAGGCAGTGCATAGGAATTCTGCAGGTACCCACACCTGAGGCCTGTTGGTAGGGAATGAAGTGGGGTCAGGGCCCAGGCAAGTGTACTGGACCCACTTGTCATGTGATGAGGACCTGCATTGGCGGAACCTGGAACTCTTAAATGTTGAGAATCTGAAAAATCTCATACAAAAAGAACTCAAAACCAAACCAACTAAACAAAACTCCTGGGCTGCCTTTTTAAAATTAGTGATCTCTAATAAGATGATTTGTGAATAAGAGGATAGTATTTTCATAAAGCAAGTGATTGTGAAAATAAATTTACACAAAAACTACAAAGTTGGGAGAATCAGAAAAAAACTAGGCAAACATTTGTGATGAAAATTTCAAACTATTAAGCATATTTTTGGACAGCACTATAATAAAAAATCTATATATTTATCACCTACCATATTGATGTCACGAATTTTGTCATCCCATTCCTTTATTCCATGTGCTGCTAAAACTGTTGGGTTAAACAATGATTTTTTTTAAATGACTTTGAAGTTTTCCTGAATTCTAGTTGGAAAAAATAAAATTATGCAGAGTTTGAGTGAAAATGCTCACTCTCCATCCCCTCCTCTGAGTCCTTGGAAATAACCACTGTAAGCATATAATTTCTTTTCAATGAAGTTAGAGAGATCCTTTTGTTGTATCACCATAGTTTGTTTGCTAAGATTTTATCTGTACTGTTTGATCTGTAGATATTTCCAAAGTTCTAAGAAAACAGAAATCCACGTTCACATTGATTGTTGGTATATTCATCAAGCATTTTAAAAGGCTATGACATGGATAAGTAGGTATTCAAATTGTCTGATATATTTTACCATGATTAGGAAATAAATTCAGTACTATAGAGGTGACTCAGCAGTTAGGGGCGTTTGCTCTTCTTCCAGAGGACTCTGGTTTGCTTCCTGGCACTCACATAGGTGACAGAGTCATCTTAGTCTCCAGGACCCTGAGCACACATGTGGCTCACATACAGACACATGAATGAAAATAAATAAAAATTGTAAAAGGAAATAAATTTAGTCTAAGCTTACAGCTAAGTCCAAAAACTAACCTAAAAAATCTGAACAAAATAAAACAACAAACAAAACAAAACAAAACTGAGTTTTATGTTTTTCCTCAAATTATTCTTACTTCACACTCTCAGTAACTCCACCTAAGCACTCCAGTGTCTTCCAGGGTGCCTTCCTTCTTCCTTTTAATCCACTTTCCAAAATAACCTTTGCTATTAGAATATTTTCTTTGTTCAAGTAGTAGCTTAAGAATAGAGTGGACATGTTTGAATCTTGTGGCAGCACATGCACATTTTATCAAACAGGTCTGAAGTGGCCATCTTCCTCACACGTTAAAAATTAAATGACCTTTTTCTTTATGTGTAGACATGTTCACATTTTCCAAGTCTACAAGGGAACACATTTTATCTAAAGAATAGACAGATGGAATATCAAAGCACAAGTGAATTCTTTTGTGTCTGGACTTGTGTGAGTTAAGATAGATTTTTTTATTTGGACATTTTCCTTATTGTGTTTTACTAGAAGATAAGTATACTACCAAGTTCTTAAAATAACTATGTTCAAAATTATCTTAAGCAGTCACTGTCCTTACTTCATGTATATGTGAAGTTTTGTAGAACTGTCTTTCAAAGCCCTATAATAAATGACCTAGGGCATATTATGGTTTAGGTCAGACTTACAGGGATATTAAAGTTTCTCATATTATATTCTAGAAAGAATAGTTGTGCCATGATAGATTTAAATTTTATTTAGCATTATGTATTTTTCAAGTGGATGCAAATTTTCTTGTTTAATTCTAAAGTCTTTAGGTAAAAGATATTTGAGATAATAGAACAGAAAGAGTTGATACTTGAACATCAATTAATTGTGTATATTTTATTCATTTAATCTCCACCATAACTCAGTGAAAAATATATCCTCTATACTGTATAGATGGGAAAGAGTGACCTATATAATAGGTACTACATGAGTATATAGCCAGCAAAAAGCAGAACAGAATTTTCTCTCTACTTTCCCCCTCTGCCAGTTAAAGCCCCACAGGAGCTTTCTTAGTGGGAAATGCCAGAAAATATCTTGTGTTCCTGAGGGACTAATTTATGTCAACGGCATCTTACATGCCCACCCAGAAATGGGCTGAATTCTGTCAACTAGCTGACTATGAGGATTTCTAACTGGGCTTCTACGTAGCCCATTTTCCTATATCTGGGACTGTCCTGCCTGTTATAAAATCAGGGTTTTGCTTGTGCAGTACTCCAAGTGTGCTGAGGCTTTCCTGTCATCTGTGTGAGTGGAAGGGACAGCTGTGTGCAAATTTAGGCCTCGCCAAGGCTAGCTTTGTGTTCTCAGGTCTGAACCTTCTGTTTTCCATTTGCACAATGGGATGTTGACATCTGTTTCACAGGGGATCAACACTTTTATTTAGTCCTGTAGATTCTTTAAGTGTTTCTTAAATTCATGAGGTAGAATTGAGGATATTCTGTGTTCCAAAGCAATGTACTGTTCTCTGCCTTGTTCTCATATAGTGTTCCATATTTGAGGGCAGATAAAGGAATGTTGGTTTATAAACCTAGCACGGGCATAGGCCACACTTTCTGGAGTGTCTTGGATTTCAGCTCAGTGAGGGGAGAAGGTAGAAGTGTTGTATTATCCAAAACAGCTGATCCTACCCACCCAGACAGAGCTTGTGTGCAATGTCACCAGCAAGGTGACATTTGTGAATAGACAAAGAAATGAAGATTTTCTATGCGGATGCTCGAACTGTGGTGAGGCTGAGGCCCTCTAGAGAAAGTCTGAGGGTGCTCACACTGCAGAGAGGCTGAGAACCTCTAGAGAAATCCATCCTGTTTTGAGAGTTGGAGTGAAGCTCTGATTACTTTTGTGCCCCAAAAAGCACATCCAATGACATAAATGGCCCACTTACACATGATCCCATGCCTCAAAGAATGTCAGTTAAGAAAAGACAACTTCCTCAACAGCAGAAGGAATTTACACAGAATGCTTGAATTGATCAAGCTTCTCTCTCTCATAAATATGAACAGATAATCAAAGATGGTCAGGAATCTGAGAAAAGGAAGGTACATTAGATGCATAAAGAAAGCAACAGACCAAAGTAGACAGATAATTCATGGAGGAAAATACATTTTCCTTCTTTATTTTTTGAAAAAATTGTAGTTATTATATTCAGAGATCAGAAAACAAATTTCATCTATAAATTCAGTAAAAACCTTTATTCAAAAAAGCCCCAGAATTTTAATAAGATGAATAAACTGAAGACTTTATAAAATGAAGACAGAATGTGAGGGGAATAGTATAAATATCAATAAATCTAATCATCATATAGGTTGATAAAACCCGAGAGCTGCAGATGAAGGATGCAGTAGGGTTCCTCTAGCTTTCCATTGGGACACAGTCTTGTTATGTAGCCCAGACTGGGATAGCACTCACCTATGTGGTCCACACTGTCCTCCTGCTTACAAGCTTCCTGCCTTTGTAACCAGATTGATAGCACCACAGGTATGCACTACCTGCACATCCTCAATTTGTTGAGAGAAAACTGAGATACTGTATGAATGTATGAAACAATAAAGGACACTTAGGCTCAACATTTGAGACTACTAAAGGTAAACTGTAAACATATAGTGAGAAAAACCTGGGAGAAGAGGTAGGAAAGGGACAGAGCTGAGTTACTTATCTGGGGTAGTGAGCCATTGAGAGAAAGTTTCCCCTCTACATCAAGCAGTAGAAGTAGAGATAATGTTAGTAGTGTTGAAAAGTAGATATAATTAGCAGATCCTGACATTTACCTCTTTGTTCCCTCTGTGTATATTAACAAGCTCATTCTTAAATACAATAGCTAACAAAATCAATGGTTCAATGACTAAGAGAACTTATGTTGTCTGTTTAGAACCATACAGTTTTAAGAATATCTAATTCATCTTCTTCAAAGTCTATTATTGTGATGTGTTAAATATATGTAAATGATTACTTTTGCTTTCTTTTGTGAAAGTGAAAAAATGTATTTGGTCAGAGAGATGTGGTTATGAAGTCCCACTCCTGGCTGGGATCTCTTAGCATTTGATAGCTGCTGGGAGAGGAAGAGTCAACCCTTTTTCTCCCTCATAGGTCAACCAGACATGAGGGCAGGCCCCACAGCCAAGAATAGTTGAGCAACACATATGGGACTTGATGGGTTTAATAAAGAGAGAGAGAGAGAACACAAAGTTGGGTGAGTAGGGACATGTAGGAGTGGGGATATATCTTTGAGGAGTTAAGGGAGGAGAATATAGTCAAAATACAATGAAATTCTCAAAGAATTAATTAAAGTATTAATTTTTTAAAAATAAAATACCACACAGTTATTTGCTTAAAAAGGAAGAAAAAAGTTTATGGTTACAGAATTATGCAAGTTCCTTGAAATGTAATATACATTGGTCTTAATTTGTTACAAACTAGGTTATTCTGTTTCACCATATGCAGATGTTTGACTGTAATTTGTATCTAGTACTTATCTTTCTACTCTTCTCGGTTCCGGCCATCTTGTATTTGTTTTCTTCTTCCCCTAGTAGTATCTTATCCACATTCTTCTATGTTTTATATTTATCAAAACTTTTGAGCTCTTGTTTTTTTTTAACAAATAAATGATTAATAATGACACTACTTTAAAATGGTTTTATGTAATATAAGTTCAAAATCGTAAGTACATAAATTATTGTATATGTAGTATGCTTTGTTCAGAATGGTGAGCTATGTTCAGTAACACATTGGAGACATTCTTAAGCTTAGTTTTGGAGAGATTATTAGATAAATAGTCAGCTATGAACTGACTTGTGAGTGGTAACTCTAGAAAGATGGGCCTCATGCTTTCACATGAGGATACAAGGCTGATGCTTTCCTTGCCTGGAGGAGCATGCGAAAATTACACCATCCAAACACTGGAGACAAACAAACTACAGATGAGGTGACTCCCCGAAGACCTAAAAATGGAAACAGCACTGAATTGCAGTAAGATGCTGGCTGCTCTAAGAAAAGAAGAGGAGGGGCAGGGAGGGGAGGGGAGGGGGGGGGCAGGACTTTTCTCTGATATCATCTACTCTCCTGAATTTTTAAAAGTAGCAATAGAAACCTGAGCAATATAAAACTAGTGTGTCCCCAAATGCTTAGGACTATATTTATAGTTTAGACACAGAATTTAGATCTTTAAACATTTCAAATAATTTCAGTTAGATATTTCTTCTCATTTTTTTTGGAACCTGACGTCTATTGCCCTTTTCATGTGTTTTGCATTTCTGTTTCGTATATAGTAGTTACTAATTAGAGACCATTTCTACCCAGAGCTCATAATTGTAACTATAGTTCAGAAGCACTGACCTCAGAAGACAATCTGTGCTCTGGCAAAAGGCAAACATCACATGATGAAGTTAGTGCACTGATAACTGGATCTTGTGAAACACTGAGCTGATCTCAGTGCACAGCAGTGTTTTCCAACATAAAAACACAGAGATCACTGGGCAAGTTGAAGCTGAGATGAAACATCCCTAAGGCAGAACCCTTGAACACGCACACACTTCACACACTCCTCCTCACCAGCAGAAGGCAGCTGTTGATGGACAAATTGTTCTTATTTCTAGCTTGCATCTGTAGAAAAGGAGAGTTCTAGAGAGTAGATATGTGTCCAGTTTTAAAAACAAAACAGGCATTGTCAAAATCAAGCCCACACACCACTACCTGCAAGAAGGGTTCTGATGAATGGATTGAGACCCTGCATCCTGCTTGAAAATGGATTTGTGAAAAACCATGTCTTCTCATTTATCCACAATTTATTTCATTAAAATCATTGGTGGGGGGGGACCCACATCTTAATCTTA
Source organism: Lophiomys imhausi (assembly GCA_907164525.1). NCBI lineage: Eukaryota > Metazoa > Chordata > Mammalia > Rodentia > Muridae > Lophiomys > Lophiomys imhausi. The sequence goes on along the minus strand of CAJQZJ010032315.1, from coordinate 2,097,578 downwards.
TAAAGTGAAAACATACCATCTGTCTTAGTTAGGGTTTTATTGCTGGGAAGAGACGCTGTGACCATGGCAACTCTTATAAAGGGAAACATTTACTTGGGGCTGGTTTACAGTTTCAGAGGATTAGTCCATTGTTATCATGGCGGGAAGCATGGGGGTGTGCAGGCAGACATAGTGCCAGAGAAGGAGCTAAGAGTTCTACCTCTGGATCCGCAGGCAGGAGAAGGAAACTGTGTCTTCCAGTCCTAAGATCCGACTCATAGGTGTGCCCTCCATTTCTGGATTTTAGTTCATTCCAGATATGGTCAAGTTGGCAACCAACAATAGCCTTCACACGACCCCTACCTCTGACTGTTTCTTTATTTAGTGGTATTTGCTCAGTTAAAATTCAAATTATACATGAAAGTCGAAATTAGAGTAAAACTTACTGAAAATCTCTTCATATAGTGATAAATACAGCTGGCATTTAGTGAATGCCCTCTGGGGAGGCACATGTTTCTTTATGCAATTTGATACATATTGGCTTGGCTCTCCAGAGAAGCTGTGCCATCTGTATTTCTATGTCTTTTCTTAAGAAAAAAGAAAGAACTTTTCATTTTAAAAGTATTTATTATCATTATTTTTCATTTTGTATTGCTTGCATCAAATCTAAGGCCTCATACATGTTAGCTACAGCCTAAAGTAGTCTTTTTCCATCTTAGTCAACATTGGATTTTATCAATGAGTTATATCTCTGCCAATGAGATAAATGAGTAATTGTTCTCATTCAAATGTGAGCTTCTTTAGTAAGAAGTTGTTTATAATCTCTCTCTAACTCTCTCTCTTCTTCTCTCTCTGTCTCTCTATGTATCCCTGACTGGCCTGGAACTTCCTATGTCACAGAAATCTGCCTGCCTCTGGGATTACAGGCATGCACCACCATAACCAGCTTTTTTTTTCCCCTCATTTTTATAAAATGCTCATTCATTTTCTCATAGGCTTGTTTATTATCATCTAGTTGATGTGAAAATAGATCTCTATTTGCTGGGGAGATGTTAACATTTGTCTGTTGTTTTATGATTATGACATCACCTCTTTGTTTATTTGACTCTAATTATGGTTTAAAATGCTTATGAATCAGGACTACCAGTCCTTTTTTTTTGGTTGTTTAGGTTGACACAGGATCTTGCTAGGTAGTCCAAGTTGATCTGGAAATCACAATCCTTCTGCCTGCATCTCTGCAATGTTGCAATTATAGAAACTCACCACCATGTCTAGCTTCTATAAAAACTTTAAAGTGGTGACGCCTGGCTTCTATAAGACTTCTTCTTCTTTTTGTTTTTAATGTTTATTTATTGCTTCAGGTTTCTATAAGACTTCTTAACTTTGATTTTGAGATTTGTGTTGTCTATAGAAAGGCTTTGTCACATTGAGTTTTTTTTTTTTTTTAAGTCCCAAAGGGTCTTTAAAAAGTTGTAGTGAGAGAGAGAGTGTTGGGTGATGACCAGAATGCATTGTTAATGTGTATGAAATTGTTAAAGAATAAAAAAAGTTTAACGTCCCTGGTGCTTTTGTAGTTTTATTTATGCTATTTAAACTGTCTAGAATTAAGCTATACCATATGAAATGAACCATGACTTTGGCAATTTTTTGTGATTTAAAATACTGTAGAATGTTCAAGAGACAAGATCTTGGAGTCAAACTTCCTGGTTTAAATTCTGGATCTGTTGCTTAACAACTGGTCAAACCTTATTTCCCATATACAAAATGAGGGTAATGGGAACTATTTCCTGTGGATGTTGTTCAAGATTTACATGCTAAAAAGTATACAAAGGGCTTAAAATAATACCTAGTACATGGCGAGAGCTTGCTGAATTTACTGAATATTCATTTCACAAGCAAATGGACTTCTTGGCTTTATTATCTTGTACTTAGCAGTATCTAAAAGTTTATAGTTCAGGATAAAATCTAGCTTTATAACATATGCAAACAAGTCTTTTTATTTTTCAGGGTATTCTGTATTTTTTATAGTATATATATATGTATATATATATATATATATACATATATATATACTATAAATAGTAAGGAAATGAAGGAAATATAAATATATATATTTCCTTCATTTGCTGTTTTGTAAATTGTTAGAAAGCTCATTGATACTGTTATTGGGCTGGCCTTACAGAATAGCTCTGTGGTGGTTTGAATGAGATGTCCTCCATAAATCTAGGGTATTTGAATTCCCAGCTGGTGGCTGTTTGGGGAGGATTAGGAGGTGTGACCTTGCTAGAGGAAGTATGTCAGTGTGGGTGGGCATTGAGGTTTCAGAAGACTCCATGCCATTTTGAGTTGAGGTGATCTGCCTCTTGCTTTTGGATCATGATGTCTACTGCTCCAGACCTGCGGCCTGCCTTCGCTCCTTTATCATGTACTCTAACTCTCTGGAGCTGCAAGCCCAATTAAACACTTTCTTAGAAGGTGCCTTGATCATGGTGCCTTGTCACAGCAATAGAAAGGAACTGATACAAGCTCTTATCAGAAAAAAAAAACCCTGACTTTTTCGTGTATTTTAATGTTTCTATCTGCTGAGTACCACAAAATAGTATTTTTCACTTATTCAATATTTCTTTGTTTTATTTAATAAAGATTTAGGCTTTTATTCACTTAAACACTTTATGTGTTTATAGCTCAGGGATATAAAGTACATTCACATTGTAGTGTAATCATCACCACCCATTCTCCAACACACTCTCCCCGTCCCAGAATGCTACCCTGTCTGTATGTGTTACATGCCAACAGCTCAATTCCCAACACCTAGGTCCTAGTAAGGGTTGTAATTTCTGTCTCAATGAATTTGGTGTTATTGGTACTTGGAGGAGTGGAACTGCATAGTATTTGTTGGTTCTGTAACCTGCTTCTTTCTCTTGGCACATCTTCCCAGTTTTATCTATATTTTAGCATCTATCTGAATGTTCCTTCCTTTTAAGGCTGAATAATACCAGTCTGGGTATTCAGATCCTGTTTTGTTGACTAAGTCCTCAATCAATGAGCACTCGGGCTACATCCACGTTCTGTAAATGTGGGTGTAAGGTGAACCCAGAACTGCTGCTCAGTGTGCTGGTATACATACCCAGGAGTGGGAATGCCAAATCCTCTGTTGTTTTCTACTGTAATCACACCGGTTTACAGTCCTCCCAAAAAATGCAAACAGCTTCCAACATTTACATCCCTTGTCAACATATCTCGATTTCTGGTTTTTTGTTTTTTAATATTACTGTATATATATATATATATATATATATTGGTGAGGAGAGAACTGCCAGGGTGCACATGTGGAATTCAGACAGAGGACACTTTGTGAAGGGCATTCTCTTTCACCATATACAGGCTTCAGGGATTGAGTCCAAGTCCTCAGGCTTGTATAGTAAGTGGCTTGCCTCCACTGCAGAGCCCTCTTGTAGCTCCTCACTTTCTGTCTTTTGATAATAGTTACCCCAGTGAGTGTGAAAAGAATACTGGATATTCTGAATTGAATCATACAGAATAAACAGGAGGAGAAAAATAGTTTAGCAGTGTCTTTTTAGCTTACAGGAGTCATAGCTATGGTTGGAACAAATGAATTTTAGAAATAACATTTTTCCATCAATCCACATGAGAAATAAGGAGTGGAAAAAACATCTTGTGATCTCTCTTGCAAAGAAGTAGACTGGGACATGCAGCCAATGTAAGAAATATTCATGCAGCTGTTACCTAAACGAGTCCAGAGAAACTTCTGGAGGCTGTTCATAACATTTGTATTTAGTCTGCTATGAACCTACTGACATAAGAAAAACCAAAAGTCCAATATGCTTTCAGTTTTTTGAAATAGGGTACAGACAGACATGTGTTTGTGGGTGTCCTGAACTAATCTAGACCTCAGCAAGTTTGTGAAATAATTCCAGTTTTCTTCATTTGATCTTATTTCCAACCTAGCCCACTTCAACTTTGGGATTGTGGGCTGGAGTTTCATTTCCTGCCCAGGTGCTCACACTCTTGATCCAGCTACCACTAAACTGAACCCTTGTCTAAAATGTCAAGCCATAAGAAGCTGGTTTTAGTCAGTCTGTACTTAGCCAGTCATAAAAACAAACTTCAATAAACTCCTCTTGATCACAAAACATGCTTCTCAGCACTTTCTATCCAGGGTTTTCTTTATACCTTAAATCTTTAAAGTGAGTCTTGATCATTGTTTATGACTAGTTTTTATGATGACTTCTTACCCAACAAGCAATATGAAGCAGTATCCAATCTTTGTTCAATCCCCCTAACACATTGTGTATATTGAGTACAAGGAATCATTCTGTTTTCAGGGTAAAGTACCCAACTTAGCTGAAATTAGTGGCCTAATTTAGTTGAAAAAAACCTATTAGGCCACTATTCAAAAAAAGAAAAATTGGCTAGGCATAGCATGGTGAGACACATCTATAATCTCAGCAATCAGGAGGCAGAGACAGGTGGATCTTGGTGAGTTCTAGGCCAGCCTAGGCTACAAAGTAAGACTTGTCTTAAAAAACAAAACAAACACATAAATAAATTACAAAAACACCCATTAATTTATTATACACAAAGAGAAAAATGCTCTGAAGTTAGATTGTGCTCATGGTTACAACTCTTTGAACATGCTAAAGCCACTACACTTTAGATGGGTGAAATGTATAGCATGTGAATTATATCTCAATAAAGCTGGTTTTAAGTCATAAATACCTTACTCCAACAAGTGTACATGCATAGTTGTCGTGAGTTAGTCAGCTGAGTTCAGTGGAGGACCTGGCGACTGTGACTGTCAAGGCTTTGGAGTGGGGAGTCTTTGTAGTCTGATTTGATTGTCATGTTAAGTTTCTGAATAAGGAACCTCAGATACCTTTCATAAGCTGCTCCCTTAGTAGGGATGGGGTTGGTGTCTGAGCCAAGGTACTTCTCACTTAGTAGGGATGGAGCTGGTTCTTGAGTCTAGGTATGTGCCACCAGGGTTCTGCTTCTGGATCACTGAGAAAATCTAAACCTCTGAAGCCAGCTTGACAGTGCCCCACTAAAAACAGGGACAGGTTCTTTCCTCTGGTTGTGGCTTTGTTTTATTCAGTTGCATCCACAAATCAGTTGGATCCACAAAATAGCTACCTAAGTATGATAGGCATTCTCTGGAAAGAACATTGATCTGATTATGGAGTTTGATTGCATTGTAAACTATCCAGAACTGGGTGGGCAAGATGCCTCAGCAGGTAAAGACATTTCTCCCCAAGTCCAAAGACCTATGTTGAGTCCCCAGAGCCAGATGGTAGGACAGAACCAGTTTTGAAAATTGTGCTCTGACCTCTACATATGTACCATGAAAAAACATGCCTTTACACACAAGTGTACATTGTAAAAATAAAACATCCAGAGCCAAAGCAGGTATTCTAAACTGTCAGTGTCCAGTTATTGTGTAGTCTTTGAAATTGCAACAACATTGTTATTGACTGTACCTCCACCCAGGGGAGGGGAATGAAAGGTCTTATGTTGCAAGAGAATACAGTCCCCCATTGTTCCATAGGTGAGCTCAACTCACCATTTAGGGAGGTAGGAACCAAAGTATGCTTCTGGCAGGAGATATTGTTCTAAAACCAATAGAAACAGTTACATATGAAATTTTTATGTTTGAGATTAAGATTTGAGATAATTTTTTTTCCTTTCTCTTTTATAGATCACATAGGTACATAGAGTTTCTGCCCCTTACCTTCAAGTTCCCACCCATAAGGTATTTCTAAGAGATGTTTCGATGTTTCAAAGATAAAGTTATACAACATGATGAATAATGTAAACTTAACAAAGTAGGAATTTAAGATGGACAAATCACCTTAAACCTTCTGTTTGTGTTTTAGCTGACTGGGTTACAATACAATTTCTTGGTATGTCAGGTTGAATTTCCAATGCCTTTTTAGTTTGAAGTAATTGTCATTGTTTATTTCTCACATAATAAACCATTGGAAGGATTCCTAAAGGTGAGTACAATAGAAACCTAGAATTCTAGAATTTTCCAGCCCAGCAGACAAGACAAGCATGCCAATAACTCAAAGCCAGTTCTCCCAAGAAAGGCAGGCAGACAGCCATTTCTTTCCTTTTTTAAAAAAATAATTAATTAATTTTTTATTTCAAGTTCATCTCAATCACAATACCCTCCCTATATCCCTCCTCCAGTTCCACCCTCCCACCCTCTTCCCCTTCATTCCCCCCTTCCGCTTTCTTTTTTTTTTTTTAAGTTTAAGGTATATCTTTTTCCCCTCAACAGCTCCCCCTTTCAGTCCAACAAATGGCTCTTTCTCTTATAACAGCAAATACAATACAAAACAACAAAAATAATTAGGCTGCAATTATAAGAATTTTAAGACTTAGCATACATTCCCAATGTCCAGTCCATACATATTTGGCACCTGACTTTAACATTTTACTATCTAACCATCTCCATGAGTTTAAAGTTCTATATCCAACTCAGTTTCCATCCTAGTTTGCATCACAATTTTAATAACATCTTCTTAGATCCAGAACCCCCTTTTGATTCCTAAACAACTCAAAATTTAACTATGAGACTATAACTATCTAGTCTTCACCCACATCAGAGACCTGAGAAGGATGAATATATCTGATTATACAGGAATTGCAGGGCCAGCAGCTTCCAAAACTAAGAAATGACATACAACTGGCTACTTGGACAGTTCCCAATTTCTCTCCATACATTAGAGCAGAGAGCCATTTCTTGAACATACACTGTGAGCATTAACCTCCTAGGGCTTCAGTTATGTAGAAGAGGAACAAATAACAGGCCAATCACAGGACCTGTGGGCTTGTCAGAAAATCATTTCATGAAAAAGTTTAGTATCAAATTAGTCTTTCGTCTTAAAGAATGGACAATTCATAAGAATTTTCTTGTGTTAGACCCCCTGGAAGAGGGAGGGGAACAAGTGAAGAAAACGATCCTACAGCACTGGCAGGAGCAGGGCTAAGTGGGAGGACCGTGTACTTGGTAGAGAGGTAAGCAGGGAACCATCATATTCTGGCTTTCTAGTAGATTTATTTAATGGGCCAAATTCCATGTGAACTGAATTGCACCACACCAGTTCATATGTTAAGATAAGTTTCAACCCCATTTAGATGTGACAAATTTAGAAATGGTATTGTTGCTGATGTACACAGTTAATATGAAGTCATCCTTGACCAAAATGGGCTTGTAATGCAATACTACTGGTAACTGTATAAAAAAAAAATGGATGGTTAGACACAGAAGAAGAAGGCTGATACATGAAGATGAAGTCAGAGAACAGGATGACACAGCCCCTGCCCAACAATGATCCAGGTAACCAGCAAAGCATCACCATCTGAGAGAAAGTCTTGGTGTGTATTTGCTTATGTGCTGATGCTTCAGGCTTGGGGTTCCGCCCTCCAAAACTGAGAAACAATACACGTCTGTACTGAAAGGCAACACAGGTTGTGCACATTAATGTCTGGAAACAGCAGGTCCCCTGTGCCAGCCCCAGGTGGTGCACATAAAAATCTTCAATCCACAGTAAGGACAGAGTGGCTTAGCTCCTGCTTTTGATGACTATATCGACACAAGTGTTTAAAACTGTCTCCCAGTCCTAATCCACTTCATTTCTCAGAGAAAACAACTCCTTGGCTAGAGTACACTTTGGGAGACCATCCAGAGAGTGAATCATTGCCATCATCCTGAACACTTACTCCCATTTGCAATGATTTCCCAGTCACACAACGGAACCATCCAGAGTTTTTATAAAAATAAAGCTAGTTAAAGTTTCCTGTTACTATGGAAAGACTCTGAAGAGGTGAAAAAATGATCATAATTTTTGGAAATGTACTGTTAAGATGGTCATTCAATATTCCATGTTATTATAAAGAGAAACCAGGCACCATATTATGAAGTGGCTTTTGGCATAACTGTTGGCATTTGAAACTCAGCCCCTGGTATCTTTGGTTTGGCAAGTGATCTTTCTATACAGTGCAAACGGTCTTTAGTGACTGAGTTACTGTGTGGGTGGCTTCCCTGGCAGAGGATCTTTCCTTTGGGCACCTCCTAAGCACATTCAGCATTATGCATATGCCAGACTTTTGAAGGGCTGTTTTATGGCCAACATCCTCTAGATTTAAAATATGATTTTATAAAACATAATAGTAGATTTACTACTGGCCAAGTAATATACAAATCAAACTTAGTCTCTCCTTTTCTCAAACTGAACCAAAAGTCAAGACTTCTACATGGTCATAGTCTTCAGAATCCTCATGTATATAGGTGGCTACTATCAATAGCCCATAAAACAATGCTGATAAAATAAGTCATCCGACCCCTTAAGTACATGGTACTGTACTGGTGCTGGTTACCTGATGATGCCCAAGGATATATGTGCCTCTCTCATACATTCAACTGAACTTGATATTCAATCCTCTTTTTAGCATTGATAAGCAGGGTTTTAAAGTTCAAAGGGCTGTCTGTTGAAGGAAATAATTAATATTTATAATTGATACTTATGATTATTAGGGCGGTGGAGTTATCCCTTAGCCCACTACTTATGAATAAACACACAGAAATACCTGATGGGTTTTAACAAGCCTTAGCCTGGATTATGCAGTCTTAGCCCATCTAAAGTATCTTATAATTTCATCCCCAAATAAAATCCCATAACATACACATATGTCCCCTGGGCTGTTATTCTCCACACTCTGCTGATGTTCCAGGCCACATGGAGATATAACCTTCCATTAACCCCTTGTCTCTCTCCTTTCACTCCTCCTGATTCTTTTTCCATTATTGTCCCTGCTCCAAAAGCCTGCCAACCTTTTCCTTGCCTCCCTCTCTTCTACTCAATCCAGGATGCAGCATTTATTCAACCAATCAGCTTTAAATAGGTAGAGCAAGGTTTAGACAACAAAGACAGGTATACATGACAATGTCCTCATCTGGGGTGTCAAGTAGATCCGGGGCCAGTAATTAGCAACAAAATACAAGCAGTTTTCAGATCACCCCAACAACTGTCCATTTAGGCAGTTGACATAAATCAGAGGAAGCATGGTGTGACTAATAGTGCTGAGAGTATTGAGTAAAGCTGACCAAACATAAACTATTACAGTCTCATTGATAGTAACCCATGCCCAACTCCAAGACCAAAGTACTTGAGATCATATGGAAGGGAGAAATGTTAGGGAGCTTAGACTTGGTCCTCCCAAAAAAGGAAGCTGCTGCAAAGCCAGTTTCTGAGATTGAAAGTGGGCCATCAGTTAGTGCCCTCTTCCCTGGGAAGATTGATTCTCACACTCTCAGCATTCCTTAATTGTCTAGTCATCATGAACTTTCCCCCATCCAGGTTAGTATGTCTAATTGTGTTGTCTTTGTTCAGGTCATTTTTAGGCAGCCATGTTGGTGAGTCCTCATGGGTGTAGCTTCTAACATTTCTATTAGACATACCAAACTTCCTGTTTCTCTGGCTCTTAACAGTCTTCTGCCCTTTTTTCTACAATGTTCCCTGATCTTTGGGGATGTGTTGTAGATATGTCATCAGCTTGAACTGGGCTACACAATTTTGCAATTTGATTGGTTGTGGTTTTAATGGTTCTCATCTATTGCAAAGAGAAATTTCTTTATTGTCCAATGCCAAATATTCAGCCCTGAAAATGTATGCATACATATAGCATTATACAGACTACACAGGTTGTATTTACGTATTTAGGAATGTATGTATATATGCACATATATATGCATATAACAAAATTTAAGAATAAAGAGGTGTTGAATTTGTAAGAGAGCAAGGTGGAGGTACATAGGACAGTTTTTGTGGAAGGCACGGGACGTGAAAATGATGAAATTATAATCTCAAAATATATTTTAAGAGAAAGTGAGCCACCACAGATTGAATTCTCAACTTTCTATCTATCTATCTATCTATCTATCTATCTATCTATCTATCTATCTATCTATCT
>CAJQZJ010032315.1:1995459-2068728 GCA_907164525.1 Lophiomys imhausi | reverse complement strand
CAATTAATGCAGGGGACAAAATAGCCCAACTGCTGCTGTTTCCTTACGCCAAGGGCAAGGTTGTTCCAATAGACAGAACAGGAACAGTCGAAAATAGTGGAAAACGTGTGTATTGACAAACAATGGTGAGTCATACGAGACCAAAATTAAAAATACAAGGGAATGGTATTAAAATAGTAGACCAGGCTGGCTACAACTTGTGGTAGTTTTCCTAAGTGTTGGGATTACATGCCTGAACCACTGCCTAGCCAGTATTGATACATTATTGATTATAGTATAGAGTTCATTGCTTGTGCTAGACCTGCTGTGGGTGCTGACAGATGTCTAGAATACCATACATCTGAAATTGTATAATATGCTACCTTCAGACTGGCTCTTACCTGATAATACACATACAAGGGGAAAAAAAAAGAATACTTTTGTGCACATCCTCTTTCTTGGTGGGTTCTATGTTGTTCTAAATACAGTGGATAAGAGTTATTGATACCAAGTGGATGATTTTGTCCCAGAAGAGACAAAGAAGGAAAAAGGAAATGGAAAGTAAATAACAACAAAAATGTAAAAATATTTAATATAATCAGTTGACTTTAAGAATTAAATTGTAATTATGTATTTCTGTTCTAAAAGTTAACTATAAAATAACACAGAAGTTAAAATATGGCTTAACAAAAATTCATAAAATTTTTTTCATCTCATTTTTTTCAGGACTTCATTGTCTTCTTTCCAGTCACCCCTGAACAGATGTTTCCAGCTTAGCCATCAATTCAGAGCTCCATTTCTATGTGTCTAAACTGTCATCAGCTGACCATCTCTGATGTGTCCACATCTCCTTGGGGTTAGCAAGCCCAAGATTAAATGCTTAAATCATCCCCTCCAAGCTTGTTTCTCTCCCAGCATCCTTCAATCTGAGACTGTTTCTGTCATATATAATGTTACTAAACTGGGGAGTCATTGTTGAAATATCCTTTTCACTTATCTCCCATCATTTCCAGTTCTCTCTATGTCCCTTTAACATTTAGAATTTCAGAAGCTATTAGTTTTTCATCCCCATCACTATTTTTTGTTTGTTTGTTTTTGTTGTTGTTGTTTTTGTTTTTCGAGACAGGGTTTCTCTGTGTATCCTTGGCTGTTCTGGACTCACTTTGTAGACCAGGCTGGCCTTGAACTCACAGAGATCCACCTGCCTCTGCCTCCCAAGTGCTGGGATTAAGGGTGTGTGCCACCACATCTGGCCTGTCATCCCCATCACTATTTTGTTAGAAAATGGACCATTATTTCTTACCTGTAATGTGGCTGAGGCCTAGCTAGTTCCCTTATTTATGCCCTGGCCCTCTCAGACCCTCTCAATACACTAGCTGGAGTGCTTTAAAACACAAATTTTATTGGATGCTGCATACTTCCACCAACATTGCTCCATTCCTCTCACATGTGTCCCAATGTTGTGTCTGGGCACCTCTTTCTAGCCTTGTTCTTAGGAGTCTGTCCTTCCTTCTGTAGGGTCCAATCCATTGACTTTTCTTCTACTCTCTGAACACTGAATGTGTCCACCATTGAACCTGTTGGTGTTATTCTTAATGTAGCCTGGGCTGATCCTGATCAGGATGGAGCTGAGAATAAGCTTGATCTTACCATCTTCCTGCTTCTACCTCCAAAGTGCTAGGACTACAGGCATGAACCACCACACTGCCTTTTTCATGTTTAAAGAATAATTGCAAGGTGAACACAGTTAGTGTGGAGTAAGTCGAAAGGAAAACACAAGAGAAGAGAACTGAAAGAGAGGCTATGAAGGCTTACATACCTGAAGATTAATGCAAAACTTGGTTTTCAGTTAGAAGGTATGGAAAATATTGTGCAATTTAAGCAATAGGTGTGCTTTAAATGTTAAGTATTTACAATGATTGTGTGTAGGGGATGAGCTCTATATGAATGTAGGAGGGTGGAGGCAGGAATATTAGTTGTGAGTATACACTGATGTACACACAATGTGATGGCTTGATCAAAGCTGTGCCAATAGAAGAGATGAGATTCTGTACTTTTGAAGGAATGCTTTTCTGACAGATTGGGTATATGGCTCAAGAGAAGGAAAAAATATCAAGAATTAGATCAAAATTTATGTTAGTAATTAGAAGATGGAATCACCATTTAATAATAAGAGCAAGTCTGTGAAAAATATATTTGGGAGGATAATCACTCAGGGTTAAGCCTGGATATGCTGACCACATACAAGCAGAGTCAGAGAATAGACAGTTCAGTTTATGAATCTGAAATCTGAGAAAGTAGTAAGAGTAAGGTAAAGAGCATTTAGGGTAGACTTTGCTGATTTGCCTTTGACCAAGAAGGTCCCCTGAAACCAAGAACAGACAAATGGATGAGTTGATCACTGTACATCTGAACTACATATTTAAACTTGGGAGTATTTGGCACATAAGGGACATCTAAAGTCAAAAGATTAAAAGAGTTGAGATTTCCTAGAGAGTATAAATTAAGAAAAGGAGTTGGCTGAAGGTAACTTGTGCATTTAAAGAAGTAGTTGGGGGAAAATCTGTAGAAGAGGATATACAAAGAGAGTCCAGTGCAGTTAGAAGGAAAACTAAGTGTGATGTCCTGGAAGATGGAAACATTACAAATGGTGGGTAGTGATCATGTGTTACCATACCAAAAATTGGTAATAGTAAAATGACATAAAGATTTTTGACCACTGACTTTCTCAATGTGTGGTCACTAGGGCATGAAAATATTTTTTGGCATGAAATTATGGGGTGAAGCCTGGATTAGAATAGAGTCAAGGCAAAGTGCAACTAATGACTATGAACAGAAGGATAGAGAAATAGGGAAGTAGCTAGAGGAGGAAGTGGGTTTAAGAAGGTTCTGGGTGGGAAACTATGTAATATGTTGGCAAGCTATTGGGAAAGAAACCCTAGGTTAGTGGTGTGGGAGAGAAACTGAATAGTGGCAGAAGAAAAACCTCAGTAACGTTTGTTATAAGCATAAATATTGTTCTGATGATGATAAAAATGGTGTGTGGTTCAGAAATATAGACAGGCAGCTGTGGGAGTTCCTTTTAGTTTTTTTCTGATTACTCCCAGTTTCTACTGGAAGGGAGAATTGGGTCATTAGGCAAAAGAGGCAGGTATGGTGTAGGGCGAAGGTATTGGGAAAAGTTCAAAGGAAGAACTAAAGAAAAGCAGATGAGATGACTCCTGTGACAAAGGTAATAAATAGTAAAATCTGGTGAAATGGGCTTCAAACTGAGAGAGGACAGAGGGAGAGATAAGGAAGAGAAGGGACAGCAGTGGGGGTGAGTAGATATTAGAAACAAGAAAGAGAAAAAAATGTAGATGAGCAAGGAGGCCACTTTTTCCATTATAACCAGGGAGGTAGATTGCTCCCATCTGTGGATTGGAGGGAAACAGAGTAGAATTCTCATGAAAAAGGTAGAGTTGGAGCTCAAACTCTTTGGTTGAAGTTCAAAGACAACAAGAATGCTCATGAAAGTTTGAAAATATCATGTATCTTAATGATGGGCTAAGCATTTGCAAGGAGATGGCCAGAGAGTTGGAGGCATTGGAGGTGGAGGTGGGAATCAAGTCAAAGGTGCACAGAGATGAGGATTTATGTTTGTGGACTTTTCAGTGAGGCCCAGGCTCTTTAATACTGATTGATATGAACAGGGGTATATTGATAATGCAACACAGCCTGAATCTTTTAGTAGACATCTTTTTTCACAACCAATGAAGGTGCAAGGGATGAAGAAAGTGGACTTACAGTTGAGTATGGTGGATCTGGAGCTAGCTCCTCATCCCTGTGTAGAGGGATGCCTTCATAGGTATAATTATTTACTCAATCTCCGTCTCCACACTTCTACCAAACTTGACGATCACAGATTGTACCACATGCTTGATTTGGCCACCTATAATCTTCAATAAAAGAGCTGAGTTAATAATGCACAACTTTAAAAAATTATTTAAAGTGGCCACAGAGTGAAGAGGGAAGAAGATATCCAGTGACTCCTCAAAGTCTGACTTTGACTTTGGGAGACCCTAAAGTGAAATTAAACTTTATTTATTTATTTTTAATAATTTATTTATTTTTATGTACATTGGTGTTTTGACTACATGCGTTTCATTAGATTGTTTGGAACAGGAGTTACAGACAGTTGTGAGCTGCCATGTGGGTGCTGGGATTTGAACCTGGGTCCTCTGGAAGAGCAGTCAGTGCTCTTAACTGCTGAGCCATCTCTCCAGCCCCCATGAAATTAAACTTTAAATAGAGGGCCAAAGACATGTTCATCTGAGCAATCCCAGCCAAGGTGTGGCCTTGCCCACCACGCCCATCATTGTTTGGACTTCAGTCTGATCCTGTAAAATGTTTTGACAACTTGATAGAACTTTTCAAAATCTCTTTCTGGAGACAAGATTCCCCTTGCATGGTCCCTTTCCTTCTCTCAGCATGAGATTCCTGGAGAATTTCATCCTTCATTGGGCTCCATTGTTTTAATAATCTAAGAGATTGAAAGATACAAGAATCTTTTTGGAATATCTTCTTTTCTGATAGGATGGTTATGTCATTGGTTTATTAACCTCATAAGGGCAATGTGACTTACTGTTGCTTACTTTGTGTCTCCAGGGCTTTGAACAATGTCTGGTGGATAAGAAGATCCCAATGAATATGTGTTGGATGAACAGAAAGGAAACAGTGAAGAGTTTTAGCTGATTACCAGGTTCAGACAAGCAGCAGTGTGACATCGCTGCCATATAAAAAGAGACCGTGATGAAGAAAGAACACCTCATTGGGAAGGAAAAACAATCTTCTATTAGCTTCTGGTAACCACACTTATATGTTGGGCAAATGTTTTGTTTTGTTTTTAACCACAGAGATAACAATTTATCTCAGGTTCTCTGAAGTTCTGAAAGGCAACGGGAGAAATAAGGCTAGAGACAAGTCCTAGAAATGCAAGAATCACCCTGCATGAGACTACATGGGAGGTGGGGTGTGGGGCAAGGGAGACACTCAGAAACTGGATTATCTTATCACTTCTTCAGGGTCAGAACACGCAATTTTAAGAGTGACTCAGCTCTTCTCAGTGTCCACGTGCCTGCCTGTTCTGCTTCCTCACCATTTTTGCTTAGTTACATAAGAGTACCCAGAGCATCTGAGGCTAATCTTTCCCATGTATATGTCTACTCGTGACTTTGAAAAGATGCTTCTCAATAGTTTTCTGCCTTTCCAGAGTGTTTCTCTTCTGCTCTGTTCGAGGAGGTCATACTTTCTAATTTGGTAAACAGCTATCTTCCTCTTTTCTAAGAGAGTCCCCATCATCCTAAGAGGAAGCAGGAAGACATGGGAGTGTCATCCCCTCTCCTGGCCTTCAAGACAACATTTTTATCTTTCTGATGCTCAACTGCAACCTCCATTTTTTTCTTTTACATTTTTTTAAATTTTATTTGAGACAAGGTCTCACTATGTGCCTTGGCAGGCCTACACCTCACTTTGTAAATCACCCTGGATATGAATTTGTAGAGATCCACCTCCAGCTACCTCCTGTGTGTTGAGGTTAAAAGTCTGCACTACCACACCTAACACTATCTTTTTTCTTACTTCTTCCCTTTTCTTTTCTCTTCTTTTCCTCTCTCTCTCTTTAAAGAAAATCTCTCCCATTTTCCAGGTTAATCAGACTGTCTTCCAATTTTGTTTCCAGTTTTCTTTTGCCCCTCTTCGAATAAGATGGACATTACTTTAACATGTTTTTAATTTAATTTTATTTTTTATTGAAAATAGATTCTTCTCTCATACATGTAGAAAAAAATGGCTAATGAAACCATTTACCTACTATTTATATTTATCTTTAATTGTTTTGGCCATGTAAATCCTTAACCCGCCATTATAAATGAATACACACAGACACTATGTAGATTTTAACAAGCCTAGGCCTGGGTTGTGCAATCCTAGCCCATCTAAGCTAGCTCATAATTCTATTACCTAAATATGATCCCATATATACATATGTCCCGTTGAACTATTGTTCTCCACACTAAGCCGATGTTCCAGGCATGTCTTCCTTGTTTGCTCCTGGCTTCTCCTCCAGCCTTCCTCTCTCTTCCCAAGATGCTCTCTATCTCTCAAAAACCCCGTTTACCTTAGTTCTGCCTACCTCTGTCTTTGCCCAACCTCCAGGCCTCAGCATTTATTTAACCAATCAGAATCAATTAAATAACAGGCAGCAAACAGGACCAATTAACATTTAGAATGCTTAACACCACCCCATCACATACAATATATCTGGACTACAGTCTCCCATCCCTTTACTCTTCCCAGCCCCATTCCTCCTCCTCTCTCAACCAGATCTACTTTCCTCCATTTCCCATCAGAAAAGAATAGGTTTCCAAGAGACAACAACAAAACACATTAAAAAAATACAATGCAACAAGGCAAAACCCTTCACAGTGAAGCTGGACAAGGTAACCCTACAGGAGAAAAAGAATTCCAAGAGCAGTCAAAAGAGTCAAAGACACACTCACTTCCACAGTTAGGAGTCCCACAAAAACACCAAGCTAACAACAATAATGTCCACAGAGGACCTGGTGCAGACCCATGCAGGCCCCGTGCTTGCTGCTTCAGTCTCTGTGAGCCCATATGTGCCCTACTTAGTTGATTCAGTGAGATGTGCTCAACTGGTGTCTTCCATTCCATCTGACTCCTACAATCTTTCTTCCCTTTTTCAGTGGGATTTCCTAAGCTCTAAGGGGAAAAACCTGATGGAGACCTCCAATTTAGGCTCCCTGCATAATGTCTGCCTCTAAGTCTCTGCATTCACTCCCATCTGCTGCCTGAGGAAGTCTTTATGATGACTACCAGACTAGGGACTGATCTATGAATACAGACAGGAGAATATCATTAGGAATCATTTCATTGATTTTTTTTTTCTTTTTAGGCAAGTTGTGTTTGGCTCTACCCTAGGTCTGTGGGCTATCCAGTCTCCAGTTCCTGGACATCCAAGCAGCGTCCAGCATGTGCTCCCTCTTGTGGAATGGGCCTAGTTAAATCGGACATTGGGTGGTCACTCCCACAAGTTCTGCCTTACTATTGCCCCAGCATATCTTGCAGGCAGGACTGATTGCTGGTAAAAGACTTTATGGCTGCTATGGTGTTCACATTTCTCTTAAGGTAGCCTGCACCAAAGAAGCTAGAACATAGTAGTGAAGGCTTCATGCAGACACCAGCTCTACCTCTCAATATTAAATGAGCTGTGTGGATGTTGTCCTTGGCAATGGTTCCCCCACCTTCAGTTTGTGGGGAGCAACCCTCTTTCTTAGCATCAGCCTGAGTTGTTTGGAGATCACCATGGGAACCCTTAGGTCAACAACTCAACTGAATACAAACCAGTCCTGCCACTGGACCCCTTGCCTGGCTACAAGAGATGGCCATTTGAGACTCTGAATCCCTCATTACTAGGAGTCCTTCCTTACTAGGGTCAGTTTCAGATTCCAGGAAGTTTCCGCTGCACTAGGTTTGCACATTGTGTCCCAAATGCTCCTAATTCAGGCTGTCTTTCCCCACATTCTCTCTCTCCATCCCATCTCCCTGACGTGATCACTCTGCTCTTGTTCCTACCCATACCCAGTCCATACACAAATGTATACTATTTTCCCTTCCCAGGGGGAACTATTGTCCCACCTAGATCCTGCCTCGTTACGTAACCTCTTTGGGTCTGTGGATTGTAGCTTGGTTATTATTTACTTAACAGCTAATATCCACTTACCTTCAGATGATTGTTTTCTTTTTCTTTTTAATATCTATTTATTTATATTTTATGTGTGAGGGTGTCAGATCTTGGAGTTACAGACAGCTGTGAACTGCCATGTGGGTGCTGGGATTTGAACCCAGATCCTCTGGAAGAACAGTCCATGCTCTTAACCACTAAGCTATCTCTCCAGCCTGCCAGTTGATTGTTTTCTAATTATATCCATTCATCTGAAAATTTCATGATGTCATTTTTTTTAAAACTGAATAACTCTCCATTGTACAAATGTATCATATTTTCTTTATTCAATATTCTGTTAAGGGACATATGTTGTTTCTAGTTTCTGACAATTATGAATAGAACAGCAATGAACATGGTTGAACCAGTGTCCTTGTAAGAGGATGGTGTGTCCTTTGGGTATATGCTCAAGAGTGGTATAGATGAATCTTGAGGTAGATCGATTCCCAATTTTCGAGGAGCCACCATATTGATTCCCATAGTGGATGTACAAGTTTTCATTCCAAACAGCAATAGATAATGTTTTCTTTATTCCACATCCTTGCCAACATGAGGTGTCACTTGGGTTATTGATCTTAGCCATTCTGACAGGTATAAGATGGAATCTCAAAGTTGTTTTGATTTTCATTCCTGATGGTTTAGGATGCCAAACATTTCTTAGTGCTTCTCAGCCATTTGAGATTCCTTTATTGTGATCTATTTAGATCTCTACTATGTTTTTAATTTGTTTATTTGTTTTTTTTAAATCTAATTTCTTGAGTTATTTATATGTATCAGATGTGGAGTTGGTAAAATCATTCCCCATCTTGTAGGTTGTAGCGTTGGTCTATTGACAGTGTCATTTGCCTTACAGAAGCTTTTTAGTTTCATGAGGTCCCATTTATTAACTAACTGTCGATCTTAGTGTCTGCACTATTGGTGTTCTGTTTAGAAAGTTATCTTTTGTGCCCATGTGTTCAAGACTGTGTTCCACCTTCTCTTCTGTCAGATTCAGTGTGTCTAGTTTTATGTTGAGGTTTTTGGTCCACTTGGACGTGGATTTTGTGCAAGGTAATAATTATGAATCTATTTGCGTTCTTCAATATGCAGACATCCAGTTTGACCAGCACTATTTGTTGAAGATCCTGTCTCTTTTTGTTTCAGTGTTTTTCTTGCTTCAGTGTATTTTGGTTAAATTCCTTTGATCAATATGTCTGATTCCATGCCAATACCATGTGGTTTTTATTACTATTGCTCTGTAGTACAACTTGAAATCAGGGGTGGTGATACTTTCAGCAGTTCTTTTACTGTTTAAGATTGTTTAAGTTTTCCTGGTTTTTTGTTTTTACATATGAAGTTGAGAATTGTCCTTTCAAGGTATGTAAAGAATTATGCTGGAATTTTGATGGGGATTGCTTTGAATCTGTAGATTGATTTTAGTAGAATAGCCATTTTTACTATGCTAATTCTACCAAATCATGATTATGAGAGATCTTCTCATCTTCTGATATCTTCTTCAGGTACTTTCTTCAAAAACCTGAGGTTTTTATTATATAAGTTTTTCACTTGCTTGGTTAGAGTTCCCCCCAAGACATGTTATATTATTTGAGGCTGTTGTGAAATGTGTTGTTTACATGATTTCTTTCTCAGTCTGTTTGCCCTTTGTATATACATGGGATACTATTTTTTTTTTTAGTTAATCTTGTATTTAGCCACTTCATTGAATGTGATAAACACATTCAATGAAGTGGCTAAAAATTCTATCTTTGGTAGAATTCAATGAAGTGGCTAAAAATTCTATCTTCGGTAGAATTTTTAAGGTCACTTATGACCTTGTCTTCTTCCTGAGTTAGTGGAAATGATTTTAGTTTCCCTCCATTTAATTTGATATGGGGTATCAACTTGCTGTAAATCACCTTTATTATGTTTAGATATATCCTTTGTATCCTTAATTTCTCCAAGACTTTTATCATGTAGGGGTGTTGGATTTCATCAAAGGACTTTCTGCATCTAATGAGATGATCATATCACTTTTTTCTTTTAGTTTGTTTCTATGATGAATTAATTGTATTTGCTGATTTTCATATACTAAACCATCCCTGCATCTCTTGGATCAAGCCTACTTGATAGTGGTGGATGATCTTTTTGATATATTCTTGGATTCAGTTTGAAGTATTTTATTGAGTATTTTTGCATGTATGTTTATAAGGAAAATTGGTCTGTTATCTCTTTTTTAGTTGAATCTTTATGTGGTTTGGCTATCAGGGTAATTGTGGTCTCATAAAATGAATTTGGCAATGTTCCTTCTATTTCTATTTTGTAGAACAATTTGGGGAATATTGACGTTAGCTCTTCTTTGTATGTCTGGTAGAATTCTGTGCTAAAACCATCTGACCCTGGGCTGGTTTTGGTGTGGAAAATTCTAATGACTGCTTCTATTTCCTTAGGGACTATAGGACTATTTAAATTTTCTATCTTATCTTGATTTAATTTTGATAAGTTGTACCTATTGAGAAATCTTCCAATTTGTTTGAGTACAGGTTTTTAAAGTATGTCCTTATAATTCTCCAGATTTCCTCAGTTTCTGTTGTTATGTCCCCCTTTCCTGATTTTGTTAATTTGGATATTTTCTCTCTGTACTTAGTTTGGGAAGGAGTTTTTCTATTTTGTTTATTTTCTCAAAGAACTAACTCTTTGTTTCAATGATTCTTTGTATTGTTGTCTTTGTTTCTATTTTATTGACTTCAGCTCTGAATTTGATTATTTTTTGGCATCTACTCTTCGTGGGTGTGATTATTTCTCTTTGTTCTAGAGCTTTTAAGTATTCTGCTAAGATGCTAGTATGAGATCTCTTCATTTTTTTAATATAGGCACTTAGCACTATGAACTTTTCATTGATTTCATTGTGTCCCATATGTTTGAGTATGTTATGTATTCATTTGCATTGATTTCTAGAAAGTCTTTAATTTCTTTCTTTATTTCTATCTTGAGCCATTTCTCATTCCATAGAGAGTTGTTCAGTTTCCATGAGTTTACAAACTATTTTTGTTTCTGCTGTGGTTGATTTCTAGCTTTAATCCATGGTGATCTGATAGAATGCTAGTTATTTCAATTTTCTTGTATCTGTTGAGACTTGCTTTATGTCTGACTTTGTGGTCAATTTTGGAGAAACTTTCATGAGATGTTGAGAAGAAGGTATCCTTTTTTTGTGTTTGTGTAAAATGTTCTGAAAATACCTTTAGGTCCATTTGGTTTATAACATGGGCTAGCTCCAGTATATCTATTTAGTTTTGCCTGGATGACATATCCATTGGTAATAGTGGGGTATTAAAATCACCCACTATTAGTGTGTGAGGGTCAATATGTTATTTGAACTGTAGTAGTGTTTCTTTTACAAACTTGTGTGCCCTGTGTTTGGTGTTTAGATGTTAAGAATTGAAATGTCATCTTGGTAGATTTTTCCTTTGTCAAGTCTGTAGCATCTTTTCCTATGTCTTTTGATTAGTGTTGGTTTGACGTCTCTTTTGTTGGGTATTAAAGTAGCTATACCAGCTTGCTTCTTAATTCCATTTGTTTGGAATATCTTTTCCCAATCTTTTACCCTGAGCTATCATTGATATTGAGGTGTGTTTCTTGGATACAGCAGAAGGATAGCTTCTATTTTTGTATCTGTTCTCTTAGTCTCTGTTTTTATTGGGAGACTGAGACCATTGATATTGAGAGATATCAATGAGTAATGGTTGTTGATTGCTCTTATTTTGTTGTTATTGTTGTTGATGGTGGTGATGGTGGGGGTGTGTTTATGTGTGTGTATATGTGTGTGTGCACACATGCATTTGAGCTTCCCTTCTTTTCCTTTTACTGGTGTAAGATTATTAATTTCTGCATTTTTTGTGGATGTAGTTAACCTCACTGTGGTTAAGCTTTCCTTCCAGCATTTTCTGTAGGGCTGGTTTCATAGGTAGATATTGCTTAAACTTAAATTTATCATGGAATATATTCTCTGTCTATGGCAATTGAAAGTTTTGCAGGGTATCATAGTCTAGGCTGACATCTGTGTCTTTTAGAGTCTGTAGGACACAAAAGAACCTGTCCGGGTTCTTTTGGCTTTTAGAGTCTCCATTGAGAAGTCTTGGTTTCCTTTAAGGGATTTATTCATTTCCTCCAATTGCTTGTTTATGTTTTCCTGGCTTTCTTTAAAGGGTTTATTTATATCCTCCAATTATTTGCATTTTCCTGGCATTATTTAAAGGATTTCTTCATTTACTTTTTAAGGACCTCGGTCAGCTTCATATAGTTTCAAGGTCGTTTGCTTTTGCTTTATCTATGTTAGAATATCCAGAGCCTGCTATAGTAGATAGCTGGGCTGTAGTGGAGCATATTGTCCTGGATATTTTTGACTGTGTTCTTATGTTGAGTTTGGGGGGATTGTAGGTCTAGGTGCTGATATCCAGATTTGTCTTTGTTGGGTGGTTGTTTTGTTTTCAGAGAGTGAGCTGGCTGTGTGTTGCCTGTTTTACTGGCCTGCCTGCCTGATGTATTCACAGGAAATGCCTGCTAGTGTTGGAGGCTGGGTTGTAGCAATAAGTGGCAGGAGTGGGAGGGAAGGTTAGCAGGAGATGGTCTGTGTGATCCACAGGAGACGTGGGCAGCAGGAAGGAAAGCAACAGTTGGTGATCTTTTATTGTGCTAGGTAGGAGACTGGCAGATTGGGTTTCGGGGAACAGAGAGCTACACAAAGACTTTCTAAGTCACTAAAATTCCACCTTGATTTACTAAGTAAATCTGACTTTTAGAGGGGGAGAAATATATATATTTTTGTATATCTGTACTCAATTTTGTACATCTGTATTAATTTTTGGTTGCCTTATTGGTACATGGGTGTGTTTTGATTTTGACATTATTACTCAAGATGCATAGTTCTATCTAAGTATTTATTAGACAACACTAATGTAGTGGCCTATAGGAAATTCATGCTCATCTTCCTCATATTCCTCCATGTTTCTGCTGCAGGTGATTTCATCGTCATTTAACCATAGTGTAAAGGTCTAAATTTGTCCGTAGTTTGCCCTATTCTTCCATTGGCCTCATTCCATACACTTAATTCATTGCCTAATCTCAAATATTTCCTAAATGTGCCTTCACTCCCCCACTTCTATTGCTTTTACTGCAATTCAGGTTCCTGCCTGAACTTGTTAGTTCTCAAACCTGGGATGAATAGCTGAAGTGCCTACATAACATATCAAAGTGGACCTGGAAGCTAGATTCTCCCAGCATCCCTCAGCCCCTACCTATTACAGTGGGAAGGTATGGCTGGCATACCCTGCCCCCTACTCTAAATTTCTCTAGCTCAAGGACTAGGCTTTTCTACCCCTAGATTCCCTTCCCTATAGAATCTAGTCATTCTGGTAACCTGGCCTGTCTGTCTATGTGTTACTCTCCTAGCCTCTTGGTCTGGTTCTTCTTCCCACCCCTCGCTGCATCATGGCTCAGAGACATGTCCACTCTGAACTCTCCCAGATGTCCCTGCCTCTAGCTATTCTATCCTTTTCATCCACAATAAAGTTTCTCCTGCATAATACTAGGACCAATCGTGTCCTTATTTATTTATTTATTTATTTATTTATTTATTTATTTATTTATTTATTATCACCCACCTGAACCAATAAAATGATGCTAACTGGAAATTCTGCCCCCCCCATTCTTACCTCTACAATCTACAATTATATCTTTCAAGTGATATATATTACCATTAAGGATAAAGCTAAACCCTCTTCTTGTGAAATGTAAAAACTCTATAACTTAGCTTCTGACATCTTCTCTGGTCTCTAGTCCATGATTCCACTTCATTTTATTCCATCTCAGTCCAACATTAACAACTGACAAACACCAAATCTGTATTTTATTTATTTATTTTATTTATCGTGGCAAATCCAGTTCTATCCCAATTTAGTTCAAATAGTTTCACTCATGAACACTTTTTTTTTTTTGATCAGCTTCAAGGAAGATGGCAGCCAATCCCACTCCCATTCTTTTTTTGTTACACTTGTCTCAAGGCTGTGAAATGACCACCCCTTCTGTTTCTTCACTTGGCTAAGAACTCCCACAGGGCAGGCATATGCTTTAGTACCTCAGTGTCCTATGTGCCCGTCAGAGCACCTCGCCCAAGAGCAGGTGTTCAGCACATTGGAAAGTGATTGAAACATAACTCTATTTCCTAATTTCTTTTTTCTATTAATTTTTATTTATTTATTTATTTGTGTGAGTGTTTTGCCTATATGCATGTTTGTGCATCATTTGTGTTCCTGGTACCCAAGAAATAAAAATAAGGCATTGGATCCCTTGGAACCAGTTATAGACAGTTGTGATCACCATGTGGGTGCTAAGAATTAAACCTGGGTCCTCTGAAAGAATAGCCTGTGCTCTTAACCACTGAGCAATCTATCCAGCCCCCTAGTTTTTCTGTCTTTCTTTCTTTCTTTCCTTCTTTTTAAAATCAGTTTTTCTTAAACAGAAAAGGAAAGATGGAAAAAGACTCATTTTAATTTCCACATCTCCTGCAAGGGTTTGGAAGACTGTAGAATAAAAAAGGTAAAGAGATTTAAGTTGTACTGGGACTTTGGTAAGTAAAATGTTTCAAAGGCACAAGATTTAAAGGATATGTAGGGATCCATCTGGCTTTATCTTTACCTTGTTATTTCATCAAGAATTATTCCTGATTCCAAATGCTCTGAATGGAGGAGTTTGCAAATGTTAAGAGAGTAGCAGCAGTGAACATAGTTCAGAATCCTCAAGTACAGCCTGGCTGTGGTTGGTACGCCAGAGAACAGGGGGTGTCCCAGGTCATATGAGGATTACAGAACTGACTCCATGCTGCTTCAAGCAAATCTATGATTTCTTCCCCAAATGTTGTACACTTACAGGAAAATACTTACTGTTTTTGTCTTGGCTTTCACATTGGAATGAGCATGAAATAGTTTTCAGATGACAGCTATTAATAATTGCAGAGGAAGGATTTTAAAGTTTCCCCAGTCAGAACCTTTCTTTTGTGTCCAACATGGTAATTTATTGCTTGACAGCTTCTTTCCTTGCTTCATTCTGTTGTAATTGTTTTGCCTTTGGTTGCACTTCTTTCCCTGGTAGGCACCACACCTACCCACTCTCTGATCACATGTTCCTATCATGCTAGCTAAAGGCTCCACCAAGTCCAGTTCACACTGATCTTTGGTCTCTCTGCTATTAACTAACTTTACATCAGCTATGTAGCACTTAGCACATCAGTCTGGCATCCAGGAGCTGGAGAATAGTCTATCAATCAAGTCAGTTGTCCACTTCCAAATTCATTTGGCTGCTTTGATAATAAATTGTCTGGGTACATGCCATTGAATAGAATCAGTTCATTTCTGTGGAAGTTTGCTCTGTTTTATTGTTAGAAAGATAAAAAAAAAGTTTAGGGACCCCTGTGTATTGGGAGTTATGGTAAGCACGTCTATATAGACTAATTGATTTGAACTTCATTAGAATTTAAAAATATACTGTCTTCAGATTTACAGACACAAGTGATATTCAGTCACAAGGAGAGTCCCCAATGGCAGGACATGGGTGTGACACTGTAGCCAGAGCTTCTGTCATTTGTAAACTTCCTGCAGGCTGCAAGCTGATAGTGAGCTGCACCAGGAGGGGAGATGAATGTGCCAACCACATCCCACCCCTCATTCATGTCTTAACGCTCAACCTTCAGTTTTGGCACACTGCCCGAAAATGGCATCTATACAGTCATTCTGAGGTTGAACATCTTGTCTTCTGCCTGCTTGTTCCATTTATTTTTAATTGCTTCAACTTTTTTGCTAACTCTTGGAGGAAATGAACATTCAACTGTGTCCTAGTACTAGGTAGCAGAGGTTAAATTTACTCTAGATTTTACTGCTTCCTGGACAAGTTAGCAGTCCTTTGAGACTCATCTCTTTTCCTTTCCTTTCTTTCTTTGATGTGTATGTATATGTGTGTTTTGCCTGCATGTATGTCTGTGCACTTCATCTGTGCACGGTGCCCTGAGATGATGATGGATATCCTGGGACTCTAGCTACAGATTGTTGTGAGCTGCCATGTAGCTCTTGGGAACTGAACCCAGGTCCTTTGGAAGAGTAGCCAATGCTCTTAGCTGCTGAGCCATTTCTTTTGCCCCAAGGAACTTGATTCCTTTGCGTTATTATGAGTGACTAGGTGTGATTGCTTATGGCTGCCTCTTCACCTGATGGTAACCTGATAACAACCCTACCTGAGAGTCAATGACATTTCCATATAAGGATATAGATAGTAGGCTCTAATTTGTGGAAGTTGAAAATAAAAAGTATCATTGAGACCATCAAGCTTCGCCTAGTTTAAGTAAGTTGGTTAAATTCATAAAGTCCACATAGCGGTGGGTAGTCTTAGATTTTTATCCCAAGTCCTTCTAGCACAACATCTAAATTCTTCATTAACTCGGCCTGTCTGTCTCTCTGGGTTGAACATTCATACTCTATGTGTGTTAATGACTCATGTACTTTTAGATTCTCTGAGCAAATTTTTAGTTGAGTACATACCGGATTTTTGTCTTCACTCCTCTCTCAGCACCAGGATAATTCCTCTTGGTTCCTACAAAACTTAGTTCATACATCTTGTCTTCTAGAAAGTCTTCCAGTTTACTAGTTATGGTAAATGCCTCCTCCCTCCAAATTTACTATTTTCTTACATGGTTTCTTTCATTTTCCTCACTAAACCATAAGCATTTAGCAAGAATGCACACTGTCCTACTTATCATTGTGTCCCAGGATCTAAAATATGCACAACAACTCTCATGTGAGCTAAATTGAATGAAATGGTGTCAATTGCAAGTCTTTACCTGTATCTGTCTCAAGATATCTTCAGGGTGTGGTGACGACATTCACACCCTCACTTCACAAGTGGGGATCTTCAGGCTACTTAACCAAGGATAAACTGTCAAGCTCTATCCCTGCTCAGTTCCAGATGACAGATTCTCTATTTGTATTTTCTTAATACTATCACACCCCGTTCAGAGCTCAGCTCTCTCCAATTCACCACAAAACTCAGTTATTCTAAGGACTCAGTGGTGTCCACACTGTTCTCTGCCATCCCTTACTTGAGTTTCTAGAGTGAATATACTCTTCCTTTAAAATTCTGTCCCTCTGGCTTCTCTAGTACATGATATATTATGAGACACATAGTATTCCTTCTACTCTGTGTGGGCAACACTTTTAATTCTGCTTGGGGAGCAATTGGAGTCCCTAGATATCATTCTCCTGAACCATCCTTTTTTTTTTCCCAATTCCATCTTCTTCCATGGAAATTGTACCTACTGCTCATAGCTTATGATACCAGATTCTTCCACAAACACTTTCCTTCTTAGATGCAAAGTCAAACCTATTTTTTATTTGGTTTCATCTCAGTTGTGTGTGTGTGTGTGTGTGTGTGTGTGTGTGTGTGGGTGCCTATGTGTGTATGCACACAAGCACTCTTATGAAGAGGGCAGAAGCCAGCTCTCTCCTTCTACTATATGGGTTCTGGGAATGGAACTCATGTGGTCAGTGGCAGTGGCAGGGGCTGCCTTCCATAAACCCCAATCTGATCTCATTTTCTTATCCTTCAAATACACCCTTATCTGGAATCTTGATCTCCCTACCTGCTTTCCCCAATTGCCCATCACATAATGTTGTGTCCCTTCAAGCCACATGTCTGAGTTCCACTCACAATTAATGTCAACTTTTTTGGTACACTACAGATAAGGTCTTGTTCAGGGGCCTCTCTAGGACATTTTCTCAAACCTTTAAATAATATTATTTTGAAGAGTTAAATTTGGACATAACATATCCTAAATTATTTATTTTTCTTTCTGCCATTTATCAATGAATAATACTCAAATCTACATCAAGCCTGGGAGTAATGAAAGTAAAAGGGCAGCAATATATGTACTAGGGGAAAATAGATGAGACTGCTCTTTCTGTCTTTCTTTTTATTTAATTTTGAGACAGGGTCTCTCTGTGTAGCTCTGGTTGTCATGTAGCTTGATATATAGACCAGGCTGGCCTTGAACTCACAGAAGTCCTCCAGCCTCTGTCTCTTGAGTGCTGGGATTGATGATTTGCATCACCTTGCCCAGCCTAAGATGTTTTTTCCTGGAGTACTTACTGGTGTGCTGGGCTCTTCTGGGAGATTTGAAAGTGGTTGCTGTGGCAGCTACTATGGAGGTGGTAGGACTGCTTAGCTTCTTCTGTGTTCCATGTTGTTTGTACCTTTTTAGTCTGTTTCATCACTGAGGCCTCTGCTAAACACAAATCCATTCCTATTGAATTGAACTATGACTAATCCAATCCTTGTAGGAAAGGGTTATCATGTAGTTATAATGTCTACATTCTCCATATCTTGGGTGTCTCCTCCTACAGACCTTTGTTCTGCTGCAGGCTCTCCTCTAATATGGTAAGGAATCTGGCCTGTATTTTTGTAAGGGCAAATGTTTCTTTGTGTTAAAAGCAATGTAGGCCTGGAACACTCAGCTAAAGAATGGAGTGGAAAATAGCCAATCTTGGTGCTAGTCTGACTACATTCCACTCAGGTCATTCATTGTTCAGTTTACCACCATTAAACTTTCTTCCTTAGGTAACCCTAAGCATGACTTTGCATAAATAGCCCTTATCATTGTGACTCAACAGTTTTCATAGACCATGCATCCCACAGTATTGAAAGAGGCCAGGCTAGAAGAATGGCTAGAAGAAATTCAAGGTATGTAAATAATTTGACTTAGAGGTGTCTAAAAGAATTCACAGGCCTTGGCTATTATATATTATATATGCTAATTTTTAGTCCTTAGCACAATAATAATAAAGTCAATACTAGGGAGATAGTACATGACATGTACAAAAATCTAGGTTTATGAATGTGCTCAAATATCATTATATTGTAATAACTAAACTTCTTTCACACAGGAAATCAGCCATTTAATCCTGAGTAAGAGGAAATAGGTAACTTCAGCATAGTGTAGTATTTTTTTATACTAATAACAGTGAGCAGAATTTGACTATCTTAGGCTTACAAAAACGTTGTGGATTTTTCCAAGTTGAGCAAAATATGCAGTATTAAGCTACTTCAAATTCCTAGACTGAGATATAAGGCAAAGTTCTGAACCCTGAGTAGCTTCTTTCTTGGTAGGTTCTGCCTTTCCACTCAGTCACAGTGCTGATATTGCCCAGTGATTCCCATTTGAGAGCCTCTTTGTTAAAATATTAACTTAAATGACTTAAACTGTAAGAAAATTTTTGTTTCTGCTTTTCCTGAGATAACTTACTTAATTACATTTTAAGACAAACTTCTAAGAATGCTAGTACTTTAAGCCTCAATCTGAATTATTAAAATCTTTATACAAAAAAACCTCCCACACAAAAATCCTTATACAATGCAGTTTCCCCTTTCCTTGTGTTGAACAGGCCATAAAATCCTTTAATCCCAGCACTCAGGAGGCAGAGGCAGGTGGATCTCTATGAGTTCAAGGCCAACTTAGTCTATAAAGTGAGTCCAGGACAGCCAAGGATACACACAGAAAAACCCTGTCTGGAAAAACAAACAAATAAATAGAGAGAGAGAGAGAGAGAGAGAGAGAGAGAGAGAGAGAGAGAGAAAGAAAGATCTTCACACTGAACTCTGAAATCAGTCCCGAGGACTTCCCACTGGGTCCTTGTGGCCTGACCTTCTACCAACCAGTTCAGCCTGAGTTAGCATTCCAGGGCTACCAGACCACTATTTTGGAAGGAAAACTGATACTGTCCTTTTTCTTTTTAAGTTTCCCACAGTCTGTTTTGACAATTCTGCTGCTTGGGAAAGTGGTGGATATCTTCATGGCTGGCTCAGGCTCAATTGCCACAAATCTCTTTCTTTACTCTAGGGCATGTGTGCTGGAGCAGGTCCAGATAAAAGACATACTCAGTGTTTACTTTGTTTTCTCTTTTGGTTAAAGACATGGAAATTTACAAGGAAGAAACTATTAAATGGGACAATAAAAGTTGAAAGTGCTGAGTGTGCTGAAAGTCAGCTAGAGAGGTCCTCAGGAGGAGAGGAAAGGGAAGGGGAGGGAGGATAAGGATAGAGTGAGAGGAGGAGAGAAAGAAGAAGACTACAGTGACAGGGCTAAGTGTGGAGGAGACTAGAGAGAGGACAAGGGGTCATCTACAGGGTAAAGGTCAACATTCCAACACAGAAGCTGAGTTCTTCAACCTCTCTGCGGTTGAGGAAGAGAGGAAAGAACATGACCAAGCAAAGAACATTTGCACAATAGTATTGTCACTCCAAAGTATGTCAAGTTGATCATTCCAAAATGCATTTTCCATATATTACATTGTATGCCATAAATTTGTATAATTATTATCAAACTCATTTTTCCTATTAACATTCTTTTTCATATTTTTTATTGAAATTTTTTATGGAATATATTCTGATCAGTTTTCCCTCTCCCAGTTCCTCCCCACCTCCCCACCTACCCAACTCCATTCTCCTCCTTCCTTCCTTTCTTCCTTCTTTTTCTTTCAAAAACAAGCAAACAAACCAGAACGTTTTTAAAAAGAAAGAAAGGAAAACACACAAGAAACACACACACAAAATCAAAACCCATAAAAACACAACACTGAAAACCATAAAATACAAGAAAAAGATAAGGAAAAAAAAGAGAAAGAAAAGCTCTGGCAAGAGATCACATCCATAGAAATTCTAGGCCTCTGTGTTCCAGATGGAATATGAGACATGCCTTTAATCCCAGGAGACAGAAGCAGGCAGATCTTTGAGTTCTGTTCAAGCAGTTCGGTTGAGTCAGCTGGGAGTGAGTGCAACACAGTGCAGTTGAGCTTGTAGCAATTCAGTTTGTGGAATTCAGAGGCAGTTTTTACTGGGAGAGTTTTCAACTAGAGACAGGTTGAAGCAATAACAAGCTAGACACAGGGGAAGACATAATGAGGCAGAGAATAAGAGGGAACCAGAAGATTAGAACCTATTGCCAAAGTAGTATAAGGCCAAGCAGAACAATTCAGTCAGAGGCCAAGAGAGAAGTCAGATTGAAATAGTCAGCTTGGAGAGGAGTTTGAGCCAGAACAGCTGAGTTGAGCCAGCCAGCCAGAGTTCAGAAAGAACACAAAATGGTGAACTTGTTCAGCAGTCAGTCCTAGAAACTGAAAACATTCTAGTCCTAGATTAGATTGTATGGAGGCTAGGAACTTTCAGGACTAGACCTAGGTTAGTGGACGGAGGCTGTAAGTCTCTGAGAAGACTTCAGGAAAACAAAAGTTACTTTTACGAAAGCCCAAACAAAGCAACAAGATAAAAAGTCTACAAAATACCTTTTTTTTTTCTTTTTTGCTTTGTGTTGGCCACAGCAGGACATGGGGCTGCTTCTTAAATGTGGTTTGTATGCCCAGCGAGACTTCACTGGAGAAAACTGATGTTTTCCTTTGCACATGGATGTTAGTTAGAGACAGCTCCCTGGTTAGGAATGGGAGCTCATGTCCACTGCTCACTCTCCACGTTGGGATCCAGTCTGCCTTGAGTCTGTGTGTGCTGCTGCAGTCTCTGTGTCCAGCATTCCTGATGTATCTGGAAGATGCAGATTAAACTCATTTTTTTTTTAAAAAAAAAGCTTTGCCTTGCCTCTCTTTTGCAGAAGCACATTTTCTCTGAGGAGGCCTTCATCAGATTTTCAAGGTCTTATAGTGAAAGTAGGACATCATGACTTGAAAGGAGCAAAGTAGTTGTGTATATAGTCTCCAAAGTACAGAGTTACTAATTCAAAATGTATGTAAGACTAAATATTCAGAATAAAATATAATCACAACAAATTGCCATTATTTCCTTTTGCTCTTTGATGAAAATGTGTTGACTCTGCCAATAGGGTCTCTCTTAGGATTTTGGAAAGAATCCTTTTGATAAAGGAGGTTAAACCCAAAAGCTTTATTAGCCTCATGATAAATCTGCCTGCAGTCTTAATGATATTAATTGCACTAGAGCAAAGTTCTCACCACTTTCTCCTTTCAGAGAGCTTCTCATGGAAGGAAGCATCGTTGAAGAAGGTGATGACTGCCTTCACAATGCTGGCCCAGAATGGCTCAGAATGTACCCAGAATACCCCTGTGCTTTTAAAATACACCTTGAATAGCAACATACATATGAAAATACTCTACAAAGTTGCAAAGTATCTTCATATATGTGTATGTTTTTACAATATGTATATGAAAAATTTATTTTATCTCAATGTTCAAAATTATCTAAACTTTCAACAAACCTGTTTGTTTTTGCCTTCTATAGCTCATTAGAGTTATGCTTTAGAATTACTATGAAATAGTACCTTTTATTTGTCTTTGGAAAACTATTAATACTTTATATTTCATATTTGAGGACACATGATTATAATGACTATTATAAGGTGATCCAAGTTATAGTTAATCTTTTATGGAAGAATGAATCACAGTTTCACAGATCATTTTAATGTGTATTTTGTGTCTGTTTCAACTCTCTTGCCAGGCACACCTGTTAATTGGTTATATGGTGGTAATCATAGGATTCTTTCAGCTTGATATAGCTTTAAAACTTTTTTAATAGTACAGAGTATTTTGATTAGAATAACTTAGGATTCAGAAGAAAATTGGACTAGTTGAGAAAGTCATGCAAAATGTTAGGGAGAGTGGATGAATGTAGTAGAAAGGAGATGATAGCAAGAATGTGGGTACAACAGGTCAAGAAAGTAAAGACATGGAACAGGGAACACTGGTAATTGACAAGATTAGAGGGTTATGTCCTGGGCTGAAAAAAATCAGGAAGTTGGCACCAGGTTGATCTAATGGAGGTAGAACTGTACCTTGTAATAAGGTCCAACGATTTGACATTTGATAAGTGGCCAATGTGGGCTGCATTGGTCAGATGACCAGCTAGATAGAACTAGGAAGGTAGAATCAGAGGGGTAGGTCTCAGCCCCAACTGTTCTCCATAATAATAACAACATAAAAAGAATGTTAAAATGCATGAAAGCCGGGGTCTCCCAGGACAACTGACCTGAATCTACAGGTTCTACTGGTGGGGTTGAAAACTGGCTAGGTGATTCTTGCACGAAGACAAACTTGAGAACTATAGGTTGGAACAGTGTAATCCTACTGTAATCCTATCGGGCAACATTCCCCATCTTATTCAGTCTTCATTCATAAATCAAAACATTTGAGGAAAAGATCTTGGTGAAAGCAGTTTTGAAAATCCCCTTAGATTTCCAATGTGAAATCATTTTAGGAGCTACTGGAATGGGGTTATTATTTTCTGTGATTTACTTTGCCTCATTCATTGAGGAAAACTATGCAATGTTTTAAATGTATTCAAATCATGCTTTAGGTCTAGAAGCTTAAGGTGCAGAGAAATTAGAATAAAGGGATCTTGAAAACTGGGAGACCTTAGGAAAGCCACCCTGCTCTTCTTCCACATATGGAAAGAGGTTCGGAAAGAATAGTTGAGTTGTTCCTAGTCACTTGGATAGTTAATAACAAAATCCTCTGACAAATATTTTTGGCTTTTGTTTTCTAATTTACAATGTTGGCTCTTAAATTAAAGTTCTTATTACAAAATGGAAAACACTAAAAGGGATATAACCTAATTCATAAAGTCCCCGAAACATGTGGACAAGGCCAGTGTTAACACTGTCACAGAACTCAAAAAACTGAAGAAACTCATAAGACATAGGAAAGTTGACTAGAGAGCAATTAAATTGAACTATGAAGTGCTGATACTAAGTGTGGTGCTTGAGCTAGCTAGCAGTTATGAGAATTCTTCAACCAAAGAGGCAGCAATTGGGTAAGAGCTCTTTGTTTAAGAGGGCTAGAACTTTGGGGGTCTTTAGGTTTGAAATAACATGTGGGCTTGCTGAGGTCATACACTGAACTCTAGACAAAAATTTTGCAATCACTACTTAGTTCCTCTACCATATGGCTGTCATGTGTTTTCGTTTTCCCTGAGTTAGTCGAATACCTGAACTAACCCAGTGTAGAAGAATTCAAAACAAAAGAAGTTCCCCTTTGTTGGATAAAATTAACAACACATAATAAGTTCAGATTCTTACGCATACTTCCTTGTATTTTCCTGTGCTTTCATTTCAGGATACAATCTGTAGAAGAAAAAACAGAAGAGCCATGGCCACACAGAGTCCCCTACTCTGGTGATAGGTTGCTAACTGCAGTGTTGGTTCTGTTTCTTGCTTGCTCTATCTTTGCCAGTGGTTATAGTACACATGCTGATGGAGCCTAAAAGCAACCTAAGGGAGGGAAAGGAGGTAGATAATATCATACACCTGGGCATCAGAAAGGTCTCCATGGGCTGAAAGGAGTGGCTAAATCCTCAGCATATGTACCTCAGTGGGAGAACACCAAAGTCTGCAAAGTTGGACAAGATACCTATGTATAGAAGAGAAAGGCACCTTCCTTACAGCTCTTAGGGGGGGCTATTATTTGAAGCATTTCTATATATAAGGTGCATAAAAAATTCACAGGCTTCTGGGTAGCTACAATTCCCTAAAAGCTGTTTTAAAAACTTCTGCACTTCTTTTACATTTTTTTCCTGGAGAAAGGCAAATTCATCATTTTTATTAAGTTCTCAGAATGAGAAGAACCACATGATATTTAAAAGTTATAGCATGGGAAAGGAAAAGGTGACCAGGGTTAGTTTAATCTCAGTGTGAGGAAGACATTTCTCATATTTAAAGCTGTCCAAAGATGGAATGAGCTACCGTGAGAAGTTTCAAACTTCTGGACCATTTGAGATGAATATCACACAAGGAAATCAAGTAACAGATGGGTGACTGAAATATGTTTTTAAGTTTCTGTAAGATAAATGGCTACATATGTAGAGAATATATATGAATGTAGTTCATATGAATGCTGGTGAGGTTAGGGATCCTGAACCCAAAAGTCATTAAGATGACAAGAGTTGTGGTTAGTCAGGAGGACCTTCCCTGGGTAGCTCTTGTTTATAGACTGTTCAGCCTTAGTCTTGAAGAAGACTTTCTCTACAAGTTCATTATTGTGGTATTTAGTAGTACCAAACTATTACCATGGGAAGCTGGTCGAGAACTACAGGTAGGGATGTAGTGGTTAAAATTACACTGTAATGGACTTGGACTGAATTGGTTCTTCCTTGGTGACACACATTAGCGAGCCCAGCACTTTCGAGGCTGATTGCGACCAGCCTGGGCTACACATAGAGGCCTTATGTAAACAAAAGAAGCTGAAAAACAAAATGGAACAAAAAAAAGTAAAGTTAACTACCAGGCTGGTTGAATTTCATGGTTTTCTTATTCACTAGTCATATATGAGGTTGAAGCTAAGACTATGCTGTTTCACATTCATAAAATGCCAATGATGATGGTACCCATAGTCAAATAAACTTAAGACATCATATAAATAACTGAAAATCAGACCAGGCGTGGTAACATATGCCTTTAATTCTAAGTGGATCCCTGTGTGTTCAGGGATAGCCTGATCCACAGGGATGCATAGTGAGTGAGGTCTTGTATCCAAAACAAGAAAGAAAAAGAGAAAGAGAGAGAGAGACAGACAGAGAGAGAGAGAGAGAGAAAGAAAGAAAGAAAGGAAAGTTAAGCGTCAAATGTCAAATGATCACTAGCATTATTTGATTTATATTAGAAGTGGGGATGCTTGATATAGGGAAAGTTTCTTTTCTTGATTCATGCTTCTCATATATAAAATAGTGGACACACACTGAACAAAAATAATGCATGGTTTAAAATTGTCCTTAACAGCTAAGACTCAATAGTATCCTTAAGAATCATGCTTAAGAAGAGTTCAGCAGTAACTGTATAAATTAGGTTTTTCCTAGCACACTCATTTTTGGGTTGGGAACCATGGATTAGTGTAGGGTTAAAGAATCCCCAGTTTAGTATATGTTTTATCATTCAGTTTTGATAGAGTGCCACCCATGTTTTGAGTCTGTGATGTCTAATCTCTTCCTCACAATTCTAATTCAGAGGGTTTGAGAGATGTCTTAGATGTCACTAAGTAGTGGTCTAGACAGCACATGTTGACACTTCAGAAATCTCTTGTCTTCCTTTCCCTGGGGAAATTTATTTTAGTCTTCTCTTCACAAGTTAGTTTGGAATTAACAGAAAGCATTTTTTTTTCCTCGCAGACACTGCATCTCATTTTTAATTCTGCTCTCACTGAAACCAACCTTTTCCTTACTGTCCTTAAATACTGATATCCTTTGTACCTGTAGATTTCAAGAGGGCCCTGACTTGTTCCCTGATGAGTGTCGGGTTCCCAGGCCAGAGGCTGTGCACTGCGTTGTCAGCAGTTGGAGGGAGCTGAGGCACCTGCTCTCCTGTGATGGAATGTTTTTGAACAGAGACTTCTCTGCTGATTGGCTAGGGAAGACTGCCACTCTTTGTAGTCTATTTAAAGTTTTTTATTATCTTAAAATGCACCACACACACACACACACACATGTTTCACGTGTAAGAATGCATAAGTCCTTATCTTAAAATGCACCACACACACACACACACACACACACACACACACACACACACGTTTCACGTGTAAGAATGCATAAGTCCTTATCTTAAAATGCACCACACACACACACACGTTTCACGTGTAAGAATGCTTAAGTCCTTAACTAATAACTGGTGAAACCTCATGAAAAGTAATAGCTTCCTACTTTTACATTCAACTTTACACTGTAAATTAGTAGCATGTGCAAATACATCAATAAAGCAGGCTGGTTTGGACAGCAGTATTTTCAGTTAGCTATAATTGGCTGGACCAGTATATATACATTTGCAAATAAGTTATCCTCTTTACAACATGCATTAATAGCATACCCCAACATTTGAGGCTTAAAAGAACTGCTTCCAAGCTCCTTGAAGTACTTTGTAAACAACTTCTGAAGTGCTAATTATAAATTACTCTTATCTCTTTGTCACATCTTTTCTTGAGATATCACAGAATTAAACAGACAACTCCAGGCTTCTATTCTGTGTTCTTGGCATTGTTTGGGAAGAAAACTTTTACCAGGCGTTAATCTTCTGGTCATGTTTCTGGCCTTAATTCTTGGTTTCCTCACCTGCCATGTCCTACTTAGACACAACTTTGTTATTCATGCACAGTATCTGAGAACTAGTCTGGGCTGGTTTATAGATGGTAGATTTTCCTAAGGGACCTTAACTGCTGTAGGGTTTGGGATCTGTGCATCCTGTCTGTTATTTTCAGTTAAAAGAAAAATAATTCAAAAGGGTTTAGCCTCTTATCACATTTCTAGAAAACATCTTCAGAACACCAGAATCAATCACTGCAGCCTACAGTTTCGAGTGAAGGAGGTCACTTCATATATTCAGTTGAAATGTTTTATCAACTGAATGATAAAACATACTAAACTGTGTATTCACAGCCTCGAAGCCCACCTCCTCCTGCTCAGTGATGTGCGTATTGTCCCTGTTTCCTCTGCTGTGTAGAACTTCCCTCTCAGAAATGTTCTTAGTGAAAAATACTGCTGTTTAAAGACTTCCTTCCTCAAACTTAAAGAATAATATAAGGAAGTTTCTCATCCCGTTCTCAAAAACTTTGGCATCAGCCGAAGTTTTGTATGAGTTTGTTTTTTACTCTGAGCGCACTTTGGATTTAGGAATAACTCCTGTCTTCTTTGGAGCAATGATAAGTTTGGAAGGCTAAGTCACCCCCACCCATTTTGCATCTAAAAAAAAGTTCAGCTATATTGACCCTCTGATGAAGTCTCCAGTTGTTCTCCAGAATGAGACATGTCCTGAAATGACACTTAGGTGAGAGATCCAGTCACAGAAACAAACTGCAGGAAGCAGTGAAGACTTTGTAAACAGGTTCACACTGTGAGACTATGACGTGTCACAGCTTGGTGGGGGCACCGGAGTGTGCTGTGAGGATGATTGAGAGCCTGACAGAGAGAATTATAAGCATCAGACCATCCGATAACAGGAACAGAATTAGTAAAGACTTCAAAACCTATAAATGTAGAGGGTTTTCTTTTCCTTAGGCAAGTCACTCTGAAATATACAGTAGAGAGAGTTAAAGACATTTGCCTTAAAGTAAAATGCATTCATGTCAATAGACAAAAATAATAATGTTAAAAATACAAAATATAGGGAATAACTTAGATGTCTATCTAGGCAGTGATTAGTGAAGACAATAAATAGTAAGATTTTTTTGTTTACCTTCATAACTGAACTTTTTTTTTTTTAGACAGATGCCTTGAAACAGATGTTTCTGAGCCGGAGAAGTCTGATTCTTCTGGCTTTCTAGGTTGGAATGTGCTGGGATGGACCCATGCTTCCAATGTGGTTATTTTGTGCTGGAATGTTAGCATTGGCAGTTTCAATGCTGTTCAGGGACACACTTTCAGGAGAACATGTTCAGTAGTTTCTGAACTTCATTCTTGATGCCTCTGTTTCTCCCTGCCTTAGTCTTCCTCACTGAAAATGAGTGAAATCTGCCAACACGCCTTCCTTTCCTTTCCCTGGGTTCAGTCTTTTTGGCCTATACTGCTGTTTGCTTTCTGCCTTCTTCCAGCTTGTCGGACATGTTTCAGGGGTGATGTGAGGGCAACTGAAGAAAGCATTTGAGAGGCGTGTCGTTACTCCTCCTCACTCCAGTGCAGGGTTCATGCACAAAAGCCACACTCTAATTAGCAGCATCTGCAGTCTTTACCAGCTTTCTTACACAAGGCCCAAGAGCGTTTCGTCCACCACAGACCACCCAGCAACGTCCCACAGAGGGCGCTGGCTCCTGGTGCTGCCTGGAATACTTTTCATTATTTTATCTCAGCTGTATGACAAAAACTTACGTAACATTTGAAAATTGTTCCTGTATAGAAATTTACTGAGTTGTATAGTCTTTGGAACTGATTAATTCTTATTTGTAACTTTTAAAAAAATAATCAAGTTTAAAATAAACTAAAAAATAAAATTGTTCCTTTTGAAACATTGCCTATGATCAGAAGCAAAAGAAAGCATTCTAGGCTGACAGTAGGGCTACTTATATGCACACACCAGCAGATCTGGCTCTGCGGATTTGATTTTAAGAGCCATGTTGGGCATGGCTGCTGATCTTGAGTTTTATCTAGGAGATTGAGGAATGTATGGTAATTCTTATTTTCCATGTAAGTAGTTAGCACTTCCTGACATTTTGCTACTTCTTCATAATTTTCTTTCTTTTTCCTTAGTGGTACGGTTTTCAACTTTCTTTTAACTATTTCTCCTAATCATCTTTT
Source organism: Lophiomys imhausi (assembly GCA_907164525.1). Lineage (NCBI taxonomy): Eukaryota > Metazoa > Chordata > Mammalia > Rodentia > Muridae > Lophiomys > Lophiomys imhausi. Next base: position 2,039,672 of record CAJQZJ010032315.1, on the reverse strand, counting down.
TGTTTTAAGTATACCATGTTACTTACCTCTTAAGTCTCAGATAAAGTTAAGTCCGTTTATTTTTTTCTTTACTTCCAGCATTCTGTCTCCTGCCACCACCCATTTGTTTTTCTGAGATAGCCTTTCTTCCCCCTTTAATATTTGTCCAGTTAGTTATTTGTCTTTTTATTCTTCATCTTGTCTCCTTCCTCTCAAAAACTATCCAAATATAAAAATACATTTTTTGAAAAGGATGTTACAGTTGGTTCGTGTACGAGAGCCTGGTCGCACACACCTGTAACCCCAGCACTTGGGAGGTTGAGGCAAGAAGATTAGGAGTTTCAGGCCAGCATGAGGCTACATAGCCAGACCCTGTCACAAACAAACAATAACAAAGAACAGATTCTGGCTTCACCTCAAATTTCTCTTCTTTCTTAGATAGCGAAATTCATGTCATATTTGTTCATGTTTGCTCTTTTAACTTCCTAGTTATTTTTTTCAATTTGACCTCATATCTCTATCTCTTAGAAAATGCCCTCATGAGGGGGTGAGAATGTAACTCAGCTGGTAGCATGATCGCCCAAAGTCCCAAATCCATGTGATCCTATCTTCAAAAAATCCCCCCCCCCAAAAAAAAACCCTGCAAACCAAACAAACAAACAAAGCAAAGATTCAAGAAGATTGGGGTTACTGGGTTGAAGTTACTATTTACTTCACAACTGGCAAATCTGGGATCTGCTCCTCGGCCCCCTTTTCCTGACCTTTCTATAAAACTATCATTGTTGGTTTTTTGTTGTTGTTGTTGTTTTTGTCTTCCTGGTTTCTTTCATGTCGCTTTGCCAAAGTTCCCATTTTGCTGTTTTCAGTTTCCTCACCCTTTGTACTCACCCAGGATTTATTTGTCATCCCACGTTCTCACTCAATGTGTTCCCCTTGAGTTCATTATTTCTTGTGTCTTAGAGTAGTCGGCAATTACCCATGTGCCATCTCATCACCTACCAATACCACACCTATTTGTCTAATGAGTCCATTTACTTAACACTAACAGCAGTTCTGGGTTCCATATGACCAATTACGTGCCTTCTAAACGTAGATTGTGTTTTGGTTTTGTTGTCGTTCGTTCTTAATTTGTAAAATGTTACTGTATAACCCAACCTTCCTAAAAGTGCAACCCTTTAATACAGTTACTCATGTTGTGGTGACCCCAACCGTAAAATTATTTCTGTAATTTTGCTACTGTTAGGATTCATGATGCAAAATATTTTTGGAGATAGAGGTTTGCCAAAGGGGTTGCCACCCACAGGCTGAGAACCACTGTTATATAACTAAATATTCTACCATTTCTTGTCAAGGCCCAGAAATTAAAAAGGCCAACGAATATTGGTTTGAGCAGTGAAGGTGGAAGGAGGCTTTACTGAACACGGTCAGGGTGGAGGAAGGTCAGCCTGGTGCAGAGGAGGCTGGAACAGAAACTGCCAAAGACAGGAAGCACAGGATCTGCTCAAAGGTGAACTTCCTGCTGAGAGATGAGTACAGAGGTCTGTGCCATGAGCAACATGGAAATTAGTGAGTGCAAAGAAAACAGAAGTAGCTGTGTAAGATGCTGAGTGCTATTCTGTCAGTCAGTTGTACTGCGAATGAGGCACTGGCACATACATTTTCTGTTTGGGAATTAGGGTTTTCCTTAATTTTGTTCAGAAGCTTTAAAAGAATACTACATATTACTCAGAGTCTAAGTGATGAGAGCTGACTATGATGGAAGATTTGCTCATCCCAGCTGTCCTGCTGACATTCTGGTATCATGACTGAAGTATCCTAAATGTTATTCGTTTATTTTTCCCTTTTATAAAATAAAATGTGTGCATCTTACTCTGTGCCAGGAAATAGATGCTTGTCTTCAGAAACTTAAACAAAGCTAAAGAACCAGGTAATCCCCAAGGCAGACTTGTGCAGCTGGCATCCCCCCTGACCATTCTCTGCCTGGGGCTACCTCTTCTGTAAACAACTCACCAACTCAGGAATGCTAATGAGGGGCCTGTCTCAGGTTCCCTTGGGTTTGTAGCCTAAGACAGTCAAGGAATCAACAAACACCATCTACCAGGCTGCTGTATGTTTTCTTCCTCCTCACTGCTAACTTTTTAAATCTTGTACTCATGGGTCAGCACTTCACCAAATATCTCCTCTGCCTACCCCTATTTCACTGTACTGGCTTTTCAAGGCAGCCATGTTCCAGGATCCTGGAATTAATCTGAAATTTGGGCTCTGTAATTTGAATGTTCTGATCTTATATCTCAGGACAATCTTTGAGAATTTCAAGATCTTGTATAAAAGTAATGTGTTTTATTAAGCAATTGTTTGTAGTAGTAAAAATATTTAGGGGAAAATGTGTGATGGGACTGGACAGATGGCTTGGCAGTTACGTGCTCTTGTTCTTGCAGAGACCCCAGGCATGCACATGGTAGCTCACTACTGTATTCTGGCCTGTGAGGGTACCAGACATTCATATGGGGCACAGACATACATGTAGGCAAAAAAAAATCCATACACAAATAATAAAAATTTAAAAATAAAAGTATTTGGGAAGTTATCTGGGTTTTATGTTATTGAAAAGAATAACCATTGTTTCCTTACTAAAAACTTCAAGTATAAAATGTATATCTATACAATTTGATTCAGTGAATGTACTGATTAGATGTAATGAAGCTAAAATAATAGTTATAAAAAATCAGTGGTTTAATAGCTATTCAATAGTTATTTAATAAAACGTTCTGTAGGAGACAGAAGTCTAAGAGAGACTCAGTGCTTGTTGGTACTTGTTCCCACGAACCAACTTCCTTTTGTGGAGGAAGAGCCGATGCTTCCTTCCTGTCCTGGAGAACTGATTACAGTGAGTGTTTCTATTTTCACTAGATATATAAACACATTTCATCTGGGGAAAAAGCAGTCCTAGCATGGTTCAGTAAAATGGAAAGGACTTTGTTCAGAAAAAAACAATCCAAGTCCTCGCAGTAACACCCTTTCTTGCCAATATTTAAAGTTACCTTGAAAAGAAAAACCAGTCAGATTGTAAAAATCCTCTCACGTTCAATGCTGCAGGAAGAATCATAAGGACAGTGACAGATGCAGAAGACATTTCCTGGGAGTGAGGTGATTAACAAGTGAGACATTGTCTTACTGCCAAATTTGAGGAATCTGTGTTTTGGACTACAAACTTTCAAAATCAGCTTTGTTACATGAAAATTAGACAGTGGAATGCCTCTTCAAGAATCTCACATTGGAAGAGACTAATTTACCTTAGAACCAGGGAACCTCATTTTACTTCTCACTGTAGGACCAGGCACAGCCCAGCTGGAAGACCAATGGGATACAGAGTCAGGCAGTTGTGGCACAGTGCCCTGCACTCACAGAGGGATGTACTCAGGATGCATCGGACCTACTTGCTAGCAGGACATTTCACTGAGGGGATTTCTGAGAGAAGTATAGTTTGATTAGCTTTCCATTTAACAAATTTGCACTATTTGCTAGGATGACCCATCTTCACCTCACAGAGCTTGCAGTCCAAATAAGGGAGACAGTCAAGGAAGGAGAAATTACTAAGACAGCATTGTGAAAATGTGACACAGATGTTATTCCAATTGTTTTAAAATCATATTGTCCTATGGCTTCCCACCATATATGTATACACATAGATGGATCGCATTGGGCAAAGGAAGTGTTTAAAGACCATAAAGACCTAAAGATAGACAAGAGCTATGCCAGGCAAAAGCTAAAATAACATGACAACCTCGACAATCATCTGAGGAACTGAAAGTTAATGTAGCTATACTGAAGAATGTGATGAAAAGCAAAGATGGAGAAGGGGGCAGAAGCTAGATCAGACTATGTCTAGCAAGCCCTTGTCGTCATGAATTTAGGTACTTGTGGCACTAGAAGGGGCTATTATGATGGGAACTATGTAAACATTAATTTAAAATTAATTTTTAATTAATGAATATATTTTTATGATCACCAATTATGTTAATATTGAAATGGAAAATGTGCATATCCACGAGTAATTTCTAGGAAGAACAATTCAAACAATGTTTGAGAAATATCCAGAGCAATTTCTCTTTACAGTTGCTGTTTTTAACTTTTTATTGATTCTTTATGAATTTCACATCACGCAGCCCACTCGCACTCATCTGCTCATCCCCTAATATCTGCCCTTCACCCTTGCAACCTCTCCCCCAAATAACACACACACACACACACACACACCACAAACAAAAACAAAGCAGAAAAAACATCTCATCATGGAAGCTGTAGTAAGTCACAGTGTGTTCCACAGTATAGTATATCCTTCTGTCTACACATCTTCACTTGCAAAAGTTCATTGCAATGAAATCATTGGAAAATGTTAATGATTATTGTTTTTATACAGTAAATTGACTACAGGCTTATTATTTGAAAACAATAGATTCATTGACTTTCTGGGTAAAAGCTGCTTCAACTCATTTTTTCCACACCATGTGAAGGGATAGCCTGTTGACATAGCTGTGTTAACCTATGAGCAACAAAAATACTTACTCTTCAATGAACATGCCTCATCTTCATTTTACTTAGCATAAATCCAATGGAAAAAGTGGTAAATATTGTGGCTAGAAAATTTGCTTTGTATTCATTTTTTAAGTGCTTGTGATAACTGTAGAATCTCATGCAGTTTAAGATACAATATGGGATGGTTTCACTTATTATGAATTAAATTTGTTCCTTCATAGTTTCATAAAAGTCTACAGTGTGTTCTGATTACTCTCATTCCCTAGGCCTCTCCTATCCTGCCTCAGACCTCCTTGTCTTTGACTTATACAAATGTCCCAATTTCCCTTAATGACAGAATTTTGCAGAACTGTAATATACCATCACATTGATTGTAATAGAATGTTTTAGTTTATCTAGACATTTCTAGTTTAATTACACTAATTCGTGTGCATGTCTAATTTTGTGCAACTTTATTATACATAGGTATTGGTATCTACCATTCAAAATATTGAGCAATTCCTCTTGTTGACATTTTATAACTCCCAATGACATTTTTTCTCCCAATCCATACATTTTATCCATATCCCTAGCCTCTGCCAGTCACTAGTCTGTCTTTCATTCTTAAAATTGTATCACTTCAAAAATGTTGTATTACAAGAATCTAGTGATTTGACTAATGTATGTTTCTTGTATTGGACATGATGCTGGAGGTTTGAGTGCACTTAAGCTCTTTGTATATCCTATATCTAGAACTTATTCAGAGAATTAAGAAGCCAACTAGTCACAGAAGTTCAAGAGTCTGTGAGCCTGCTCATTACAGTGAAGGGGAATTGGCACAAAGTCCTACTTCTAACCAAGAACCTTTTGGGAGAGGGAAAACCCAGATTTTTCAGTGGGGTTATCTCTGTGTATATCATCCACTCCCCAAGACAGGCCTCTGTTTGGAAGTAGTTAGTCAACATGAATACACACCATGTTTTGGGGTTTTATTCTGTGCCCTTTTTTGTGTATTTAGTTTAAGGGTTTTTTTGTTTTGTTTTAAGAGAGAAAAGTTGGTCAGAAAGCAGAGGTGTTTACAACCAACTGATCACAGACAATTACAAATTTCTTTGTCTCTTCTCCACTCCCACAGCTTCCCTTGGCCTGCCTTAGAAAAGGAAGGAACAAGAGAGTGAAAGTGAAGTTAGGTGGATAGTGTGTGGAGAGGAGGAGACTGGGAGGGGTTGGAAGAGGGCAAAGAATATGATCAAAATGTATTATATGAAATTTTTTAAAGTAACAAAAAATAATTAAAGAAAAAGAATAGGAGCATTTACTATAATAATCTCCATAACTGAGTCTCCACAGCCAGAAGGCATGAGATACCGGAGTAGCTGTGCCAGTCTAAACCCAGATTGTTATGGACTAGATATTTATAACATTCTGGCATTCTTCTTTCCTATTATTTATCTAATCTCTGAATGCTCTTCTTAGCCAGCAAGGTGTCTCATGTTCTACCATTTAAATATCTCAGTAAAAGTATTGTGGTGATTTGAATAAAATTGGCCTCCATAGGCCCATCAGGAGTGGCACTATTAGGAAGTGTGATCTTGTTGGAGCAGGTCTGGCCCTGTTGGAGGAAGTATGTCATTGGGGCATAGGCTTTAAGGTTTCAGAAGCTCAAGCCAGACCTAGTGGCTCACCCTCTCTTCCTGTTGCCTGCAGATCCAGATTTAGAACTGTTAGCTACTTCTCTAGCAATATGTCTGCCTGCATGCTGCCATGCTTCCTACCATAATGATAATGAACTAAATCTCTGAACTGTAAGCCAGCCCCAATTAGATGTTTTCCTTTATAAGAGTTTCCATTGTCATGGTGTCTCTTCACAGCAGTAAAACCCTAAGACAGTTATTATGACATTCACTATTTATAAAGTGTATACATTTCCATTAAGTCATCAGTCTCTCCACATAAATTCTGAACCCTGAAACAGTCTGTTTTCCTTAAGTGACACGAGGAGATGAGACTTAGGGCAAAGCAACCACATCCTGTCCTGTAAAGAAAAGAGACCAAAGTAGGAGTTTCTTCGTGGGTTTTCAACACCAAGATAAGTCTTCCTGTGGGCAGAGTACCATACATTTTTTTTTAAAACCTGGTCTGCATTTGAACTGTAGTGATCAACAGTACTCCAAGAATTAATATATTTTTACTGCAAGTATGTATATGCTACAACACACATATATACACTATATATAGCCTGCATGTATGTGTATTCATATGTATCCTAATTTGGGTTCTCTCTCTCTCTCTCTCTCTCTCTCTCTCTCTCTCTCTTTATCCTCTGTCTTCTACTGCAGACTGAATTTTACATCCATTGTAAGATTTAAATGCTAAGAGACTCTTCTGCCACTGAGCCTTGGTCTTCCTTTAGAAAAGGGGCTTTGCTTTATATGGCTATCTTTGTACATCTTTATTTTTGTAAGAAAAAAAATGGTATCTTTCAGGGGAATTGTTGGCGAGATTTTTTTTTAAGTCAAACCCTCAGTAAGTACTACCAAAAGCAGCTTGGGATGGATCTGTGAAAAAGACAATTAACGTCCATGATTTCAACGCATACTTTTCCACTATTCTAAGTCATATTTTTATCAGTCCAGGTAATTTGCCAAATTTTAAAGCAATTATTAGATGGAGAAGCTTTGCAAACATCTGATCAGACACCTTGACATGCACACAGTGTTACATTGTTCGGGGTGAAGAAGAAGCTGAATTAATTAGGGGTTGGAAGATTTTTCTCTATTAGTTTGCTTTTTAACAATCTGGTCCCTCTTCACTGGCCAACATGCCACTAGGCTGTCCACTTTAGAATTCAAGATTTGTCAGCGCAGAAAGGTGAATTAGTTGCTGATAAGAAGCTAAGAAAAACAAATGAGTCACTTTGATTTGAAAATCTTACATCTCTATTAGAAGTGTCTTTCCCCCAAGGCAAGTGTTAAACCTGAGAATCTCGAGAAGAAAAGACCAAGTCTGATTTAAAGCAAGCTGTATTTTGGAGTGCACCCAGGACTGGCCATCTGGCTGCCTCATCCTAAGTAGGGATTTGAGAGAGCAGCCCTTGCTGGCTTCTTGAAGTCCCTTTTATAGGAGAGATAAAGGACTCGCAGGAGTGAGAGAGTTGGCTGTTACACATTGATAAAGAGATACAATGAAAGGGAAGGAACAAGGTTAAGGATATACATCATCTGAATGGGGTTGCATGTAGTTTACATGATCTAGGAAATAGAACCCTTAGCCAGCGAGGTATATTGCTCCTGTTTTGGTCTCACACAAGCTTTATGTCAACAATCAATTTCTAATTTTTAGCCACATAAATAATTTTATGCCATTTCACCAGTAATTTTAATATAATTATCACTTTCTCTAAGGAGTCTAAATACACGGTGGAAGAAGATATAAAAAACTTGTGAAATACTCTATGGAAATGTTGACAATTTTATAGACATTGCTTGTGCAGTTCAACACTAATTTAAAATATAATTCTACATTTTCTCAGGCTAAAGGAACAACTATCTCATCCATCCTACTGGAGTTCATTGGAAAACAGCAACAACAAAAATCCCAACATGGCACTACTTCAAGCACAACACATTCACATAAATAGTCTACCTTCAGAAGTTAAGATGGGAAGGTGAATGCCGTAGGGTAGAGGAAGCGTTGGAGCTAAGTCTGCTGGCCAATTATTTTCTAGTTTGTATTAATTGAGCATAGGGGGAAGTACATCAAAGAGATTTTGTTTACCAAATATCTCAGTTCAAGGAACTTCTGACCTGATAGCATGAGAACTGCTTGCCAGATGTCTGATGGTAGTGGGCAGCCAAGCAGGTCTTTAAAAATGCATCTTTTGGTGGGTAGGACAGTGTGTGCTTGTAGATCCAGCTGCTCAGAAGGCTGAGGCCAGAAGATCACATGAGCTCAGGCATCTGCATCTAGTCCAAAATAAATAGCAAAGGTTTGCCTGAAATTTTTTACCTTTTTTTTTCTTTTTCAACTTCAGACATTTTAGATTCTTTCTTTTTTTTCTTTTATTTTTTATTTCTTCAAGTTACATCTCAATCGCAGTCCCCTCCCTATTCCCCCTCCAGTCCCACCTTCCCACCCTCAAACCCCCATCCTCTTCCCTTTTTTTTTTCATTTAAGTTTAAGGTATATCTTATTTCCCCCTACAGTTTCCCTTTTCAGTCCAACAAATGGCTCTTTCTCTTATAATAATAAATACAATACAAAACAGCAGAGGTAATTAGGCCACAGTTATGAGGGTTATTTGGCTTAACATACATTCCCAATGACCAGTCCATATGTATTTGATACCTGACTTTAACATTCTACTGTCTAACCATCTCCATGAAGGTGTGGAGAAAGGGGAACACTACTCCATTGCTGGTGGGAATGCAGGCTTGTGCAACCACTATGGAGGTCAGTCTGGCGATATCTTATAAAACTTGGAATAGCTTTGCCTCAGGACCCAGCCATACCACTTCTGGGTATACACCCAAATGCCTCTTCATGGAATCATAAGGAAGTTTCCTCATCTATGTTTATAGCAGCCTTATTTGTAATAGCTAGAAACTGGAAACAACCCAGATGTCCCTCAACCGAAGAATGGGTTAAAAAACTGTGGTACATCTACACAATGGACTATTATTCAGCTATCAGGAACAATGAAATTATGCAATTTGCAGCCAAATGGATGGAACTAGAAAAGCTCATCCTGAGTGAACTAACCCAGACTCAGAAGGACACATATGGCATCTATTCACTTATAGTAGGATTTTACCTATACAGTAGAAGGTATCGATACTACAACTAACACACCAAAGGGAACTTGGACATAGACTTCTTATTTTTAATTTTTATTTATTTTTTATATATTAGTTATATTTTTTCTATTTTTTAGTCTTTTCTATCTATTGTATGCTTATTGATTTGTTTGTTTAGTAGTTCTCTCTCCCGGGCAACGAGACACTTTTCACTGATGGTACTGCTTCGTAGATCCCCAATGAATGAAGAGGCTCTTGGCCCTCATATGACCTCTAAACTGAGATGAGGGACTGTTATATAAGGACATCCCACCCCAGAGAAATGGGATGGAAGGGTTAGGAGGTAAAGAAAAAAAATGAAATGTGATGTTTTGGCCTTTTACTACTAACTGTCATAAACTGTTTAGGATAATTAAGAAATGCAAACTAATGGTTATACAAGCCGGTCATTCTGTTAGGTACTATGTCAGCCTATTATAGTTACTTGCTAAGCTAATCAGAAATAAACCTGCTAAGAGACAAGCAACATCTGCTTACCCTAATATAAGAGATAGATAGGGCCTCTTCAAAAAACTCAAGAGATCTGCAGAATATGGCATTCAAAGATGTTTTTGCAACTTTAGATTTTTTTATATCAAGACATATCAACTCCTAACAGCACCCCCTATTCTCCTCTAAGTAGAAGATGAGCATCGAAGAATCTCCAGTGGGAGATGATTGAATTAGTCGCAAGCCTATCTCTTGGTAGGAAAAGCCCCTTGCTCCAACTGTAGACAGAATGCTGTCCAAAAAGGACAAAACCTGGAAGCAGGTAAGTCGACAGCCTAGCTCTGCCAAGACAGGGTAGGTAAGTCCTTCATAACCCCTGCTCTACAATCAATGTCTGTCAGAGAAACGGGGCCAAACGACTGAAGAGCGATGCTGTTATGTATGGAGAGAAAATGGGAACTGTCCAGGCAGCCACTGGTATGTCATTTCTTAGTTTGGGAAGCTGCAGACCCTGTACTTCCTGTAAAATCAGATATATTTATCCCTCTCAGGTCTCTGAGGTGATTGAAGAACAGATAGATAGAGCCTCATAATTAAATTTTGAGTTGTTTAGGAGTCGAGAGAGTGTTATACATCTAAGAAGATACTTTTAAAATTGCATTGCAATTAGTATGAATGTTGAGTTAGATTCTTTCTTAAATATGATGAAGGAAGATTCAAACAAAGACTTGAATTTTGTGATGATTTTTTGGAAACAGTATACTTAGATACCCACACTGCACAGTGGGATTTTCTGTATTCTTCTTGAAAATAAAACACACACACACACACACACACACACACACACACACACACACACACACATACACACAAAATGTAAAAATAGCTTATCAGTTACTGAAATGGCATCTATAGGATTTATAACATTTATAAGCAACTAAAAAAAGCCTATTACATCTACGTTTATGTGTTTGATTTGACTAAAAAAATGCTACTGTTTTCTGACCTAAGAGTAATGTAGTATGTTGTTCAAACCTAACCTGCAATCTTAGGCTGGAGATGGACTCATTGTAAGGATTAGAATTCAGTATATAATGAGGAGCATTTATGCATGTATACATGACATGCCAAGGATGCAGGACAGTTTAAATGCTTTAACATGATCATGATAAAAGCTCTCCAGTTTCAAGATGTAATTAAGTATAGTAATTACTAAAGAAAGGGAAAGTTAGTGGGGGTGTAGCTCAGTGGTAGACTTGCATAACAGGTCCCTAGGTTGCATCCTGGTGCCATTTAAAAAAAAATTAATAGTGAAAAATCTAGGAAGGTTTTTTTTTTTTTTTGCAAGAAGATACTAGTGATAATTTTAATTCATGGTGATTTAAAAAAATTATTTGCCTGCTATCTGTAAGTTCTTTTTGAGCCACCAAACATCTCATGCCTAAAAATCTTTTTAGCCTAGAGTCATTTATTGGGAGAAACTGTGCCCACTGATAAAACTTCCAAAATGGATTTCACTGTTTGCATGAAAGAAACCACAAGAGAATTTACACCAGGAGAAGTCTTTTTTTTTTTTTTTAAAGTCATTATATAACTTGTTGCATGTGTACATATTAAAAGGTCAAAATATCAAGTTAAATACTTTTTGGTTATTGCTGAATTATTAAAATGTCAAACTAGTTCAAACAAATGTTACTGGTTTTTACAATTTCCCCTTATTTGAAAAGTCGTCAAGCATTAAGCAAATGTCTTTCTTTATTTTTGTTCTTTGGTTGGTTTGGTTTTCTTTTCTTTCTTCTTCTTTTTTTAATTTTTATTTATTACTTCAAGTTACATCTCCATCACAGTGCCCTCTTTCCATACCTCCCAGTCCCCCCCCCCACCTCCTCTCCTTTCTGTCCTACTCCTCAGGAGTGGGGTGTCCCTACATATCAGTCCCCTGCCCCAGTTCAGCAGTCATATGAGGGCTCAGAGCTTCCTCATATACTGGGGGCCTACATGGCAGCTCCACTAAGGCAAATTGTCTCACTAATAGGTAACAAAGTCTATGTTTCTGTTCCTTCTGTTCCTTTTGGTGCATTGGTTGTAGTATAGTTGTCCTGTACTATATGGCTAAAATCCAATTATAAGTGAGTAGGTGCCATGTGCATCTTTCTGAGTCTGGGTTAGCTCACTCAGGATGAACTTTTCTAGTTCTATTCATTTGGCTGCAAATTGCATGATTTCATTGTTTCTGATAGCTGAGTAGTATTCCATTGTGTAGATGTACCACAGTTTTTTTGTTTTTTTTTTTTATCCATTTGTCGGTTAAGGAATATCTGGGTTGTTTCCAGTTTCTAGCTATTACAAATAAGGCTTGTCAGGAGCTGAATGCTCTTGGGGCTCCTTCCTTCTTGTCCATCTGTTATTCTTAAGCCATTAACAGACAATGTTTAAGCATTGTTCTCTGAGAGAGGGATTCTACAAACAGTAAGCTTCCTGAAAAGCTATCTGGCATTCTGCAAAGTCTACTAAAGATGCACCCCATTGTTGCTTCTTGCTAACACCCATCTTTCCCTTTCATCTCTTATTACTGACATGGCTTGAAGATTCCCTCATTGTTAATTGTCACTCTTCTTGTTTGGCCAGACTTCACACAGAGTCCTATAAAGATGATTTTATTATTCCTGATAAGAGTTCTACAAACTGCCTGAGTCCAAACAATTGTGGAAGTTAAAGAAGTTAGATAGCTGATAGAAAACATACAGCTGCTGTATGTAGTAAATCCTCTTCCCAAATATTGTGTATCTCATTAGGAAACAGGCCTAAGATAGATTTGACTTCAGATAAACTTTCACTCTAGAGATGGTAAGACCAAACTCCAGGTGTGCCATAAAACCAATTAAGGACCCTATGCTCCCCATGAACTGAAGAGATAATGAGGTTACCAAGAAGTGCCTAAATTTAGTACAAATATTAATGACAAAATACACAAGCAGTTTTGTTGTAATTCCTTATACCTTGTCAGGTTTGACGTAATAACTGTCCTCTTAAACTTACCTTGTGTTTAGAAAAGCAAAATTTAATTGAGTACTAAAATGTGTTATTGTTAAGTGCCTTCCTATTGCAGTGGTTTTATCTGTCCTTATGATAAATGCCTTTTCACCATGAGGTAATTCTTTCTTTGATGTAGAGAGCCCTTCCTCAGGGTATAAAAAGAATGGTCCACCACATTAAAATTATCGTTACATCCTAGCTTCATGCATTTCTTCTTTCTGGTGTGAGTGTGTGTGTGAGAGGGCCCCTCTGTTCTCATCCCTTTCTTATTATTTTTATGTAACTCATGGATCAGGTAAAAACCTCAGAGCTCCACCATCAACTTCTGAGATAAATCAAAATGTATTTTAGTCAGCTGAACACTCAGTGGGTGGCCTGCTGGCTAATAGGCCAAGAGCTTGGGGTAATTTACAAAACAAAGGCTGATTTTACCACCTCCTTGGCTTGCAGCCCCAACCAAAGGAAAAAAGTTGGTCATTTTAACTCTGGTAGTCACCAGCAAAAGACTTCCTCTGAGCTATAGAGGGAGAAAAGGCACAGGTCTCTCTCTCTCTCTCTCTCCCTCTCTCACATAGCTAGCTACCTGCAAGGGTCATTAGCCCTTGCAGTCAGGGCCAACAGCCCCCAGAGCAGGCCAGACCTGGAGGATTGGATTGCCGGTGCTGTGTCCCATCCTAAGACCCTGTGTTGTGTGACAAGGCTGGTCCTTGACAAAGGCTATGAACATAGATGAGGAAACGTCCTTGTGGTTTGGCAAGGAATCATTTGGCTGTATACCCAGAAGTGATATGGCTGGGTCTTGAGTAGAACGATTCCAGGTTTTCGAAGATATCACCAGACTGATTACCATAGTGGTTGTGGTTGTACAAGCTTGCACTCCCACCAGCAATGTGGTGTGTGAGATGGAATCTCAGAGTCGTCTTAAGTTGCATTTCTCTGATGATTAAGGATGCTGAGCACTTCTTCAAGTGTCTCTCAGCCATTAGGAATTCCTCCTTTGTAAATTCTCTGTTTAGCTCTGTTCCCAGTTTTTGATTGAATTATTTGGTTTCTTGGCATTTAATTTCTTAAGTTCTTTGTAAATTATGGATATTAGCCCTCTGTCAGATATGGGGTTGGTAAAGATCTTTTCCCAATCTGTAGGTTGCTGTTTTGTTCGAAAGACAGTGTCCTTTTGCCTTACAGAGCTTTTCAGTTTCATGAGGTCCCATTTATTGATTGTTGGTCTTAGAGCCTGAGCTGTTGGTGTTCTGTTCAGGAAGTTGTCATCTATGCCAATGAGTTCGAGGATTTTCCCCACTTTCTCTTCTATTAGATTTAGTGTGTCAGGCTTTATGTTAAGGTCTTTGATCGACTTGGACTGAATTTTTGTGCAGAATGGTAAGTATGGGTCTCTTTGCATTCTTTTACATGTCAACATCCAGTTAGACCAGCACCATTTGTTGAAGATGCTGTCCTTTTTCCATTGTACGGTTTTGACTTCTTTGTCAAAAATTAAGTGACCCTAGGTGTGTGGGTTCATTTCTGGGTCTTTAATTCAATTCCATTGATTCACTGGTGTGTTTCTATACCAGTACCATGCTGTTTTTATTATTATTGCTCTGTAATATAGCTTGAAATCTGGGATGGTGATACCTCCAGAGGTTGTTTTATTGTTTAAGATTAATTTAGCTATTTTGGGTTTTTTATTATTCCATATGAAGTTGAGAATTGTTTTTCCCAGGTCTGTAAAGAATTGTGGTGGTATTTTGATTGGAATTGCATTGAATCTGAATATTGCTTTTGGCAGGATGTCCATTTTTATTATGTTGATCCTACATAGCCATGAGCATGGGAGATCTTTCCATCTTCTAAAGGCCTCTTCAATTTCTTTCTTCAAGGACTTGAAGTTCTTGTTGTACAGTTTTTTCACTTTCTTGGTTAGAGTTACCCCCAGGTATTTTATGCTGTTTGTGGCTATTGTGAAGGGTGTTGTTTCCCTAATTTCTTTCTCACTCCATTTGTCTTTTGTATATTTTGGTTGTGAGCCTAGCCTTTAACGACTGAGCCATCTCTCCAGCCCTTATCTTTTGTATAAAGAAGGGCTTCTGATTTTTTTCCAGTTAATTTTGTATCCAGCCACCTTCCTGAAGTTGTTTATCAGTTCTCTGGTGGAATTTTTGGGGTCACTTATGTATACTATCATATCATCTGCAAATAGGGATAATTTGACTTCTTCCTTTCCAATTTGTATCCCCTTGATCTCCTTTAGTTGTCTTTTTGCTCTGGCTAGAACTTCAAGTACTATGTTGAAGAGATATGGGGAGAGTGGGCATCCTTGTTTTGTCCCTGATTTTAGAAGAAATGCTTTAAGTTTCTCTCCGTTTAATTTGATGTTAGCTACTGGCTTGCTGTACTATATTTCTTTTATTATTTCTAGATGTGGTCCTTGTATTCCAGCTCTCTCCAGGACTTTTAGCATGAAGGGGTGCTGGATTTTGTCAAATGCCTTTTCAGGAAGAAACTGAAAAGTTTTCTTTTTGAAGGCACTTAGTGCTATGAACTTTCCTCGTAGCACTGCTTTCATTGTGTCCCATAGGTTTGGGTATGTTGTGCGTTTGTGTTCGTTGGATTTTAAGAAGTCTTTGATTTCCTTCTTTATTTGTTCTCTGACCCAGTGGTCATTAAGTAGAGAGTTGCTAAGTTTCCATGAATGTGTAGGCTTTTTGTTATTTCTATTGTTGGTGAAGTCCAGTTTAAATCGATGGTGGTCTGATAAGATACAAAGGGTTATTTCAATTTTCTTGTATCTATTGATCCTTGCTTTGTGTCCAACTATATGGTCAATTTTGGAGAAGGTTCCATGAGGTGCTGAAAAAAATATGTATTCTTTTGTGTTTGGGTGAAACGTTCTGTAGATATCTGTTAGTTCCATTTGGTTCATGACCTCTGTTAGGCTCATTATTTCTTGGTTTGGCTTCTGTCTCGATGATCTGTTCATTGTGAGTGGAGTGTTGAAGTCTCCCACTATTAATGCATGGGAATTGATGCGTGGTTTAAGTTTTAGAAGAGTTTCTTTTAGAAATGCAGGTGCCCTTGTATTTGGGGTATAGATATTCAGTATTGATATGTCATCTTGATTAATTTTTCCTTTAATGAGTATGTAGTGCCCTTCTCTATCTTTTTTGATTAACTTCAGTTGCAAGTCTATTTTATTTGATATTAGGATGGTTACTCCAGTTTGCTTCCTGGGGCCATTTTCTTGGAAAACCTTTTCCCAACCCTTTACTCTGAGGTAGAGTCTATCTTTGTTAGTGAGATGCATTTCTTGTATACAGTAAAATTATGGGTCTTGTTTATGGATCCATTCTGTAAGCCTGTGTCTTTTTATTGGGGAGTTGATTTCATTGATGTTGAGGGATATTAATGACCAAAGGTTGTTGTTTCCTGTTATTTTGATGTAGGTGGTGGTTGTATGTTTCTTTTGGTTTAGGTGCAGTGGAGTTTTTTTGCTTCCTCTGTTTTCTTGGGTGTACATATCTTCTCTGGGTTGGAATTTTCCTTCCAGGATCTTCTGTAGAGCTCAATTTTTGGGTAGATACTGTTTAAATTTGGCTTTGTCATGGAATATCTTGTTTTCTCCGTCTATGTTGATAGAAAGTTTTGCTGGGTATAGTAGTCTGGGCTGACTCCTATGTTCTCTTAGGGCCTGTAGAATGTCTGTCCAAGCCCTTCTGGCTTTTAGAGTTTCTGAGGAGAAGTCAGGTGCAATTCTGATGGGTCTGCCATTATACGTGACTTGACTTTTTTCTCTTATGACTTTTAATATTCTTTCTTTGTTCTGTACATTTGGAGTTTCAATTATTATGTGGTGAGAGGTATTTCCTTTCTGATCCAATCTGTTTAGAGTTCTGTATGCCTCTTGGAATTTTATCGACATCCCTCTCTTTAAGTTTGGGAAGTTTTCTTCTATGATTTTGTTGAAGATGTTTCCTGGACCCTGGAGTCTGGAGTCTTCTCTTTCATCTACGCCTATAATTCTTAGGTTCCATCTTTTCATTGAGTCCTTGATTTCTTGGATGTTGTGGGTGATAACTTTTTTAGATTTCTCACTTTCTTTGGTAGTTGTACTAATTTCTTCAATTGAATCTTCCACCTGAGATTCTGTCTTCTATCTCTTGTATCCTATTTTTGATACTCATATATGTAGTTCCTGTTCTCTTTCCTTGGTTTTTCACCTCAGGATTGTCTCTGGTTGTGTTTTTTTAATTGATTCCATTTCCAATTTCAAATCTTGAACTTTTTTATATGTTTTATATGTTTCCTACTCAAATTTAGATGGCTTTGTCTGCCAATCATTCAAATTGGAGATTCTTTATAGTCTTTCAGGGATTTAACTTCTTCTTGTAAGGATTCTATCATTTTCCTAAGTATAGGTTTGTTATCATTTTCATGTGTTTCAGATGTGGTGGTATGGTCAGGGTTTGCTGTATTAGCATCACTGTACTTGTTGGAGTCATATTTCCCTGATTTTTGTCAGATTTGTTTTCTCGATGACCTTTAGTCATCTTGTTGTCCTTAGCTGATTGTTCCTAGTGTCTTCTGGACCTGATGCTAAAGGATGGGGCTTTGGTGTATAGCCTGTATAGTCTTGGTGGTCTGTAGCTCAACATAGGCTAGGCGGAGTCTTGTGTTGGGGGTTGTATTTCACTGGGGCTCTTGAAGTTCAGCCCTTCCAATTGTGTCCCAACTGGAAACTCAGGTTGGGGTTAGGGTGGGATGTCTTATTCCAGCCTGCAGAGTTCCCTGCTGCTATTTTGTCTGGTCAGAGGGATAAGTCATTGGTCATGTTCCCCCCAGCCGGCTCCTCCTAGTTGGTCCCCAGGGCACCTCTATGTCTTTTGGCCCTAGGCACTAAGCCCTTGTAGTCTGAGTCACTCAGGCAGTGCACACAGGCCAAGAACTTGCTGCTCTAGGAGTGGAACTGTAGACGCTGAAGATCTGGATTCCCACCGAGGAGGAGCCAGGTACACTGGCTGAGGGGCCTGATATTAACCCCACAACTTGTCTGCTGGGCTCATACTCAGTGAAGTTCCTAGCAACCTTCCAACTCGACCATCAGCCTTTCAGCCCCCTCTGATCTCACTGTTCTTGTGGCTGTGCTGGTCCTGGTTTGGGTGTCGGAGCTGTCCTGTGGAAACTGGGTGCTCAGGAAGCCAGGAGGAACCTCTATCTGGAGATTGGAGCTGCCACCAAGGCCTGGGACACCGCCCTGGTGTCTGAGGTGTAGCGGGACATGTATCCCGCTGCTTTGTCTAGCTGCAGTGCTCTTCTGAGTGATTGTAAATCCAATAAAGGGACCTGTATGTCCAATATCTTTCTGGGCAAGTCCAAATATGCTTGCACCTCCCAGACTCTGCTGCAAATATACTATTGTTGTCCTGTAGCTCAGAATGTGCTGTGGTTTGCAGCCACAATGGTTCCACTGAGAATATACCTGTTCATGTGGCTCCGTCAATCCACCCCCTGGTGTCAGAATGCCTGCTTGGAAGCTGGGAGCTCAGGAGACTGGTGAGTACCCCTATCTGGGGTTTTGAGCTGCTTGCTGGGTATTTGAGTTGCTTGTACCCATGGGTCCTCTCCTGGTGATGATTCTCCTGCTTCCCCAGCTTCTGCAGCTTCTGTGGTTTCTACAGGTCTGTTTTTCTGAGTGTCTGAGAGTCTCACCCAGGGACTTTTACTAGTCCCTGGGTTTGTCAGGTGAAACTCAGTGGGTTTGTGCCTCTCAGATTGTTGTTCAGCGTGTATAACTCTGTGGTGTTATAGCTGTTTTCCCCACATTCAAAATGCATCCATGTAGGCTGTCACCATCTTGGAATTGGTTTGGTTTTCTAAAGACTGGGTCTCACTGATAAGCTCAGACTGGTACCAAACTCATGGTCCTCCTGCCACTTCCTCTCAAGTACTGATATTATAGGTGTGAGTTGTACACTCAGCTAGACAGTTATTTTGAACTAAGTCAAGTAGAGTTGAACAAACTTTCCTTCAGTTCTGCCTCATACTGTAAGAGTCACTTTTGGATTTCTTCAAACAGGTTTTTACCAAGAGTGAAATCATGTGGCTAGATTAGAAGGCACCTGTTGCATGTTCAGGGTTTATAGGAGCTATGTGAACCTTTACTTTGGGATACTGGCCTCAAAGAGTAAAATTTATTGTGTTTGGTGATGTTCTGAGATCTTTCCTGGCAGAAAGATACACATAGGAGAGTGTAGTAAAACTCAAATGTATATCTTTTACCTCAGAGAATGTCTGTGGGATCTAATCTTGGACATTTTAACTCCTCTCGGGGAGGGGGGGGGAACCTCTGTCAACAGATCTTAGCCTATTTTTTCCATCTTCTAGGTTTTTCTGGCAAGTTGATCAGAATTGGTTTTTTTTACAAAAGTTCATTTCCTGACATGTCTGAATTCAGTTCATTATCTAATGACAATGCCTCTCCCTTCTCTGTTGCATCCCATATTTCCTGGGATGTTTTTTCTGTTAAGTACTCACAGCTTGTACTGGACTAAGGCATTCACATGCTCTGTGCTAACATTTGGCTGGGATTGTGGGTATTCTGCCAGGATGGTCATCCAAAAGGTTTGTTGGCATCCTTTAAATGCCAGCTAAAGGCCCTGCCTCTTGGACTGGGGAACTTTCATGCATCAGAAGGACAGATAATTGCATGTAATATTAAGTAAACCAGCCACAGGAAGCATGTGTTACTTATTCCACAATCCATCTTCCTTAGTCCCCACCCTTTTCATATTCCACCCACATGGAAAAATGCCTCTAAGAATGAAAACACTGACAGCTGTATTTAACTTCTCTGAATAACAAGGTTTCTCTTTGTTCACAGATATACACCTACTTATTAAAAGGCAAATTATACAATGAAAAATTCTGAGTGTGTTAATGAACCATTGTCCTTGCAATGAACATTGTTGTCTTTACAGATAGGAAGCACTTGGCTCATTGGCAGTGATCTGATAATGGGATCTGTTTTCCATTTATGACAATGCATTTTCACAATTGTGAAAGCTACACTTGTTTTTGTCATTAGTGGTCAACTCCCTGAGCATGTGCCAGCCAGTGGCAGGAGTGAGGAAGATAAGTTGTACCAGGAGTTCTTAGTTTTGTCCAAGTTTGTTTTTGTTTTGTGGGGTGATGCCAATTGGTGAAATGGCAGGTTTCATGTCTAAGGCTTTAGAAAAACCTCTTATGATCATTTACAAGTAAACTAGAGCCACCTGTGACTGAGTAGGCTGATGAATAAATCATATCCTTCACCAAGAGCACCAGATAACCTTCACCATATTCTCTATTCTTCTCTCCCTCTCTCCCTCCCCTCTTTCTCGTCTCATCCCATCCCATCTTATCTCATCTATCATGTTTGGTTTTTCTTTTATGTTTGTAAATGTGTGTATGTACGTGTGTGTGTGTGTGTGTGTGCATGTGTGTGTGCAGGTGTGTGTGCAGGTATACATCTGTGTGTGTGCATGTTGAGGGTCAGGTGTCTTCTTTAATCATTCTTTAACTTAGTTTTTGAGACAAGGTCTCTCATGCCTCAAACTTGCCAATTTAGTGAAACTGACTAGATTGGATGGCTAGCAAGCTTCAGGGATCATCCTGTGATGATCTGTTTCTGTCTCCCATCTGTGAGATCACAGAGACTACCATACTTGACTTTCTACATAGGAACTAGGGACCAAACTCAGATTCTCTTTACTCACTGAATCATCTTTTTAGCCTTTCTTTTGTTTCTTGACAAAATATTTTTATTAGTTGAGAATTTTACAATGTGTATGGATCATATACACTCTTCCTCATTCAATTTTTCCCAGATCTACTTCTTCTTTCTTTGTGTCCTTAAAAAGAAAATCTGTCTTTCAAAGATGATTTGTGCTGCCCAACACATGTGGGTTTCCAGTGGGGCATGTTGACTTATCAGGAGGCCCAGTCTTAGAGAAAACTGACTTTCCTTTTCCAGTAGCTAACACTTGCCAATAACCCCTTGGCCAGGGCTGGAACTTTGTGCCCAGCCCTCCTATTTTTATCCTCGGTCTAGCTGGGGTTTGCACATGTCTTGTCCATTCTGTGACAATTGCTGTAAGGTCTTATCTGAAGCTGTCCTGCTGTGTCCAGAAGACATGATTTCTTTGTAGTTGTCTACCACCTCTGAACCTGGTAATCTTTCCCACTCCTCTTCCACAATGATCCCTGAGCCTTTGGAAGGTGGGTGCAGTGCATATGTTCCATTTAGGACTGAACATTCTTTAATCTCCTCTTCTTTGTACCTTGGCAGTTGTGGGTATCTGTGTTCATTACCATGTACTGCAATAGAAGCTTCTCTGATGAGGGCTAAGAAATTCCTTAATCTATGGGTATAATGTAAGTCATCAAGAGTTGGTCTAACACTAAACTATGTCCATTTAGGGTCTATGATATGTCTAGCCATGCATTTTTGGCCTAATAATAGTGCCAGAAGGTATAGGTTTCACCTTGTGCAGTGGGTCTTAAATCCAATCAGTAAGTGGTTGGTTACTCCCAAGTCATTTGTGCCACTATTGCACCAGTGGATGTGTTTCATCAGGAAGTCATTATTTTAGCTCACAGGATTCATAGCTGGATAAGATGGTTGATGATTCTTTGCTTCCTGTACTGTGTACAGCACCTTCTAGCTCTAGGAAAGCCAGTAGGGATGTAGCTCCCAGGTCAGTAGCAGCTTGATTTCATCATATTCTATGACACACATATGGGTTGTTTTCAGCAAAATATACCTTATGATTAAATTATGGAGGGTACCCAAGATTACTGATAAGAGTCTGTGATGTTTGGGGCCTTTGATAGCTGAATGGCCAACAACTTCAAAAGAAGTATCCCATTCTTGATACTGTTTTTGTTGTTAGCCTTTAGTATCTACTGGAGGTATTGTTGTTCCATTATAGGATAATTCCATTTTGACTCATTTTCTCTATTGTATAGACACATTTTAGGAAGCATTTACACTATAAGCTCTCATGTTACCTTTTTGTTATTTATTCTTTCCAGTTTCCATTTTGTACCTTGCCCTCCCCTCCCCATCCCATTTTAAACTCTTCCTGTTTTGTAATTTCCTCTTACCCCTTTAGTCCACTGTATTCTATCTCTCCTTCCTTGAAAAACCACTTCCAATGGGTCCTTAGTAATTTATTGACCTTCATAGGAATTCCAAATGAAACATATATTTCTAAAGATTCAAAGAAAACATAACAGCAAATGTCTTTCTGGATATGGATTATCTCACTCATAATGATTGTTTCTAGCTCTATCCATTTAAATCCATTTCACTTTAATAAATCAGTAATGCTTCATTGTGAGCAGATAACATTTTTTGTAGTTTCCTTTCCCTTTTTATTGAAAATGTTTTTTTCTCACATGTTATATTCTGAATACAATTTTCCCTCCCAATACTTCTCTCAGTTTCTTCCCATATTCTTTCCTACCCAGATCAACTCCTTTTCTGACTATCATTAGGAAAAGAACAGGTGCTCACCACTGGGTTTCATATCCCAGCCCACAACCACCACAGAAGACTCCTGCTCTACCAAGCCAGTACTAGGAACTCCAGGTAAGACACCACTGTTGGAGGAAGGTCCAATACATTGGTTCTGAAGGGCTGATTTCAATGCTGAGATCTGGTTACTGGCCCTTCTGAGGCATTCTCTGATCTAATAAAAGTCACTGACGGCCAATTTGTTGGCCAGAAAGAGTATAGCAATGTGGGACTTCCTGAGACAGAA
The DNA here is from genome assembly GCA_907164525.1 of Lophiomys imhausi. Lineage (NCBI taxonomy): Eukaryota > Metazoa > Chordata > Mammalia > Rodentia > Muridae > Lophiomys > Lophiomys imhausi. Next base: position 2,017,057 of record CAJQZJ010032315.1, on the reverse strand, counting down.
ATAGGAACCTTGTGTTTTGCACAGAGGAATCTCTCTTTCTGCCAGTAGAGACAGAACCAGACAGACATGTCTGAGAGCTCTGCAGGGGTATAGCAGGCCACATGGCTGTTTAGGATTAGGTGGTCTGGGTTAATTTAGATTATCTAGTTGAGAGTCTGCCCGGCTAAGGGCTAAGCATTGAAACGTTAAAAGGTCTTGGTGTATTTAATTATTGGGGAAAGGGCCACAGTGGCCTATAGGCTGCCAGTCAAAGCAATCCAGGCCCATTGGCCTCCCACCAAGTCCTGGCAGCTATCCCTCCATGCCACTGGCAATTCTGCTAGTCTAATATAACAGTTTATATTTATTAATAAATATCTTGAAGCTGCCCCACCAAGCCACCCACCAGGCCTATAGGTTTCTAAGGCAAGTCAGGCCTGCTAATCTCCCGCCAGGCCACCAGCTGCTCCGCCGGCTGCTTCGTTGGCTTAATATAACAACTTATCATTATTAATGAAGATATTAGTTAATAGAGTTTAGGTTGCAGGTGCTGAAGGCCACCCTTGATCTAGGGCTTTTTCCTCAGGATGGATCAGGCAGCCAGTTAATTCAGGCCAGGCCTACTGGCCTCCCACCAGCCTGCTAACTGCTCTGCTGGCCTAATCTTACAGTTTATACTTATTAATAAATACAATTGATAACTAAGTTGCAATTACACACCACTCACCAACCACTAGTTCCCCTTAAGCCCTTCCCAGCAGTCTCCAACAGCACATCCTCCCCTGGGCTCTGTATTCTGGCCCACAGTCCCAGAAGAAGACTCCTACTCTTCTAGAGGCCAAGCCCATACTAGGAATCCCAGAAGACTCTTGGTCTAGTGGAGGCCACATAAGTACTAGGAACCCCAGGTACCTAGAATCTCAGAGACCACACTGGTATCCAGGACCCCAGAGGGCATGCCAATTCCCAGAATCCCAAAACCCCAGAGGTCACTCGGGACACCAAAACCCCAGTGGAGACACATTTTTGGATGTGAAAACCAACTGGTCACCAGAACCACAGGACACTCAGGCAGAAGACCAGAAGGGAAACAGAAAGCAAGGGAAAAATATCCCCCCCCCAAAAAAAATCCATCAAACAAAGATGAAGTCAGAAATTGACTTGTAAACCTATAATAATCCTATGCCCAGATGATTACAGGCCAGCATAAGAACACAGACAGCAACAGTCAGGGCAATATGGCACCACCAGAGCCATGGATATTACAATACAGCTGAAGCACAAGAAAATGACATTAAATACAATCTTACAAACATGATAGTGGCCCGTAAAAAGTAAGTGAGCAAATCCATTAAAGGAATCCAGGAAAACATAAACAAGAAGGCAAAGGAAATGAATGAAACTGTACAAGACTTGAAAATTGAAATAGAAACAATAAGGAAAACACAAACTGAGGAAATCCTGGAGATACAAAATCTAGGTAAGTGAACAGGAAACACATTACCAATAGAATAAAGAGATGGAAGAGAGAATCTCAGGCATAGATGATACAATGGAAGAAATTGGTACATTGGACAAAGAAAATGTTAAATTTAAAAGCTTTCTGACACAAAACATCAAGGAAATCTAGGGCACTATGAAAAGACCAAATCTAAGACTAATAGAAGTAGAAGAAAGAGATTTCCAGCTCAATGACCCAGAAAATATTTTTAAGAAAATCATAGAAGAATATTTTCCTAATTTAAAGAAGGAGATGAAATATAATGGTACAAGAAGCTTAAAGAACAACAAGTAGATTGGACTAGAAAAGAAAGTTCCCTTGCTACATAATTATCAAAACACTAAATGTAAAGAACAAAGAAAGAATATTAAAAACTTCAAGGAATAAAGGCCAAGTAGCATATAAAGGCAGACCTATTAAAATTAGACCTAACTTCTTAATGGAGACTCTAAAAGCAGAAGGACCAGGAAAGACATATTGCATTTTCTAAGAGACTACGTATGCCAGACTAGACTACTATACCCAGCAAAATTTCAATCACCATTGATGGAGAAAAGAAGATATACCTTTACAAAGTCAAATTTAAGCAGTATCTGTCCACAAATCCAGCCCTATAGATAGTGCTAGGAGGAAAACTCCAACATAAGGAGGTTAACTGCACCCATGAAAATGCAGGAAATAATCTCACACCAGCAAAATCAAAAGAAGGAAAACACACTCACAAACACACATTCACACACACACACACCACTATTGCCACCACCACCACCAACAAAATAACAGGAATTGAAAGTCATTGGTCACTGATATATCTCAATATCAATGGACTCAATTCCCTAATAAAAAGACGCAGGCTAATGGAATGGATGCCATAACAGGATCTATTCTTCTGCTGCATACAAGAAATACACATCAACCTTAAAATAGACATTACCTCAGAGTAAGGGCTAGAAAAAGGTTTCCAAGCAAATGGACTCAAGAAGCAAACTGGTGAAACAATTCTAATATCTAACAAAATAGACTTCAAATCAAATTAATCAAAAGAGATAGGGAAGGACACTTCATACTCATCAATAGAAAAATTTACCAAGAAGATGTCTCAATTCTGAACTTTTATGCCCCAAACATAAGGGTACCTACATTTGCAAAAGAAACATTACTAAATCACACATCAAGATACATACATTAATAATGGAAGACTTCAACAACCCCCTCTCACCAATTGACCCATTATCCAAACAGAAGCTAAACAGAGAAAAAATGGAACAGACGTTATGACTGAAATGGACCTAACAGGTATCTACAGAGCATTTCACTCAAATGCAAATATGCCATTTTTCTCAGCACCTTACAGAACCTTCTCCAACATTGACCACATATTTGGTCACAAAGAAAGTCTTAATAGATGCTAGAATATTGAAATAATCCCCTGCATCTTATCAGCCCAATATGAATTAAAGTTGGACTTCAACAACAATAGAAACAACAGAAAGTCTGCAAACTCAGGGAAACTGAACAACTCTCTACTCAAAGACCACCAGCTCAAGGCAGAAATAAAGAGAGAAATTAAGGACTTCTTAGAATTTACTGAAAATGAATGCACTACATACCCAGACTTATGGAACATAATGAAAGTGGTGCTAAAAGAAAGAAAGTTCATAACACTAAAATGAAATTAGTGAGCTCTCATACTAGCAATTTAACAGCACACCTGAAAGTTCTAGAACAGAAAGAAGCAAACACACCCAAGAGGAGTAGATAGCAAGAAACAACCAAATTCAGAGGTGAAATCAGTTAAATAAAAACAAAGAGAGCAATGCAAATAATAAAATGAAGAGTTTGTTCTTTGAGAAAATTAGTAAGATAGACAAACTCTTATCCACACTAACTAAAAGCCAGAGAAAGAATATACAAAGTAACAAAATCAGAAACAAAAAGGGGGACATAACAACAGACACAAAGAATCATTAGATCATACTTTAACACCTGTACTGCACAAAATTGGAAAATCTAAAAGAAATGGATAAGTTTCTTGATAGATACCATTTGCCAAAGTTAAATCAAGATCAAATAAATAATTTAAACAGTCCTATAACCCCCAAGGAAATAGAAATAGTCATTAAAAGTCTCCCAACCAAAAAAAGTTCAGGGACAGATGGTTTTAGTGCAGAATCCCACCAGACTTTCAAAGAAGAATTATTACCAATACTCCTCAAATTTTCTACAAAATAGAAAAAGAAGGAACATTGCTAACCTTATTTTATGAGGCCACAGTCACCCTGATACCACATACTCAACAAAGAAAGAGAATTACAGACAGTTTCCCTTATGAACATTGATGCAAAAATATTCAATAAAGGACTCAGAAACCTAATCCAAAAACACATCAAAAAGATTGTCCACCATGATCAAATAGGCTTCATCTGAGATGCAGGGATGGTTGAACATATGAAAATCTGCCATTGTAATCCATCATATAAACAAACTGAAAGAAAAAACCCCACACACATCATTACATTAGATGCTTAAAAAGACTTTGACAAAATACAACATTTCATCATGATAAAAGTCTTAAAGAGATCAGGGATATAAAGGACATACTGAAACATAATAAAGGCAATATACAGGAAGCCAATAGCCAACCTCAAATTAAATGGAGAGAAACTCAACACAATTCTGCTAAAATCAGGTCAAGACAAGGCTGTGCACTCTCCCCACATCTATTCAATATAGTACTCAAAGTTTTAGTTAGAGTAATAAGACAACTAAAGGGGCTACAGTTTGGAAAAGAAAAAGTCAAAATATCACTATTTGCAGATGATATGATAGTATACATAAATTACCTTAAAAATTGTTCTGGAGAACACCTATAGCTGATAAAAAATTTTAGCAAAGTAGCTGGATATAAGATTAACTCTCCACCTTCCCTGTGCTGACCAGCACTTTGGGACAGAACCAGATCCCCTGAACTGAGACCTGTGCCTCAAGCTCCACTGTACCTTTCCTACCCCACCAGAGGTGACAAGGACTCACTCCACAGGAGCATCCAGCTCCATCCTTTGGACCCTGCACCACCTCAGGTCTCCCTGAACCCCAACACCTAGGGTGGATCTCCTCTTCCCTCCCCCCACCAATACCCCACCCTGCCCAATGCCCTGAGACCCTACAAACTGCTCTGAGCTGGGGGCCATCTCTCCAAAGATCTCTCTGGACCTGTGCTTCATGAGATTCACTGACCTTCACTCTCAGGATTACACAAGATTACACAGGACTACATAGGAATACACAGGACTTCAGAGGACTACATTGGACTACATAGCCTGGCCAGAGCTACAGCTCAAGAAGATTATAAGGCCTCCAAACCAAAGCTCCTTCCTTGGCACCAAGTTCAGAAGGCTCCAGGAACAAACAACTAAAGAACACCAGATGGCAAATGGCTAGCAAAGGAACAGAACTGACAAAAGTCAGGGAAATATGACTCCAACAAAATTCAGCCATGTTAATACAGCAAGCGACCATCCCACCATGGCTAAAACACAAGAAGATGATGACAAATCTATACTTATAAAAATGATAGAAGCCTTAAAAGAAGAAAATAAATCCCTTAAAGAATTTTTAAAAACCACAATCCTACAGATGAAAGCAATGGAGAATTCCTTTAAAGACTTCCAAGCTATCTCAGTCAAACAAGAATGGGAAAGAGACAAGGCTATGAAAGAATTCCAGGCAAAGACAACCAAATTGGAACAGGAAATATATAAAACAGTTCAAGACCTGAATTTGGAAGTGGAAGCAATAAAGTAAACACAAGCAGAGACAATCCTGGAGGTGGAAAACCAAGGAAAGAGAACAGGAACTATAGACATGAGTATCACCAATGAGATACAAAAGATGGAAGACCAAATCTTAGGCATGGAAGACTCAATTGAAGATATCAATACAACAACAAAGAAAATGAGAAATCTGAAAATGTCCTCACTCATAACATCCAAGAAATCAAGGACTCAATGAAAAGATGGAATCTAATAATTATAGGCATAGATGAAAGAGAAAACTCCCAACTCCAAGAACAAGGAAACATTTTCAACAAAATCGTAGAAGAAAATTTCCCAAACCTAAAGAAAGAGATGCCGGTAAAAATCCAAGAGGCATACAGAACTCCAAACAGATTAGATCATAAAAGAAATTCCACCCATTACATAATAGTTGAAACTCCAAATATACAGAACAAAGAAAGAATATTAAAAGCTGTAAGAGAAAAAGACCAAGTAACATATAATGGCAGACCCATCAGAATTACACCTGACTTTTCCTCAGAAACTTTAAAAGCCAGAAGGGCATTGCCAGATGTCCTACAAGCCCTCAGAGATCACAGGTGCCAGCCCAGACTACTGTACCCAGCAAAACTCTCAATTACCATAGATGGAGAAAACTAAATACAACAAAACAAAATTTAAACAATATCTACCCATAAATCCAGCTCTACAGAAGATCCTAGATGGAAAATTCAACCAAGATAAGGTAACTACAGCCAAGAAAACACAGGAAACAAATACCTCTACTGTAGCTAAACTAAAAGAAACACACAAATGCACTACCACCACCTACATCAAAATAGCAGGAAATACCAAACTAGGGTCAATAATATCTCTCAACATCAATGGACTCAACTCACCAATAAAAAGACACAGGCTTACAGAATGGATCTGTAAACAAGACCCATAATTTTTCTGCATACAAGAAATTCACTTAACCAACAAAGATAGACTCTACCTCAGAGTAAAGGATTAGGAAAAGGTTTTCCAAGCAAATGGTCCCAGGAAGCAAGCTGCAGTAGCCATCCTAATATCCAATAAAATAGACTTTTAACTGAAATTAATCAAAAAAGATAAGGAAGGACATTACATGCTTGTCAAAGGAAAAATTCATCAAGATGACATTTCAATACTGAATATCTATGCCACAAACACAAGGGTACCCACATCTGTAAAAGAAACACCACTAAAGCTTAAACCACACATCAATCCCCACACACTAATAGTGGGAGACTTTAATACCCCACTCTCACCAGTGAATGGGTCATTGAGACAGAGGCCAAACAGAGAAATACTGAAGTAACAGAGGTCATGAATCAAATGGACCTAACAAATATCTATAGAACATTTCACCCATACTCAAAAAAAAAAAAAACCTTCCTCTCACCACCTCATAGAACCTTCTCCAAAACTGACTATATACTTGGTCACAAAGCCTCAACAGATACAAGAAAATTGAAATAACCCCTAGTATTTTTTCAGACCATCATAGATTAAAGCTGCAATTTAACAACAACAGAAATATCAAAAACCCTACACATTCATGGATATTGAAAACCTCTCTATTTAACGACTACTGGGTCAGGGAAGAAATAAAGAAGGAAATCAAAGACTTCCTAAAACTCAATGAAAATGAAAGTACAACATACCGAAGCCTATGGGACACAATGAAAGTGGAACGAGGAAAGTTCACAGCGCTAAGTGCTTTGAAAAAGAGAATTGTGACAGCTCCTATTAGCAACTTCACAGATGAACTGGAAGAGCTATAAAAAAAGAAGCAAACATTCCCAAGAGGAGCAGATGGTAGAAACTTATCAAACTTAGGGCTGAAATCAACAACTTAGAAACAAAAAGAACAATATAAAGAACCAATAAAAACCAAGGGTTGGTTCTTTGAGAAAATCTTCAAAATAGACAAGCCCTTAGCTAAACTAACTAAAAGGCAGATGGAAAATACCCAAAGCAGCAAAATCATAAATTAAAAGGGAAAAATAAAAACAGACATCGAGGAAATCCAAAGAATCTTTAGGTCTTACTTCAAAAACTTGTATTTCACAAAATTTGAAAACCTAAGTGAAATGGACAACTTTGTTGATAGATTCCACCTACCAAAGTTATATCAAGATCACATTAACAAATTAAACAGTCTTATAAGCCTTAAGGAAATAGAAGCAGTCATTAGAAGTCTTCCAACCAAAAAAAAAAAAAGCCCAGGGCCAGATGGTTTCAGCACAGAATTCTATCAGACCTTCAAAGAAGAGGTAATACCAACACTCTTCAAACTCTTCCACAAAATAGAAACAGAAGGAACACTGCCAAGCTCATTCTATGTGGGCACAATCACCCTGATACCTAAACCACACAAAGACACAACAAAGCAAGAGAATTTCAGACCAATTTTCCTCATGAACATAAATGTTAAAATACTCAATAAAATACTTGCAAACAGAATCCAAGAACACATCAGAAGAATCATACACCATAATCAAGTAGGCTTCATCCCAGGAATGCAGGGGTGGTTCAACATATGAAAATCCATTAACATAATCCACCATATAATAAGCTTAAAGAAAAAAAAACCACATGATCATCTCATTAGATGCTGAAAAAGCATTTGACAAAATCCAACACCCTTTCATGTTAAAAGTCTTGGAGAGAACTGGCATATAAGGACCATACGTAGAAATAATAAAGGCGATATACAGCAAGTCGATAGCCAACATCAAATTAAATAGAGAGAAACTTAAAGCATTTCCTCTAAAATCAGGGACAAGGCAAGGATGCCCATTTTCCCCATACCTCTTCAACATAGTACTTGGAGTTCTAGCCAGAGCAATAAGACAACTAAAGGAGATCAAGGGGATACAAATAGGAAAGGAAGAAGTCAAATTACCCTATTGGCAGATGATATGATAGTATATGTAAGTGACCCCCAAAATTCCACCAGAGAACTCCTAGAGCTGATAGACTCTTTTAGCAAGGTGGTTGAATACAAAATTAACTCAAAAAAATTGGTAGCCCTTCTTTACACAAAAGATAAATGGGCTGAGAAAGAAATTAGGGAAACAACACCCTTCACAATTGCTACAAATAATATAAAATATCTGGGGGTAACCCTAACCAAGCAAGTAAAAGAACTGTACAATAAGAACTTCAAGTCCTTGAAAAAAGAACTTGAAGAGGACATCAGAAGATAGAAAGATCACCCATGTTCATGGACAGGTAGGACCAACATAATAAAAATGGCCATCCTACCAAAAGCAATATACAGATTCAATTCAATTCCCACTAAAATACCAACAAAATTCTTTGCAGACCTTGAAAGAACAACTCTCAACTTCATATGGAAAAACAAAAAACCCAGAATAGCTAAATTAATCTTGTACAATAAAACAACATCTAGAGGTATCACCATCCCTGGTTTCAAGCTATACTAGCGAGCAATAGTAATAAAAACATCATGGTACTGGTATAGAAACAGACCAGTTGATCAATGGAATCAAATTGAAGACCCAGAAATAAACCCACACACCTATGGTCACTTAATTTTTGACAAAGAAGCCAAAACCATACGATGCAAAAAGGAATGAATCTTCAACAAATGGTGCTTGTGTAACTGCATGTCAACATGTAAAAGAATGCAAATAGGTGCATATTTATTACCTTGCACAAAACTTAAGTCCAAGTGGATCAAAGACCTTAACATAAAGCTGGACACCCGAAATCTAATAGAAGAGAAAGTGGGGGAAAGCCTTGAACTCATTGGCACAGGTGACAATTTCCTGAACAGAACACCAATAGCTCAGGCCCTAAGACCAACAACAATAAAGGGGACCTCATGGAACTGAAAATCTTATGTAAGTCAAAGGACACTATCATTAGAATAAGATGGGTGCCTACAGATTGGGACAAGATCTTCACCAACCCCACATCTGACAGAGGGCTAATATCCAAAATTTATAAAGAACTCAAGAAATTAAAAACCAACAAACCAAGTAACCCAATCAAAAAATGGAGTACAGAGCTAAACTGACAATTCATGAGAGACACTTGAAGAAATGCTCAACATCCTTAATCATCAGAGAAATGCAGCTCAAGATGACTCTTGAGATTCCATCTCACACCTGTTAGAATGGCTAAGATCAAAAACTCAAAAGACAGCACATGCTGGTGAGGTTTCAGAGAAAGGGGAAGACTCTCACATTGCTGGTGGGAATGAAAACTTGTACAACCACTATGAAAATCAGCCTGGCTTCTAGAGATATCTTAGAAAACTTGGAATAGCTCTACTTCACGACCCAGCCATACCACTCCTAGGCATATATGTGAAAGATTCCTCACCAATCCACAAGGATATCTCCTCAACTATGTTCATAGCAGGTTTATTTGTAATAGCTAGAAACTGGAAACAACCCAGATGTCCTTCAACCAAAGAATGGATTAAAAAAAAAAAACAGTGGTACATTTACACCATGGAATACTACTCAGCTATTCATGCAATTTGCAACCAAATGCATGAAACTAGAAAAGCTCATTATGAGTGAGCTAACTAAGACTCAGAAAGATACACATGGCATATGTTCTCTTATAACTGGATTTTAGCCTTATAGTACAGGATAACCATTCTATAATCAATAGACCCAAAAGAACAGGAACATGGACTTGGTTACCTTTTAGTGGGACACTCCATCCTAGTGGAATTGCCATGTATGCCTCCTGTGCAAGAGGAAGCTCTTAGATTTCATGTGACTAACAAATTGAGGGAGGCTGGTACACGGAGACACCCCACACCGGAGGCATGAGGGTGGGTGGGAGAGGGACTTTCGATTTCTTGGTTAGAGTTATATCAAGATATTTTATGTTATTTGTAGCTACTGGGAAGAGTGTTGTTTCCCTGATTTCTTTCTCAGTCTATTTATCATTTGTTTATAGGAGGGCTAGTGATTTTTTGAGAGTTAATCCTCTTTTTTCTTTTTCTTTTAACACTTATGTATTACTTCAAGTTACATCTCCATTGCCACTCCTCCCTTCCTCCCCTCCCAGTCCTGCCCTCCCACCCTCTATCCCCTCTCCCATCCCTCTAGTGTGGGGTGCCTCTGTGTATCAGCGCCCCTGGGTTCATTAGTCACATGAGGTCTAAGAGCTTCTTCTTGCACTGAAAAAAAGGGGTACAAATCTAAACAGAATTCTCAACAGAGGAATCTCAAATGACTAAGAAACACTTAAAGAAATGTTCCACATCCTTAGCCATCCAGGAAATTCAAATCAAAATGACTCTGAAATTTTATCTTACACTTGTCAGAATGTCTAAGATCAAAAACACAAGTTACAGCTCATGCTGGCAATGTTTTGGAGCAAAAGGAACACTCATTCATTGATGATGGTAATGCAAACTTGTATTTGGAAATCAGAATGATGGGAATTGGTTTATTTCAAGATCTAGCTATACCACCTTTGGGCATATATCCAAAGGACACTCCATCCTACCACTGGAACACTTGCTCAACCATGCTCTTTGCTTCTTTATTCGTAGTAGCCAGAAATTGGAAAGAACCTAGATGTCCATCTCTCAACAGAAGAATGGATAAAGAAAATGTGGTATATTTGCACAATTAAGTATTTCTCAGGTGTTTAAAAAAATGACATCATGAAATTTGCAAGCAAATAGGTGAAACTAGAAAGAAAATCATCCTTGGTGAGGTAATCAAGAACCTGAAAATTAATATGGTATGTATTTGCTTATATCTGGATATTAGTCATTAAATAAATGATAACCAAGATACAATCCAGAAAGGTTCGGCATAAAGGAAAGAATGGGTGGGGGGATACATGTATCTCTCTGGGAGGGGCAAATAGAATAGATTTTTATGAATGGATTGGAGCCGGTGGGGAGTGGTGGTAGATGAGAATGAATCAATCAGGTGCAAAGGGGGAACAGAGAAGGGTGTTGGTGGGGGACAGTGGTTAAGGGAAGAGATAGCTGAAATTGAAGGGTACTTGAGGGGTGGTATGGAAACCTAGTGCAGTGGAAACTTCCTGTAATACATAAAGGTGATCCAAATGAAGTCTCCAAATAATGAGGGATACAGAACTCCAATTAGCCATCTCTTGTCATCAAATGATGTTTCTAGCACTGGGACTATGTTTTATGCAATTGAATTGTTGGCCAAAAGGCTCTCATGGAAATCCTCAAACAACGCAGGCTGTTGTCAAGACAATAGGTTGCTGTCCATTTATGGACAACAAGGGCCCATTACTGAAGACAACACCCACACAACTCAGTGAACATGGACAGGATGAGCTGGTGCCTACATAGAACTTTCACCCCCATGTTCTAGTGTTTTGACATGGAAAAGTACTCCTCAGACTGCAGAAAGAAAAATATAAAAACCAACCCAACTACGAAATGTTTGATCTACAATCTATCCTTCCTGCAAAATATGCTAGGGCAATAGTGGCACAAACCTCCTGGTAGTAACCAACTGATTTTTGTTTTGACTTAAGGCCCACTCCATGACATGGCACTCAGACCTGACATTGCATGGGTGACCAGGAACCAGAGGGTAGTTAGTATAGAGACCTAGGGTAAAGTCAAATACAACTGATCTAAAAGAAAAACAAGTAACAATATAATGACTCCTAATGATATGCTATACTCATAGATTTGTGCCTTATCCAATATCATCAGAGAGTCTTCCTCCTAAAGCAGATGGGGGAACACATATCTGTCAAATCCACAGACAGATATTATGGAGAGAGAGAGAGAGAGAGAGAGAGAGAGAGAGAGAGAGAGAGAGAGAGAGAGACCTTGGAACACACAACTCTTAATGAGATGTCTTCTTCAAATTCCTCTCCTCTAGCTCAGGGAACCCCATAGAAGATGAAGCAGAAGGAGTGACAAGAGGGGATGGAGGATACCAAGAGAACAAGGCTCTCTAAACAACTGAGCAAAGCTCATAAAAACCACAGAGACTGAAGCAGCAATCATACATAGGACCTACACTGGTCTGCACCAGGTCTTCTGTATATATGCTAGAGCTCAGTTTAGTACTTTTATGGGATTCCTGAATGTGTGAAGGAGTGGGTCTCTGATGCTTGTTCCTTCTCTTGGGGCTCTTTTATTTTTCTGTTGGCTTGGCTTGTCCAACCTTAATATGATAGATTTTGTTTTATCTTATTGTATTTTATTTTGTTGTTATCTCTTAGAAGCCAGTCTTTTCTTTTTTTTTTTTTTTTTGTTTGGTTTTTCGAGACAGGGTTTCTCTGTATAACAGCTCTGGCTGTCCTAGACTCACTTTGTAGACCAGGCTGGCCTAGAACTCACAGAGATCCGCCTACCTCTGCCTCCCAAGTGCTGGGATTAAAGGCGTGCGCCACCAACGCCCGGCTAGAAGCCAGTCTTTTCTAATGAGAGACAGACTGGAAGTAAGAGGAGTTTGGAAGGAACAGGGAGGAGTAGTGGAAGGGGAAACTGTATTCAGATTATATTGTTTGAGAAAAGACTATGTTTAATAAAAGGAAAATATTTTAGAAATGGTTCATTATTTAAATGCTTGTAATTATTGACAAACTTAGTAAAAAATATGTTCTTAAGTTTCCTTTATACAAAAGCTATAATATTTCATAGCATTTCCAGTATTTTATGCAGTAGCTAATATTAAAATGGTGGTAATTGTACTAGTTAGTTTTTATCAGTTTTAAGAAATCTAGAGTCACCTAGGAAGAGGAAACTTAATTGAAGAATTAGTTCCACTACCTTGGACTGTGGGTTTATCTGTAGGACATTTTCTTGATTTATGGTTGATATGGTAATACTGCCCATGGGTACATAAATAGTACAGGGCAGTGTAGGAATAGTAACTGAGCCAGTCAGAGGAAGCAGTCAGGAAGCAGCTTTCCTCTGTTGTACCTGCTGCTTGAGTTTTTGCCCTCACTTCTCTCAGTGATAGAGTATGATCAGAACATGTAAGCAAAGAAGTTCTTCCCTCTCTTAAAACAAACAAATAAATAAATTGATGTTGGCAATAGGCTTGCTCTTTAGGTTGTAGTTTTCCTTTTAATATTTTCTGTAGGGCTGGATTGGTAGATAGATATTGTGAGTAAGGCAGTGATGAACATGGATAAGCAAGAATCTCTGTTGTAGGATTTTTCAGAGTTCTTTGAATATGTGCCAGGCATGGTACAGCTGGATCATATGGTACATCTGTTTTCATTATTTTGAGAAGCCTCCACACTGATTTCCATAGTGGCCACACCAGTTTGGACTGACACAAGCTGTCTTTTTGTTTGTTTGTTTTTGTTTTTAAACAGGTTCTCACATTATATCTCAGACTGGCCTAGGACTCATTATGTAGCTTACAAGAAATGTGCTCATGAGTTTGCAAGGTTGACCGGGATATAGTGATTCTAGAAAAATTTTGAGAGGAAAATAATAAGGTTGTAATTTTCATGATTTGGACATGTTTAATTTTTTTTTTAGTTATAGTACAAAGTAAATGGTTTAATTTTCAAACTTTGTTCTTCTTCCTCCTTTACTCTATCTCCTCCCCTGTCCTTCCTACCTGCCTCCAGTTGTTCTCCTTCTTCCATATTCTGTTTCATGTCACATGTATTCTTGTTACCTTCTCTTTCTTGTTACTCCCTCCCTCTTCCTTCCCTCTTACAGTTCCCCTTCTACTTTCATGTCCCACATATCAATATATACAAATATAGCTAGATATAGATCAGTGATAGGATACAGTTACATGTAAATCTAAATTTAGATTCAAACTATTAGAGAAAACATAGTATTTGTCTGGAATGCCTTTCAAGGAAGGCAATAATTTGAAGACACTGGAAGACTGACGATAGCCACCCCAATGTTACAAGATCCAAGCTCTGAGCTTAAACTTGAGAGATTTTTGTTTGCCCTCTGGCTCATTGTTTTCATCTGCTGATATATTGATTGTTTGAACTCCATTAGTTGATATTTTGAACAAAGGTCAGAATTGCCACAAGCAATGATGATATGATGATTATCAAATGACTCATTTTTCATTTCTTGTACAGTTCCAAAATTTGTGATTTCTTTTTAAAATATTGTTTATTTTATCTATATAGACATGAGAACTTAGTCATTTTTTCTTGTTTTCTAACATAAAAAATTTGTGTTGAGGAAGTGGGGTTGTGCCAAAAAATTATTCAACTATTGTCCTTTATTCATTAAAAAAAAATTAGGGAATTTTATTACCAAAATTCTGGCTCCCAGCACCAAGATGTAGTAACTGAATTGTGGGACCCCTAGCTGGCAGTACTACAGCTGGAGCCCACGTGCCAGGACTCCTAAGGGAAGCAGTGGGCTTTGTTAATCAAAGATTTTCGTCACACAATATGTTTCCTTATCATTTGTTTTTGTAACTTATAGACTTCAAACATATTCTTCTTCATGTTAAAAGAAACCATTGCCCATTTTAGGTTAATGAAGGACAATACCACACCCAGGATCTCTTCTACTTCCTTTAGACCACTGTCCTTGCCAGTTGTAATTTTTTAAAAATGACTTTCAAATATTTCAGCAAGGAAATGTGTGTAGCAAAATGTCCTGTTACATGTGAAGGTCGAGGAATATATTCTGGAATTTTTTTTTTTTGAGGAATATATTCTGAGAACATCTGAACAAAGGAAATCGGTGTGTGTATGGTGTTAATTTGATCTATATGGCATTTCTTTAAAATGTATTTGCTCTATAAAAGGGGCTTTTTGTATAGCTCACCCCAATATTTAAAATGACAAGAAGAAATCTAGAGAGTTGGAAGACATGTGAAAGACAGACTTATTGGCTTCTACATATCCTGAAATTTAAGGATCTTTTTATGATACCTATATATTAGATATTCAAAACATAGTATAAAAGACTTTGAAAGGAGAAAAGCATATGGCCACAAGATTTCCTAACCTAACCTACTTTCTCCTCTTCCTATATTGCACCCTATTCTTCTCCCAACCTCTGCTAGAATCTAGACAATCAGTTAATAATCCATTATTTTGAAACTTATATCCTAAAGATATGTATCATTAAATTATGCACATATATGCAAATATTTTATTATAGTCTTGTTTTAATGTAGTTGAAAATTTGAACAAGGTAGAAAAATTTTATAAGTAAAATATAGCTCATTGCTACACTAGAATACTATGAAGCACTAAAATTATTCATTTAGTTCATTTATATAATATATATTTATATTTTATAAAAATTTCATAGTATAATAACTCTTTTATTTTTAGCATAATATTTTATTGATTTTTTTTGGAAATTTTACATAATTTATCCCAATCCCCCTTACTTCCAAGTCCTCCCAAGTCTGCCCCAATAGACTTGTCCTCCCAAAAAAAGATAAAAAACCAAAAATCAAAACAAAAACCAATAACAAGTCCAATTTGTGTTGTCCATATATAGTCACTGGAGTATGCTCAAATTCCCAATTAACAGTCCCTTAAAAACTATTTCCCGGCTGGGCGGTGGTGGCGCACGCCTTTAATCCCAGCACTTGGGAGGCAGAGGCAGGTGGATCTTTGTGAGTTCGAGGCCAGCCTGGTCTACAAAGTGAGTCCAGGACACCCAAGGATACACAGAGAAACCCTGTCTCGAAAAACCAAAAAAAAAAAAAAAAAAACTATTTCCCCACCCTCACCCCTGTCAGTGGCTATTGTGGAGAGCTACACTTCTCCATCCTTATCACAATTTTTGGGAGTTCTCTTCCTGTCTAGGTTGTTACTTTTGGTTGGGGGGTTAGGGTGGGGGTTGTCACAGAAGCCTTCTATGTCTCTCTTTCTCAACTGTGAGTCTGCAGTCATTGAAACCACAGATGAAGCTTTTCTGTCCTTTATGGTCAGCTGGAGCATGGGTCATAGACTTCTACACAGTACCTGGCAAAGTACAGATTGTGGACATCCACCTGCCCTGGACATCAGCATGTGCGATGGACCTCAGCATGGGCTCTGGTGGCAGCACAGGCCACAAACACCAACATGGTCCCCAGGGCATCTTGAACCATGGACAGCAACATGGTTTCAGGTGGCAGCAAAGACTACAAACATCTGCCCGGCATTCTGTGGTAACATGGGCCATGAACATGAACATGGCTTCAGACTATAGTTATCTACTTTTATAATATTATTATTAAATATTTTGAAGCACAAATTCTCAACTTTGTCTTTCCTTTTTGTCTTTTTGCTTTGAAAGGACTCATTTTGGAGAATAACAATATTTCTTAATTATTTACATTTAAATTTTTTTAAAGCTTTTTACATGTCTTGTAACCGTGGAGGTCAGAAGAGAGCATCCAAACCTCTGGAAGCAGATTTAAAGATGTTTGTAAGCCACTAAGTGGGTTCTGGGAATTGGACCCAGATCTTATGGAAGAGTAGTTGATGCTCTTAATGTTGAGTCATCTCTCCAGCCCTTGACTATGGCTAACATTAAGAAATATAAGAAATATTACAAGACAAAACAATAATGTGAATACTGCCAAAAAGCCAAGGTCAGGAAATGGGAAAAGAAAACATCTATACTTACAGAAGATGTAGAGAACCAGGGCACAAGGAACATCCAAATGGAAAACAAGTCTCTGCAGGAGACAGAATGTTGGTGGGTCTGTGGAGGGCTCCTATGCACCATATTCACACTGAGGCAGAGACCCTGCTAGTCAGACAAATATCCCGATTTCCTACAGAAGAGAAGTTCACTCTGTCTGAACTTGGCAGGATCGTCTTTCTGCTTGTATCACAGACACACCAGCTGGTTGTCCATCATGATAGCACACAGCCCACACCATAAGTCAACTCATGGGATAAAATTTTTGTAAATCTGGTAAAGGTCAGCTATAGACATGTCAGCCCTTTATCAATTTTTGAGGAAGAACTTGAATTACTGATTACATCTCTTTAAAAGACATGGTTTATTCAAATTTTACATTTTGAAAGCCAATGCTTTGGTTTTAAATCTCTTCTTTTTCCATATGATTTTCAAGTCATTCAACACAAACGTATTCATAGTACCTCCCTGAGGTGAATATGGTATCTGTCATACCATCACCTGTCACCTGTTACCTGTAATTTGCATCTTAAGTGTTCCCAAGGGTCACACTGCGAGATGTGGAGCCCAATAGGAGAATGTGTGTGGTGGAGTTAGTGATAGCATTTAATAGTAGCATAGGGAACTTGGAATAACAAACCCCTGGACTTTAAGGTAGGTAAAAGGTTTACGTCCAATGAGACATGTCCTTGGGAACCCATCAAGGAAGGATGACTTTTTTGATCATAGGAACTTGGGCAGGGCATGCCCAGAGGCACCTGCCCCAAGATCCATGACAATAGATCACACAATCTCCAGACCGCCTACTGCTCCTTGGCCCTCTGCAAGAAAAGCTATGAAGAGACATTGCCCAGGAGCATGATTTGGAAGCGTCTGAAAGCTTCTGCTGAAAATCATATTGTCAATCATTACGACAGGTGAAGATATTTAAGTCAATATTCACGTGGACAGAGTGCTCTCTCTCCTCTTCCTGTGTCACCTCCTCCTCATCTGGCAGAGAAACTCACATCACAGTCTCAAAGGGGGCCTTAAGCCTCTTGTATCGACCCATTGCAGGTCTGGAGACGGACTCTCCCTGAGATTCTGGAGCATCTAGGCAGCAAGTTGTCTCCCCTCGGAGCCCAGGGGCTTTGGGTTGGACAGAACACTGAAGCATGGCCCTTGCAGGCCTAAAGCACCTGAATGGTGAGCCTAATACACTTTTCTTCTGGTAAATAATTGAACTCTAAGACTGCAAAGGCAATTCCTGCTTATAAACTGTCTTAAGATCTAACAAACGAAATTCAAAGAGACTTTAAGAGTGAAAGATTAGATGAAGACCTGCCATCCTTAAGGATCTATGCCCAGAGGAAAATATCCTTTCAAGAAACTTTAGGTTAATGTTAAATAGTTGTTTGTAGGTATTAAGTTTTAGGTGCTAGGTTTTAGAGTTAGGGTTTGGGTCTTAGGATTTAGGAACTTTATAGGCAATTGCTAGGTAATTGTTAAGTATTAATAAATATATGCTTGATAAATTAGAATTTACTGCTACAAGTGTGCCTTTGAAGAGGCCTGTGGTACCCTCGTCTCCTTGTGTTTCTTTGTTCCCTGCTGAGGATAGGAACAGTTTGGGCTGTCATAAGGTCACACCACCATGTGACCTTGCTACAGATTCAAAGTAGTGGGAGCGGATTTATTATGGACTGAAACTGTGGTTATGTGTATACACGCAGACTCCTACACATGCAGATGTCAGAAGAGGTGCCTGGTGTGATCCTTGGTGTCCTTTTCTACCAGTTAGCTTTATTCCTTTAAAACAGATCTCTTACTGAGACTGGATTTCATGGCTCAGGGGCTAGGCTCCTGAGCCAGGAAGCTCCAGCTATTCTTTTGTCTCCAACTCATCCTCCCATTGTCCAGCACAGGTGTTACAGGTGCATTTTGTCATGACTGCCTTTAAGTGGGCATTGGGATTTGAACTCAGGTCTGCATGCTTTTGCAGCAAGCACTCTCACACCCTGCACTATCTCTCCAGCCTCTTTGCAGAGATGTCTACAACTTTGTGCCAAAACAAACCTTTTCTGTCTATACATTTATGCTCTCAATTGCCAGACCTGTTGAGAAAGCTGACTAAGACACAGTGCTTTTCCATGGTGCAAGGCAGAAAAATTAAAAACTGTGAACTTCTCATGCTGTGTTCATGGCCATGACCCTAGGTGCAAATATACTTTTGCCCCTTAGTTACTTGGAGTATGTAATTTGGAAGATGATGTTGAGCAGAGGGGCCATAACCCTCTTGTTTGCCAATATGGGCATGACTGGGTATTGGATTTTTATTACAAGAGCCTTCAGAGTTCAGACACTAGTTTTATCAGTGGTGAAGACAGACATGACTGGCAGCTTCCAGATCCATGGTCACAAACTAAGATGATATCTTCTTGAGGTAATACTAATTTCATAACATTTTTAGTTATCTACTTATGCATAGCAAATTTGACCAGTGCATTGCAGCTTTCAACAGACAGTTCCCATCTCATACAATTTCTCTGAATGGAAACACAGAGTGCCTTTCTCTAAGGGTTTCTCATAAGGTTAAAAACAAGTTGCTAGCTCAATCTTTAAACATCTGAAAGTATGACTGGAGAACCAGCTTCTCAGGTGCCTCATTTATGTGGTTCTTACATGAAGGCCCCAGTTCCTCTCTGTGCTGGACCTTCAGTGGATCTGCTCACATCATAGCAACTGATCCTCCCAAGACTGAGTGGAATAGAGGAAGAAATAAGGAGAGTACAAGTGAGAATGTGAGACAGAAGCAGCAGTGTCTTGAAACTTAGTTCAAATGGTTGTCACAGCAGCACACACACTCTAGCAGAGTGTACATGTAGATGACATAAGGAGGTGTAAACCAAGAAGACTAGAACATTTGGAGCCATTGTGGAGGCCGGCCTTCACTTAAACTAACACTGCCTCATTTAAATATTGCAGCTCTGAATGAATTTGCATTTATTGCTTTTGTTTTCTCTCAGTTTACTCCCCAGGTAAATTGGAAACTCCAAGAATATTGAGTCAAGATAAACTCTCTCTCTCTCTCTCTCTCTCTCTCTCTCTCTCTCTCTCTCTCTCTCTCTGTGTGTGTGTGTGTGTGTGTGTGTGTGTGTGTGCCTGCATGTGTGTGTGCATGCGTGTATGTACAGTGCTAGGAATGAAACTCAAGTCTTTATGGGAATGCTAAGTATGCTCTATTCCTAAGATATACCCAAAGTCCATAAATTATGCTTTTTAAAAAGTGACATAAACAATGTGAAGTCATGCTCTTAAAAATGTATAAGAGAAGCAGGTGTGGTGGCACACAGGCATGGTGGTACATACTTTTAAGTCCAGCACTCAGAAGGCAGAGGCAGATGGAACTCTGTGAGGCCAAGACAAGTCTGATCTACACAGTGAGTTCTAGTACAGACAGGGCTACATAGAGAAACCCTATCTCAGAATAAATGAACAATTGAATAAGTCCAGGAATTTTATGAAGTTGAAGAATTTTTGGAAATATATTTGAGGTTCATGTTCTTCATGGTCAAAACTACTTTAGATTCAACATGGAGAGCAAAAAGCTGAAGGTGTGGGATTCAGATGTTCAACTTTGAGGTGCTCATGTCAACTCTGCCCTGGGAACAGAGCCAATGTTATAGCTGGAAACCTTGGCCAGACCAGGAATTTATAACTTTACCAGCTCATTGCTTTCTCTACTTCCTCTTGGCTACTAAGTCAGAACAATAGATTTCCAAGACTTCAGTGCCTTTAGTGTGGCAGGTACTGTCAGATGATTAGCCAACAAGTATTCCTGTCTTTCTTGCCATTGGGGTCTCAGTTTTACGTGGAATGAAGTGGTAGAGCTTCCTACTGGAGTGAGTAGAATATATATATATACATACATATATGATTTTTTGCCTCATTTATGCCCAGGTAATTTGTTTCATGAATTAAATATTATTGGGCATAGCATTAACAGAGATGTTATGTGCATTTGTGTGATTTTATCTGGTTGGAGATATATAATATCTCCCACTCTTCATGAGAATGTGCTTCAGATTGGCAGTAGTGCCAGATTCAGAATACATGTGAGGCTTACAGGAACCCATACACAGCCTGGATCCGTGTCCAGTCAGTTGTGAACAAATCTAGTAATCACCGGTCGCCTCATGTTCAAAAGTGAGTGATTCCTCTTGTGGCCCACTAAGGTGCTGGGCTTGCTTGGTTTTGGAGTCTACTAATGCGAGTGGCAACCTGGCCAGCTGCAGAGATGAATCATAATCGGGCTAAGCAAATCCTCTTTCTTCTTTCTAGACATAACAAAGTCAAACATTAATCCTACCACAGAACTAAACAAAAACAGCCCATTGAGAACTTCTGGAAATGTTTTTGCTTTTCTTGTTAAAAAAAAAAAATCATGATTATAGATGTTGCTAATGGCCTTCCTTTTTTTCTTACTAAAAAATTCATTGTCCACCGTGAAACTGTTAGTTGAAAGGGAAAGATATGAAAATCTTACATTTAAAGATGATGGAAAAAAACAGAAAGTCTGGGTAGGTTCTAGATGACATGATTTAGTAGTTGTCTGACATTGGCAACTTTTCACCTCTAAACTTTTTATTTAGTCAGTTCTTTCTTTTTTTCAGTGTGTGTGTGTGTATCTATCTATCATCTATCTATCTATCTATCTATCTATCTATCTATCTATCTATCTATCTATCT
>CAJQZJ010032315.1:1980739-1995449 GCA_907164525.1 Lophiomys imhausi | reverse complement strand
TCTATCTATCTATCTATCTATCTATCTATCTATCTATCTATCTATCTCTCTCTGTCTATCTATCTATCTATCTATCTATCTATCATATATCATCTATGTATCTATCTATCATCTCTCTATCTATCATTATCTATCCTCTTTTTATTCATACATTGAGACATTTATTCATACTCTCTCTACACAGCTCTGGATAGTCTAGGAACTCACTATGTAGACCAGTCTGGCTTTGAACTCACAGAGATCCACCTGCCTCTGTTTCCTGGAGCTAGGATTAAGGCTTTCTCCATGTCCTGCTTCTTTATTTTTTAAAAATAATTTGTTTTAGAGTTTTCTATATGAGTATACTGTATTTACATAATTTTACATAATTTCCATTGTACCCCACCCCCTCCAAAACTTCCTCCCCCCTACTCCCTCACAGATTGATGACCTCTTCTATAATTATCATAAACACACACACAGAGTAACGCACACACACAGTCACACACACATTTCTGAGTCAGTTAATGTTGTTCATGTATATACATGGGTTTAGCTCTGACCACTTATGACTGGATAACATGTGGGGATGGGGAATAAACAGAGTGCTGCCTTACACAATTCTTTTTCAAGATTGGAAATGCATAAAGAAGCAAGAACATGAAATTGAAAACACATAAATTTTTGGAAAATTTTCTGTACCACTGGAAACTGTTTGTTTTGGAAGAACAAAATATGATATCAGGGAAAATTATTTCTACTTAAACAGACAATTTAGCTGGTTTTCAAAGGCAGGCTCAAATCTGTTCCTGGCATTGTGCTCCTGCAGAATCTCTCAGTGTTGAAAGAGCAGCCATGGGTAGGAATGGCTGGCAATAGGGGGAGGGCAACAGGGGAAGTGAACATGTGAGAACACACACATATATATCGATGCCGTAATGAAGCCCATGACTTAGTGTGCTAACCTGAAGATAGAAGATCTTCCCAACAAAAGTAAAATAAAATAAAATTGCTGGCACGACCTAACTGGTTAGTGATCAGAACAGGTGAAAATGGATTTGCATGTATGCTGCCTTTGAGTTTTTGATGGAAAATATGATGTCACATGAATTTAGGACTGGTGCCACACCCAGTCTTCTGAAACTCTTTGGGGAGTTCTCTTGCCTGTGAGGTTTCAAGAACAGGTACAACTGGAATGTGCTCAGACTGACAAACAAGGGCAGCAATCCAGGAAGGATTTCTTGATGAATCAGAAGTGTAACACTGAATTTAGAAACTTGAATCCTTTGTCAAAGGGTTTAATAATCCTTAAGTCGACCTAGGTAACTGTAAGAACAACGAGATGAACAGAAAGGCCACAGTACATGATTTTTGGGGAGAATTTGAAGCTCCAAGTCACCTGAAAACAAAAAAGGATTAGTGATGTTGAAACCTGAAGTCTGAGGGCAGATCTTACAGATAGGAAACCTTCCAGGCTTGATGAGCTGAGGGCAGATATTCCAGTTCTGGAGTGCAGATACAGAGGTGAGAAAGCATGCTGAATTGCTTTTTCAGTCAATCACTAAACCACCATGTATGGCCAGAGCTGTGTCCCAAGATGTATAATTCTTATGAACTAATTGCCCCAGGAGACTGGAAATCTAAAATGAATACTTATTTAAATTTGTCTTTCACTATTAATGCTGTGATATATATTTTCTCTTAAAAATTTTCCTTCATATTTATTTTATGTATATGGGTGTTTTGCCTGCTTGTATGTCTGTGTACTACATACAGGCAATACCCAAAGAGGCCAGAAGAGAGAACATTGGATCCCCTGAAGCTGGAGTTATAGATGGTTGTAAGCTGCCATGTGGGTGCTGGGAATAGAACCTGGGTCCTCTGGAAAAAGCAGCCCTGGTCTTAGCCATTAAGGCATCTCTCCAGCCCCTGAGTAATTTTAAAGTTTTTTTTTCTGAAGACTTTGTTTTTCCCTAAGACAGGGTTTCTCTGTGTAGCACTGGCTGTCCTAGAACTAGCTCTGCAGACCAGGCTGTCCTTGAACTCACAGAGTTCTGGCTATCTCTGCCTCCCAAGTGGTGAGATTAAAGGTATATGCCACTGCTGCCCAGCTCTGAAGTATTTTAATGTAATATATTTATTAATTATAGGACATTTTACAAAGTATATTTTGATCAAATATACTCCCCCTTCTCCCAGTTTCTCCCAGATTCACCTCCACCTCCCTACCTCCCCCAACTTTGTGTTGTCTGCTAAAACTAGAAAAAAATATTTTATTATCCATAAAATCCAATTTTTGCTGCCTATATACTATTGGGTGTGGAGGGTAGTTGTCCTACCAGTGACCACACACATCCTTAAAGAAAATTGACTTTCCTTCCTTAGAAGCCATCAAATGGCTCCTCAGTCATTTGATGACTTCTAAGGAAATCATTCTTAGAAGTGTGAGCTTGTGGACCCATTCATATGGGGTAATTCCTAAAGGATGTGTAACCAAAAGTCCTTGGAACTCTTCAAGATGAGACACTGGAGAATCATAGTAAAGCAATCCATTAAACAAGAGAAGAAGCAAGATCACCCTAGCATATAAGTGAGCATGTTTCTGAAGACCAAGGAGAAGACACAAGGATTCCCTGAGAACACACAAGAGCAAGGCAAGAAAACCCAGGATAAAATGGTCCCATTTGTGATCAGAACTTGTGTCAGGATCAGTCACTAAGGCGGCCTCTTCATCAAGAGAATGGAACGTAACACTGGGCTGTACAGTTTCTTAGCAACACCAAAGTTATCCACCTTTAAGTTCTTATAAACTCGTTACTTCCACAGTTCACTTAAAAATGGCTGGGCAGTTTTCTCTGGAGCATGTATAGTGATGCTTCTCAATTGCCTGTCATACACAGGTTTGTAACATTTGTGAAAATAAGCTGCAGGTGAAGTATGGTATATTTTATGCATCAAAAGATGCCATTGCTGTTCTGAAAGTCAGTGAATCCAGTTTTGTCAAACCCCGGGGTTTAGATGTGTTACCCCTCACACAATGTCAGCTATCCAGTCTCTTCAGGTAGATTGCTGTGGGTTTTCAGAACCATGTTACTTTACTTAAAAATCTATACTCATCTTATGAAAGTACTCTGTCTAACTTGTAGCTCTAGTGTGCACAGATTTAAAGGAATGAACAGTCTACGTACAGAGTGTGCCTCCTTCCACTATTTCTCCTCACCTACTCTAAAACTTTCACTTACTTCTGAAAGCAAGGTCTCTCCCCAGCTCTGAAGTAAATACCTACACTTACCCTTAGGCTACCTGGTCACAGCTGAGTCAAAGGTATTTATAACTATTGAGAATCTCTCCTTGCGGTAAATGTACATTGTGTTTTGCTTCATGTTGTCTGAGTAACTTTGGGATTCTGAGAGTGGCAGAGAATGAACATCTGATACAGCTCGCGTGGTATCACATAAGGTCAGCATTGTTTAGTGGAAATCTACTGTACAATTCTTGGGTTTAATTTAAGCCATATGCATTAAGCATTCATATATTTAAAGTTTATAAGTTTTCAACATTGAAAACAAGTGATGCCCCTGTGGATTCCACACTCAGCTCTGGAAAAAGAAAAAAGAAAAAGTGATGTCATAATAGATTGCCACACACCTAATTAGCCTGCTTTTTCCTGTCATTGTCCAGTATCTTAGTTATACACAGGCAACAAAACTCTCAATTCATTCTTATGTAATTACTTATCCTTAGCTGGTTTAAGAAGATTTAACAGCTTAGTATGATAAGAAGTAAGATGAGATAGGCAGGCTTGATGGCTCTCCCCTAGCACTTGGCAAGCTGAAGCAAGTGGATTACACAGGAGTGTAATCCCTGTGGCCAGTTTAGGCTGCAGTGATTTCCAGGCAAGCCTGAGCTAGAAGATGAGACTGTCTTAAACAAACATGGAATGAGATGAACAACAACGATAATTCACATTACGTCACTGGCATTATTGAGTGCTCACTCCGGCTTACATAAAATGAAGTACAATATTTGGGTTGTGGAGTAAAAGGACAAGAATTAGAGTTTGAGCACTGTCATTTATCCATCATTTGACTTTTGGGAAGTCACTTCTGAGCCATCCTAGTCACTCTTCTAACTTTTTGTTTGCTAAGATCAATCAGGCGTTCTGTTTGTTACATCTTGTAAACTACGGAGGGACCAGGTAGGTTTGTTTCTGTTAGTAGCACATGTCCCAGGGGACTGTGTATGGTGAGACAAAGACAGCAATTTTGGTTGTTCAGAGGCAGGATATATGGTTATATAGGTTAGATATAAAACATCCCTAAAATCTGGTGTGTGGAAGGCCTGGTATCTAGTTTGTAGAACAACTCAAAAGTGATTGGATATGAGCCATTAAACCTCATCAATGGCTTATTCTACTGATGAGTTGCTAATTGAATGAACTATTGTAAAGAGCCCAGAACTTACAAGATGGAGCTGATATGGAAGCAGGACGCCATTGAGGACCCATTCTTGAAGGCTGAGCCTTGCCCTGGTTTGGAATACGTTTTTGCTTCCTTTAAAGGTTTTCCAGTCATTTAGCCACAGCAAAGAAAACTAACCAAAAAATGTAGTTGGAATCTTCTAATTTTAAAAAGTTCTTATTAGCCGGGCGGTGGTGGCGCACACCTTTAATCCCAGCACTTGGGAGGCAGAGGCAGGCGGATCTTTGTGAGTTTGAGGCCAGCCTGGTCTACAAAGCGAGTCCAGGACAGCCAGAGATATTCAGAGAAACCCTGTCTCGAAAAACCAAAAAAAAAAAAGTTCTTATTATCCTAAAATGTGGTTAATTTCAGATAAAGTCTTATAGGCTGCTGAGAATAATATGATTTGCAGTGTTCGAGTCTAATAATCTGTAGTTATCCATCAAGTTCTTCTGTCTTTGTTATTTATTTTGTCTGAATGATCTGTCATTTGGTGAGAGCAGGGTATTGAAGTCACCTACTACTATTGTTTTGGACTTGATCTGTGTCTTTACATTCAATAGTATTTATTTATGAAACATGATGTACTGATGTTCTGTGCATCTATGTTTAGATTTTCCTCTCATTGATTTTTGTCCTTTTTAAAAAACAAAAAAACTCTTGTGAGTATTTTCGGTATGAAGCTTACCTGGTTAACATTAGTACAGTCACACCTGATTGCTTTCTGATCCTTTTGTTAGAATACCCTTTCTCTCCTTTCCTATTTTCAAGTTGTTGTTGGATTTTTGTTTTTGTTTTTCTTGTTAGTGGAGTTCCTTGCAGCAAAAAGATATGTCTTATTTTTAATCCAGTCTGATAGTTTGTCTTTTGATTGGAGAACTGAGATAATTTGCATTATTTTGTTGAAAGGTACATTTTGATTCCTGTCATTTTCCAATGTTTGGTATTTTCTTATTCTCCATTTCTCTATTCACTGTTTGAGTTTATTTTGTTTATTTTTCTCGGAGGCCTCGTGACTATGTTCATTTTTCTTTTCTGTGTGTAAGATCTCTTCAATTCTCTTCTGTATTACTGGTTCAGTGGTCATGAATTACTCCAGGTTGCATTTATTGTGGAATTTTTGTTGTTGTTTTTCAGCTATGATGGATCATTCTGCTGAATGCAGGAATCCAAATTAGCACCTGTTGTTTTTTGCTTGACATATATCTTGACTTTTATTTTCTGCTGTTTCTGTTGCCATTTGACATTTTAGCCTGCTCATGATGATGATGACCCTCATCTGAGAATTCTACTAATTTACCTAGTTAGTGGCTGTGACATGGGCTGTAATAAGGAATAAGTCTGAGAGATACAAACAGTTACATCACAGGCTATGTCTTTAGGTCAGGCCTCAAGCTACCTGGGGATGATAGTGCTATGAAGACCAAACTTAAAAGACATCGTAGGTAATAAAATCAGAGACACTTAGTACCAACTGTCCCTGCCCCCATCTCAGTGATAGTTCTGTTACATAAGCAATCAGACTTTTCAATCTTTTCAAGAATACTATTTCAGGAAGTTAACAACCCTCAGCTTCCTGTTCGGAAAAGAGAGAAATCAAACTGTAATTTCTTATTACTCATCAAACTGGAATATTTCCAGTTACCAGGTAAAACCTTTCATCTGGTCCTTATTGTAACATCTGAGTGGAAGTGGATGTGGCTCTACACATGCTTGTTAGTTATTGTAAAAATAATTAACAAGAAAGCTGTCTCTGATCCAGAACACTTTGTGTGCATGCTCTAGACAAGATTAATTAAGACGAACATCAAAAAATTAATGGCCTTTGATATAATTATAAAATTATTTCTTGTATTTCTAGTCAGGAGAACTGAAGGTCAAGTTGTGACCTCAATTGTGGATATATCCTCATAGGCTTCTCCAAAGAAACAGAAACAAACTATAACACATTTTGTTTAAAGAAAAAAGCACAAGTATTTTTTACAAGTGAGGCTGTGGCTAAGATGTGAAAGATCTAGGAGTCGTTCCTGGACAGGATGACAAAACAGATTAAACAGTTAGAGGAGCAGAGGCCAGGGACTTGGAGGTCTGGGTTCTGCTTGTTCTGGCTAGTTTTTGTCAACTCAACACAAAGCAGAGTCACCTGGGAAAAGAGAACCTCAATTGAGGAACTACCTCTATTGGATTGGTGTGATTGACAGTTAATGTGGAAAGGCCCAGGCCCAGCCAGTGTGTACAGTACCACCCCCTAGTGGGTGATCCTGGCTGAATAAGAAGCAAGCTGAACAAACTGCAGAAAGCAAGCCAGTAAACAGCTTTCCTCTATGGTCTCTACTTCAGTTCCTCCCTCCAGCTTCCTGCTTGAGTTCCTGTCTCAGCTTCCCTCAGGGATGGACTGTGAGCTGAAGATTAAATAAAGCCTTTCCTCCTTAAGTTGCTTTTGGCCAGTGTTTTTATCAGAGCAATAGAGAAACTAAATAGGATTCTTCTAGGAGCTCTACCAGACAAGAGTCTGGGAACCTTTCAGAGGCCTGAAGGGTAGAAGTGGGCCCCCACAAGTCTGGAGAGGCTCCTCCTGGTACAGCAGTAACTAACTCCCTCTAGACACAGATTGCATAGAAAGACCCAGGACGACAATCAACACTTCCTGCTAGTTTCACATTCATGGTTTGCCTGCAAGATAGGGATGTGTGTAAGAGCCCAAACTTCAAGGTAGCAAGGGGTGAGGGGGGAAGTTCAGAGAATCCAAACATAATCTGTTTGGTTTCAGCTGAGGACTCTACCAGCAGAGCCCAGGGTTGGAGTCTGAGCCATGTCCTTTGATCTGCGCAGCCAATGGGTTTAAAAATACTAAATACACGAAAAACAGAAAAAGCAAAAATAAAAATTAAACACAACCTAAAGGTGCCATTACTCATGATATTTTGGATGGTGTTTGTTCAAGAGAAGAAAGACACCACCACTGTTAAAAGAACTTCCATTCCCCACCCTCAAATGCAGTTCCTACTGTAATACTCAGAGGTCCTCAAGTAATTAGCAAGGCAGGGCAGAGGGAAAATAAAGGGCCGTTGTTTTTTTTTTTAACTTATTTATATATTCAAGTTACTTCCTAATCGATGCCCCCTCCCTCCTTCCTGCCCAGTCCCACCTTCTCATCATCTCCCCCGTCTCGCCTTTCTCCTCAGATGAGAGGAGCCTCCCTACATATCAACCTACCTTGGTTCACCAAGTTGCATGAGGGATAAGAGCTTCCTCTTGTACTGGGGCCAGACAAGGCTACAGCACAATATCAATATTTGCATTTCAAGTGCTTGTTTTGGGAGCACGTATTCATTCACCCTTCCGTTAAGGCAGGTGACCATGGAGTGCCAGGGTTTATCAAAACTCCACAAAACAATAGGAGGAACTGTTGCACTTTCATGTCTGATTATTGCATTTTGTGAACCCAGTGCTCTGATCTCTCAATGAATTTCTAAGCGAAATGTGGGACGTGTTTGAAGCTATCTAACTAAAGAGCTGTATTTCTGCAATTGACATAAGCGAATCATGAATTTAGTAAGAGAAAGACCAGTTTATCACTGGGTGGCTTGGATGGGAGTGGAGCCATATTGCAATGCTCTGTTTCTAATTTAATTTTGTGGTTACACAGTAGCAGAACTGGAAGATGTCATTTTGTCTGATTCTGCAGTTTAGAAGAAGGAACTGTGATTCAGAAGTCAGCGGCTTGCTCATTAGTTTTGAAAAACAAATCAAGCAACAAACATGATTACTGCTTAGGTCTCTGAATTACTGCTTATTTTGATTTTGTTCTAGTCTGGCCCCACTGTGTACACCATCAAATCCTCCTAGTTGGGCTTCTTTCTGCTTTGTTTCCATCTCTGAGCTGTTCTTCAGTGATGATCCTCTCAGGTGTTAAGTCTTTTCCTGGTCTTATCTCTTGCCATTTCAGTGAGCCTCACAGGATGATACAGAATCTTGTTTTTAAACACATTCTTTATCTTTTTTTAAAAGGCCTAAATTAAACAAGAATTATTAAGGCTTTGTCCTTGAGTATATATGACTTTCAAGAAATCACTTATCTAATGTGCTTTTATTACTGAGCCAATAGACTTAATGTTTCTAACTAAAACTATTTGAACACTGTACATGTATTCACATGTACATGTATCATTTGAAATGATCTTAATTACCATTTCAGTTGTTTGAAAGCTGTGAGAAAAGGCACTGCAATTGACAAAGAAAATCGAGGAATGGAAAGTCTGAAAAGGAAGTAGAGTAGTTGTGAAATGCCATCCTAGAGAGCTTGGTAAACTGAGGTCAGTGGCCCTGCAGGGAAGTCTGAGAACCCATCCAGGCAGGAGTGCTGGAAGAGCACCTTCCAGCAGGTGTCCCTCCCTTCATGCCTATCCACTCTGCCCTTCTATCTGCTTCCTTCATGCCCTTTCCTTCTCCTTCATTATTATATTTTTATTTTTAACATGCACATATCAATTGTTCATATATATGGAGTATGTAGATTATATGAATAATGGTCAGACTTGGATAATTTATATATTTATCACATTGTATGTTTTACTTAACCTTTTTGGGTCTTCATCATTTCTTTGTGTTAAAACCATTTATAATAGTTTACTATTTGCTGTTTTCAAATTCAATTAGTCATTGTTAATCACTGGTATCTGCATGTACTACAGAACATTAGAAGTTATTCCCCTAGCTGTATCTGTATTATCCTTTCTGTAAGTTTCCACTTTGAGAAATTTAATTTGGTATTACAAGGTAATTTGAT
The DNA here is from genome assembly GCA_907164525.1 of Lophiomys imhausi. Taxonomy (NCBI): domain Eukaryota; kingdom Metazoa; phylum Chordata; class Mammalia; order Rodentia; family Muridae; genus Lophiomys; species Lophiomys imhausi. Next base: position 1,986,221 of record CAJQZJ010032315.1, on the reverse strand, counting down.
CATTTTCTTGGCTGCAGGAAACAGAGTTATTTAACAAAGGAAAACACAGTTTCTAGAAGCAGTGTTCAAATAAGGTAGTCTTACAGAATAAACAGTGCATTATGAGACTTAGCTCATCTCAACCGATGGTCACATTTAACTTAGAGGATTCTACAGAAAGCTCCTTTGCAGCCATGGAACAAAGACTTGAAATTATTTTAAACATCCACAACATTACAGCACAGTTTATAATTTTTATTCTGGATACTAGTTTAGGATAAGAAAACAAACCGATAACAACCAAACCAAACCACCCCCCCCCCCCAAAAAAAAACCCAACTAACCAAACAAAAAAGAAAAACAAGAATGGTTTCCAGCATATTAACAAAAAGCCTGTTTTATTAATATGCAACTATCCAATAAGCTTAGACTTTTTAACAAAATTTGTTTATTCTCCAGTGTGTAATGTTATACGTTACACTTTTGAGCTACCTGTCTGCAATGTGGCAGAACTCATGAGGGAAACAAAGCTGCCTGCTAGGGAGGGGAACTCTGTATTATACAGATGGAGGGCTTGAAGTTCAGACAGCTTAAAGGACTTCAGCTGGTTCAGCGCCATGGAGCTTGTTTTCAGTTGGGGTTAGCACTAAATCTGGACCATTTTGTTTGTTTCCTTCAGTTCTTTCCCAATGAAAGAAGGCTTTTCTGTGTTGGAGAGTTTTATTCTAGAAGTGCTCAGCATTTGGAATTTGTCAGGCATAGTTCTTGTGTTTTATTTTCACTTCTGATAGACAAATGATCTAAGTAAGTTAATCTCTGGATCCAGTGCACCCAACCCTCCATCCCTGTCAAGTTAAGGTGGTAGCTGATACACTGAACTCTAAAGGGAACGTGTGGGAAATGCAAGCCACATACATAGGTGGTTAGCCTGTGGTCCCTCCACTAGTGAGGTTCAGTTCATATACTTCTAGGAATGAAAGCTGTACTTTTTATCACAGACACAACAGTGAGAACTCAGAGAGTAAGGATCATGCCTTGGTAAAAGTGAGCAATGAAGAATAGAAGTTATTTTTGTGGGTCTTTTATGTGACTGTTATTGCAAGCTCATCATTTCTAACGAATGTTTTCACTCGGCTGGTATGCTGATAATGGGGAAGCTATTCATATGTAGGGGAGGGGATTTCTGAGAAATCTCTTATTAATCTTTTCCTGTTTTTCTTTGAACTTAAAACTGGTTTAAAAAAATTAGGATTGGAGAGATGGCTCACTGGTTAAGAGTGTATACCATTCTTGCAGAGGACCCCAGTTCAATTCTCAGCACCATGTCTGGCTGCTCACAAGCACTGAACTCCAGCTTTGGGTGAGTCAGATGCCCTCTAGTAGCTGCTGTCGGTACTGCCCTCATAGCTCCCTATACCCCACTGCACAGGTGCTATAAAAAGCTTTGTAACAAAGAACTACTTGTTCTTTCAGGGGCACATAAGATTAAAGAACCAGGCTATGAAGCAATGTTCAATGGTCCAGGTGAATTTTGAGTTCAGTACAGTGTCATTTCAAGATGTGAACACAAATGAACTAGAAGTTCTACTAGGTACCTGTTTAAGAAAGATGAACACCACAGGGAACGAAGTGCTGATATGTGCTCTAACATGAATGTTATCACTTGAAAGTACAATCAATGTCCCTCATAGGCTCATGTTCGCCTGGTCTCAGGCTAGGGACACAATTTAGGTGACAGGATCATGGTGATTGAAAGTAACTTCATCAATGGACTATTCACCAATTGACAGCTGAATGTTACAAGGAGATAATAAGGCCCAGTGGGAGGGCAGTTACTGGAGGTATCTTTGAAGGGTGTTTTGTCCCACACCCCTTTTCTCTTTCTGATGTCACTATACATGAGCTTGATGTCACATCCTCCTCAGTCAAGCTCTTTTATTCACCACAGTTCTGTGACAACTGAGCCAGCTAACCAGACACAGCTAAAATAGTCTCTCATCCTTTAAACCATGCCAGTGAAGAAACTGATATTAGGTGAAGGAAGCTAGTCATAAGAGCTCACATTGCATGACTCCATTGATAAGGACTGTTCATAAGCAACAATTTTATCAAGTTAGATGATTGCTGCCTAGTAGGCAGGGTATGAGGTTGAAGGAAGTGGGCAGGTTTGTTTTGTTGTTGGGGGTAGTTTTCATAATGGTATTCAATTCTGTAAATATGCCTGACCTCACTGAATTGCTAACCTTACATGCATTAGTTAGGAGTTACATCTCAGTATAGTTGGTATTTAGTATCAATTAAAACTAGGTGGCTTACACTTTGTCTTGTAGTCGTGGAGGCTGAGAAATACAACTGAAAGGATCACATGTTTGGTTTGTGAATAAATCAGTTGGTGTCAAATTTAAAAATAGTATCAGTAAAGCCTCTTGATTTTTGAAATCTTTTCATATTTTCAAAATAAAGATGAGGGTGTATGTGTGAATTACAGTCACTCTGTCATATCACCTAGAAACAATACCTACCATAAAAAGTTCTTCCATGATTCAAGCAGAAACACAGACGTGAAATATATATACTCTGTAACTGGTTGTAAGACCTGACACAAATAGGGCTTTATGGCATCAGTTTCTAAAAAGCCTGACCATGACACTGGGGAGTTTGGGTTGGTAGTTTAGACATTTGTTGCTCTTGTAGAAGACCAGCTTTTGATTCCCAGTAAGTACCCTTATAATCATGGGTAACTAGTTCCAGGGGCCTAATGCCCTTTTCTGACTTGGTAGGCACCAAGGTAGCCAATGGCACACACACATACAAACAAGGAAAACACTCATAGACATACAATAAAAACATTCTAAATAAATAAACATGCTTGACCAGACCTGGGGGGTAACAGGCCTATAATCCTACTGACTTGAGAGGCCAAGAGTCCCAAGTTCAGGGTTAGCCTCAGCAAACAAACATTAAACAAACAAACCAATAAACCAAAGATTTTTAATATTTTGTCTTAAAAATGAAATAACTTTTAAAATGTTTGGAATATTAACAGACAGTAAAAAATTAAGTCAACATGTTTCCGTGTCGTGCCACAGTTGCGGCCTACAGAGCAGTTAGCCAGCTGTAGTCTACTTTTCTGAACTTCCTCAGCTCTTTCTCTTCAGATTTTGATAGCTGATGCATAATATCTTCTCCCAAATCCATGCTATTTGTTTCCTGGGCTTTATCAGTAAAATCATTTTCTTCATCCGAGTCATCACTTTCCTTTTTTTCCTCCATATCTACATCATCAGGAATTTCTTCAGCACTTTGACAATAAGAGAAGAAAATGTAAACACTTTTTAACTTAAGACAACCATGTTGAAACACCATACAGAAATGGCCAATCAACTAAAAAAATAAATACTGTGAAGAGTGCCCTTACGAAGCACGGGCCCTAAAAGAGCAAATGAACTTATGAAACGTGTAATTCTCACCGCATCTTTCTTTCAGCACACCCAGCATCTCTATCTCAGTTCTTCACAAGCACTGTACTTAATAATCTTATGTCATTAGCTACATTTCAAAACTAAAGTACAAATACAGTGGATAACACTCTCCAAACAATTCAGAAGATGAACATTTTTCATACCTTTTAGTCTCTTTATTTGACAGCAGCAATGAGCTCACAAACAGGGAGCACAGGAAAGAAGCTGATGGCAGGACGTGGGCTGGAGTGTGAAGAAGCTACATGCACGGAAAAGTCAGACTTTGTGAGAAGGGCCACCCTTTGATAACTGTTGCTTCACCTCCTAACCTTTATCCTAAATCTCAAGTCAAAATAAAAGGATTCCCGGGAGAAAAACCAAACCAAAGGAAATGGCACTTCCAGCTTCCCACGCTTGGCAGCTCTCTCTCCTCACCAAGGTCCAGGAAAGAATCACCCCACTGAGATACCTTTTACTTGTCTGGACAGAGGACAAATCAAATGCTACCTGAGGCAGTTTACCTCCAGCTTCAGGCACTCAGTGCATCTACTCCATTTTCCATGGTCTGCTGTACTGATCACTCACCTCATTAATTGCTGGTATGTTCTCCGTTAAGGGGAGTTGTACCAGTTCATTCTCTGAAGTTTCATTCAACCTTGCATCCTTCTGCTGCCTGTGTTTTCCCAATATAAAGGAAAATGGGGTTGTTGGCAAACTTTCTTCTGCCAGCAGCTGTATGGATGTCAGAGAAAAGGAAATTATTTCAACAAAAAGGTGGAACTTCTCTGACTGAACAGGTAAGCAATGCTCAACTCTAAAGTGGGCACGGTGAAAAGTTGGAAATGACTTCCTGTTACTCTCCTGTCACAGACAAAGCAACTGACACCTACTGTCCTATTTTCTACACTGGAAAGCTAGCCACGGCGCTGATGAGAGAACCATGGGTTCCTTGCTGGTTAGAGAGTCTGGGGCTTATAAACACCACAGCGAATGTGTTTTCAGAGGCCATGCACTCACAGCAGCAGAGAATGGGGGGCAAGGCCATATAGCGACATGCTGGAATGAGGAAGCAGGTTGAAGGGTGAAATCTTAGTAGAGCCAAGAAAGCAATATTCTAAGACAGCTGTGGGAAAAGCAAGGTGTGTGTGTGTCGTTGATAAACACAAGAAAACTGCCTACAAAACAGGCAAAAACTGAAATAGCATACAAGGCTGGGGACTAAGCAGAATTCTTTTTTTTTTAATTAAAAAACAAAACCCAGGGCAGTTGCGGGTGTATGGGAGATGGAGCAAATGCCTCCTGAGTCAGCACCTTATTCAAAGCTCTCCAGGGAGCTCCACACTGCATGCAGAGTAAAGATGGATCTACTTAATAAAACCCACATGACTTCCCAATTTAAAATCGCAAGACACACCTCACTCATCTTTTCCTGTCTCCAATCCTGCTATACTTCTTTCCATTTTCTAAAGTACTACATATTCTGTTTACTTACTGCTTGTTGTTTAGTATCTGTATCTTCCTATAAGCTATAAATACCACACTCTTACAGACAAAACTGTTTTGCTAACAAGTCCCAATTGTCTATAATAGTCCCTGGCATATAGTTGATGACTGATGAACAAAATTTTTTAAGTAAACTCAATGAGTTTTCTGAAGAAATTAAGCAAGCTATGGATAAATGATCAAAGGTGAAGAATGGCACTGAGAGTCTAGTAATATGAAAATCCATATAATCTTAGGCCACCACCTTCAAATTACTGAGAAAATGGTTCTCAGCTTCCATTTAATCAGCTAATCAACAAGTAGGAGAGAATAAAGACTGCTGCCCAAACTGTAAGGTCCTACATTTGAACAAGATGGTAACTTATGCTTGAACAGAACAGGCTTCACCAAAGCAAAGAAGTGATTAAAAAAAGAGCAGTTCTGTGGCATCTAATGTCATGGAGGGGAAATGAATCCCCAGAATGATGAACACAGGCTCTAGGGTGACCACTGTGTAGCGGATTCACAGAGCAACTGGTCCAGCCTGAAGTAAGCTATGC
>CAJQZJ010032315.1:1963774-1975739 GCA_907164525.1 Lophiomys imhausi | reverse complement strand
AAAAAGAAAGAAAGTATGTGGACTACCTGGCTATGAATGCATTTCTGTTAGGACAATGCAAAGTTCCAGCCTCAGGAACTTCAATAAATTCAACAGATAACTAAACCCAGAATCCATAATCTGATCACATTCTTAGAGATATGAAGTCCAAGTCAGTAAATAAAACTCTAACTAATGATGATGACCTACAGGAGTTGTCCCTCAGTGCTCATGGAGGGTTGGTTCCAGAAAATAGTGCCGAAAAAAAAAATCCAAGATCCTTAGTGGAGTAGGTTGGGATATCATTTAAATATAAGCTAAGCACATCTAATCATCTAGTCTGCCATGTAACCCCCACCCCAATATTTTTGATCTACAATTGGTTATTTAGTTAATTCCATTCCACAAATTAGATACGGCAGACCAACTGATTGACTCTTTAAAACACAAGACTGTACCTTTAGTACTCTAAACCATAGAAGAGAACAATTATGTCCAAATGGGCACATTAGTTTACAGGTATGACTTTACAATTCCTCCTTAGAGCTCAGTGCCACATGCTGTCACAGGTGAATTCTAAAAGCTAACTTTCTTTAGAATGGCAACGCAGATGCACCACGAACGGTAAACATATGCCTACCTGTTTGCTTGTTGGTGTGAGTTTCTCTTCTGGAGACTTTGTACTGAATGTTAATAAACACTAAAAAGAAACATCAATTAATGGAGCAAAATATTCAGCATGAAGCACAAATGACATAAGATGATACAAGGTCCTAAAATGTGAATTTTTCATTTTGATATACACATCTGCCCATAGAAAAACTTTAAAAGATCTAGATTTGTTTGAAAGGTCCTGTAGGAGTTACAAGACCATGCTTTGAGAGGCATGTGAGACCAGGTGATGAAGTAAAAGCCACTAGTTTCTTCAACAGCAAATCCGGAGAAGATATGCTAACCAATGCAATCTAAGGTAATTGTGGTGCTTAGCCACGCTCTTCTTGCATCACAGAGTTAACAGATATAACACAAAGCGCCGGGGTGTAGGGTGAAGTGCCTTACGACCAACCACACTCTTAACCCTGCTGGACTGACATACTGATTTGACCATTTCTTTTAGGAAATAGACCTTTTATGAAAACATTCTAACTAGAAACAAACTTTCTAAAATAATTTCTATAAACAGGTCACCCTTTTTGAGGGAGACAGTTACCTGTGATTTAGTTAGGAAGTAAAACTGGGATCTGTTCAGCCACTGGTGAGCCTCTGAGGTGAACGACTCAGGGACATCTCGTGGAACAAACACTCCCCACTGCACTTCCTCTCTGGAGACATTCTTTTGAATATATAATGGCCTTGGCTCACTAGGTTTAAATACAAACACTAAAAGGGAAAAACAGATAGATGATGGCATTTAACTTGCAGAGAATGGTCTAGCCTCAGGATGGCAGCTCCCACTAACCCTGTACCCTGCCCACAGAGTTAACAGCTCTTCTCAGACTGTTTCAGTGTTGCTGTCTAACACATATCTAACTATCGAGTGCCTACTATGCACCAAACAGGTTAGGAATGAGGACTCGAATCTGAAAAAAGTAGGATTTCTGTTCCAGAGGCCAGGGCCATCTATACAAGAGACACTAGAATACTACCAAACGTTTTGCCTTAAGTATCAGAAAAGAGATGCAGACATTGTCTCAGAAGCAGAGGAGATCCAGTTAGACATCCAAGGGAATATTCTGAAGGCTGAGTGGGAACTGGCTTGTGGAAAAATCAGGGCTATACCAGAGCACTCCTAGCACTAAGTGTGAATGCATACATTACAGGTGCTGGCTAAGAGAGGATGGGCAGGACCCCAGGGAATCAGCTGTAGAGAATTCCTGATTCACAGCAAGGTGCTTCAGCTTATACTGAAAACAGTAAAAGGAAAACCCAGGAAACAGGCTGCATGCTATCATAGCATGGCTAGTACTTACGATCGGAGCCCAGTGAGGACTGAGACACCGCAGCAACATGCTCCGAGTAAGGGTCGGGCTCCAGAACTCTGACATTTAGCTTTGCACTCCACTGCACTGTAGAAGAAGTGACACTGTTCTGAGAACAGGCTCAGCAAAAGCCCAAGTCTTTACGGTAGGCGCTCTCCGTCCTCCCTGGGCCAGCTCAGTGCTATCCTTATATGGAAGGAGTTTGTGCTTTCAATAACAACACATACACTGACTCGGTCTGTGGAGGGGTTTGGTGATGTGTGCAGCAGAAGTAGAGCTGCAACACGGATGTTAGTGTTCCTTCCACATTGCATTACAGTTAGGTTATTCAGATGTATGACAGTTGCTTTTCAGCTCTTACTAAATGTGGGTGACAGAGACCACTATGCACATCCACTGGGAAATAACATCATACCTTCTCCATACTCAAATCAGTAAAATGCCAGAGCCTCATTTCTCAGGAGTTCTGTGACAGACTACTTTCAAATCTTACACTGTCTGGGATCTTGTATACAATCAACACACTATTCCTCCACTTCTGAAGATGAATGTGGAGTCCTGCACTCTGAGCACACTGGGCACAACTGCCTTATTGTTAACAGTAATAAGCCACTACCGGCCCATAGATTCAAAACTTTTAAAGGTTAAGTGAAGAATTATATATTGTTGGGGTGAAGGCATGAAACAGGATCATTAATTCCTAAAACACTGCCCCACATGGGCTTTCCTGAGTCACAGTAAGAGTAAAGTGACAGCTTACTTGAACAGCTGAGCAGATTCCAGCAGCAGAGAATGCTGTTCTCAGTAGTGCCAAGAAGATACTTGGAGCATGTCAGTCTTCCAAAGCCAAGGTGCCTAGGTCAAAATCACAGCAAGGTGAGCAACAGGCAGCTCTAGCACATGTAGTTATAAAGAACTGTAGGGTTATACCACTGGGTTTAGTTCTCCTCAATACAGACTTGTAAGCAGGTGTGCTCTTTTCCTTTTTGTGTTTCAATTGTTCTGACAGCAATGGAAAAGGTGCTAAGCCAATAGAAAGGGGTTATTTAGGTACTTGTATTTCTTTAGGCAAATAGGCATAACTGTGATGATTAACAAACTCCACACAACACAGAACATTTTATGTAATATATATCATGCCACTAAAGAAAACCTTATTTTATGCTCTTTACCTACAATGGGAAAATTTGTACTCAGAAAGTTTTACAAAGTAAATTCAAAATTAGACATATTTAAAATGAGATGAAATTAGTCACCTGTTGCTCTGCCCTTGGGTCTCTGGGTACCGTAGGATCTGAGTATCACATTATGCTTTTGTGGGATTGGCATGCCAGGATCAACCAAGGTCACCATAGCTTTAGTTTCTACACACTACCCCATGGAAGTGTTTACTATACTGAACGAAACTGGACACAATAGTTTAATATTGATTTAAGAAATTAATATCGAAGAAATGCCTGCAAACTGCTCATGTACTCACAAGTTTCAGTTTTTTGACATTTTGATTAGCTTCTTACCTTTATTCTCCAGCAAACTACAGATTACCTCTACTGGGGAAACCATATATTATTGAAGCTTAAAGGCTTATTTAAATTAAAAGGAAATATATACTTTGGTAACAATACGAACTAATTTACCTACCTTATTTTCCCAGCTCGTTGGCAAAACGTACATTTTAGTTCCCACGTTTCTGAATCCCATACTGTAACTATTTCCTCGAAACTAACTGCCAGTAAGGAGCCATCTTCAGAGAAACAGCAGTTGGTTGCTTGATACTTGTGGTAACTACCCACAAAGTCACAAGTCCAGCCGATGGCTTTTTCTATGGAAAAACAAGCCATAACAAAATAGAATAAATATTAAATCGTATTAGAAACCAGTTGCAAACAAAAAAAGTTAAACAAAGAAAACAAAATATAACAAAACCAAAATCACAACTGTGCCAAGTTAAAAGTATTGCAGTGTATTGACTGTTTCCAGTATTTTTTCTGTTCCTGGAGACCTTTAACTCCCTCTAGTGGAGAAAAGAAAAGACCTAGTGGCAAGAGCCCTTTCAGCTGCACCAAACAGACATGATGTGTGATTCACTTCCCCAAAGCAGATTCTTGTGAAAAGGTATGTAAACAATTCATATTAAAAAACTGTTGAAATTAATCAACAGTTTATAGAATTTAACAAGTCAGAAAACAAAACGCCTTCTCAAAAAGGATGTAAATGATGATGCAAATAAACCGCTTCTTAAAGCTGTAATTTCTCACATGGGCTACTGAATTAACTTACTGTATATATCAGAGTCATCGGTTAATATCCACACTTTGAAGTGGCCATCTCTGCTAGCTGTGACCAATATGGGCTTTTCATAGTTTTCTGCATTATTGAAACAGAGAGCTGTGATGAGGTCATCATGTGGCATGGTGATCTTTGTATTTAGAACAAATCTAGCAGAAAGAAAACCACAAATTTATTTTCAAAAGAGACATGGTATGCCAATACGCTACTTGCCATGCAATATCATCTTTAAAATGGGCAGTTGGCGGGTTATTACCCAAATGACAAATTTTCACACACTCTGTCTCTAACAGTGTCTGGACAAGCGCTAACATCACCTGCACCTGGGGTGACTCAAACCCAGAGCATAATATACAGTGGCTGCTCACTGGTAAAAATGAACTAATATAAAACAAATCATGGCTGAAGGCCTACTAGACCAGACTCTGCAGGATAATTACACAGACTTAGAGGTCTGCCTTCTTCTAAAAACAGACAAAAGAAAAGAGAGACAAATAAAAAGGGTTGTGCAAGGTTCCATTTATATTGTGAAAATATGTAATAGAAATGACTTATTAATAACTGGCCTGCTCATCGACACTGTGTCGCGAGCAGAGGTTTTAAGAGAGAGAAGTAGGAGAATCACTTAATTAATTCTCATCTGTGAAATGTGGGGCATAGGCTTAGGTTACAATATTCTTTAGCAATTTTCCAAGCCAGGCATGTGGGTGAATGCCATGAGTCCTGGCACTTCGGAGGCAGAGACAGGTAAGTCTGCGCTTGAACCACAGCAAGTCCCAGAACAGTCAGGGCTACGAAGAGAGACCCTGCCTCAAATAAAACAAGACAAACCAAAAACCTGGCACAAAGACTTAATGAGCAGTTCTTTAAAAACACAGTGGGTTATTTACCTAAACACGACATGTGTCTACAGTCCTCCCTTGACCGGGGTGGAAGAGCCAGGGCACATTTGGGTTCTAATTCTGGATTTGCCTAGAATTGTGTGTTGTATTTGGGGTTACAATTCTTTCTTATGTTTCATCCTTTATGTGATGACATGGCATGGCCAACATTACACCGATGCTTTCTCAAAACAGAAAGTTAAAGGGAGCTTTATTATGAGATGTGTGAAAAATCAAACAACATAAATACTGCCAGTTCAGCTATAAAGCAGAAACTCAAATGAGGAGGTGGCTCTGTTACCCTTGGGTTTTCTTGCTATAGGTCCACAGTTTCATCTGCAGCTCGAGCTCAGTCTCACTTTCTTGCCGTTGTTCAACTGTTGCCAGCCAAGTACCAGAACAGTCAAAGGCAGCCTTCGTTAGTTCAATTTGGATTAGACCATCATCATTGATGTACTCTTGCTGTATGATATCTAACTGACAGGATTAAAAAGATCCAAAGTGTTATTTATGTAAGTACCTTTTATTTACAGTCATGCTTTTCTCTAAGAAAAGCTTCATAGAAAACTTCAAGGCTAGATTCTCTATCACTTTGAGAGAGTAAAATATACAAAGAGATAAGCAATGGTCTAAGTAGACTAGTTTTTTTATTTATGGCTGATCCCTTAATCCCTTAAAATGAGTTTCCTTGTGTTTGCTAAGAAAATAAAGTGGCTGCTTCTAGTTCATGAGCCTTCATCTGAAAAGCTACAGATCCAAAATGTTCCAGATTTCTTTTGATATTTAGAATGTTTATATAGACCTGATATTTTTGGGCCAGGATCCAAGTCTATACATAAAATTCATTTATGTTTTATGTGCACCAATAAATTAGCCAGCCTATGGGTATTTTTATATAATAGTTTTAGCATTGTGTTAGGTCTTCTCATGAACTCAGGCATTGGATTTTCTTCTTGTGGTGCCAGGGAGAATTTTTACATCTGAGAACACTTAAGACTTTGGCTTTTGGCTGAGTGGTGGTGGTACACGAACTTAAATCCTAGCACCGTGGATGCAGAGGCAGGCAGATCTCTGAGTTCAAGGCCGGCCTGGTCTACAGGGTGAGTTCCAGGACCACTAGGACTACACAGAAAGACCCTGCCTCGAAAAAACAAAGAAAAAAAGAATGGACTTTGAGATTAGGGACACTCAACTGTATTAAGTGTAGTAAGTGTCCTTTTAGTAGATGTGGGTGTATTGGTTTTTTTTTTTTTTCAAGTTTACAGGATATGGAAAGAAAGAAAAAGTTAGCTACTATGGTAGTAATCTGTAGAGAGCACTGCAGGGTACAAGGAAAAAGTGGAATTGCACTTGTCAGGACTGAAGTATTCCTGTTTACTCTACACTAACTTTAACTTCACCATGTGAATGAGTTTTTCCACGCAGCCCTGGATTTGTACTGTCAGTCCACCCAAGCTCATTCCCTCGCTGTTGTGACTCAGACCACATGTGGCCAGCAACAACTCCATTAAAGTAATCAGACACTATCAGTCATGTTCAAGCACAGAAGCACAGGATCAAGAATTCCAAATAAACCACACAACCCCAGGAGTACTCTCAGAACTTTCACTCATTTTAAAATTCAGCTTATGGTTTAGAATCTTACATTATATAACTGCTTATCACCCTGGAGAGAATAAAACTGCAGGTGACCAGGCTTTCCATTCAAAACTAAAGCTTTGGTTCTTGGGTCAACCATCAAACCAGTAGATACACTCTTATCTGCAAAAGAAGGACAGACGGTGACTGAAGTGAGCAGCAGCCATGTGGAATCCCACGTCCCCTGAATCTGCAGTACCTTTCACTAGGCCTTGAATCACTGCAGATGCGTCAAGATTTCGGTGAATAATTGTTATCTCTGTTAAAACAGAAAAATAATTAACCGTAAACAGGTCAGAGTATCAGGGTAACATGACCAGATTTTTGTGGTACTTTGAAATGTGTCAGAACACAAGACAACGCAGGAGTTCAATTGAGTCAGTGTGACTAGAGAATCAAGGTGCATTTCCAAGTTAGCTGAACAATTATCACTGAGGATACAAGTTTTTGTTAAAGTCATTAACATTTTCTTTCATATTATGTGTGTTCATGTCTGTGTGTGTGTGTATGTATGTGCATGTGAGTACAAGTGAGTGCTCACGGAGGCTGGATGCGGATGCTAGGTACACAAAACCGGACTTACAGGTGGTTGTGAGCTGCCTGATACAGGTGTTGGGAACTGGAACTGTGCAAGAGTAGTACATTTATTAACCACTGAGCTTTCTGCAATCTACGCTTATAGACTGTACTCATGAACAAACTGTTAATTTCCAATTTGATCTAGGTGAGGAGGAATGGAAAGAGAAGGTTGGGAAGAGCAGCAAGTGCTTGTCCGTCATCACATGCCAGAGCACTCCCACACCCACGTACCGTTCCAGTAAAAGAAGCTCACAGCATTCTTGTGAAAATGTCATTGCTTATGAAAGTGAGAAGGTCCATTTCAAACCCACCTTCCATTTTATGCAATTTTTTTTTTTTTTTAGGTTTTTCAAGACAGGGTTTCTCTGTGTATCTTTGACTGTCCTGGACTCACTTTGTAGATCAGGCTGGCCTTGAACTCACAGAGATCCACCTGCCTCTGCCTACGGAGTGCTGGGATTAAAGACCCACCTTGTGTGCCGCCAAGCCAGGCAATTACAGACAGCTGTGAACTGCCATGTGGGTGCTGGGATTTGAATTTGGGTCCTTTGGAAGAGCAGTCAGTGCTCTTAACTGCTGAGCCATCTCTACAGCCCCCCACCTTCTGTTTTAAAAGATTCTGAAAACAACTGGCATAGCAATAAACAAATACATTTAGCCTTACATTTTCATAAAACAATTTTGAAAATAATAGACCTGGTGGCATCTGAGGCCAGAGAGGAGTGGAGAAAAACAAAAGAATGGAGGAAAAGAACACACATTACATCTCTTACTATCCTTAACCATTTTTATGTCCTTTTAGTTCCCATTCGGAAGCTGGCAACTAACTGTATTGCCTCCTCACAATGAGAAACTTAGACTTACTATTATCAGAATGAGAAGTACAGAACAAATCTCCCGCAGGTGAGACGGAGATGTGCTCAATAGTAGACCCTAAGCGGGGGAGGAATTCTTTGTTCTTCTCCGATCCTTCACGCCACTCCACGAGCACACACTCCTGCCCGCCACTCAGCAGACTAGTGCCTTTGTAGGCAAAGATATCAAAAGGGCAGAGTTTGAAGGAAAAAAGAACAAAGAGATAAATACAGTCAGTATTTATGATCTCTTTGGAACTTACAAAAATGTCTTCATGTCATTTTTAATTGATTTTAATTATTATCTTTCAGTCTTCTTTTAATTTTTAACTGACAGAGTTGTGCAGATATACAGGGTAGAACATGGTGATTGCATGCATAGATAGTGTAATTCTCAAGTCATATAATCTGAACATCTACCACCTTGAATATTTATCTACTCCTTGTGATGAAACAATCAAAATCTTCTTTTATAGTTACAATAGTAATAGATACAGCCACCCTACTGTACAACAGAGGAAACCGAATAAAGACGACCTGCCATAAAATGTTTGTCAATCACACATCTGGTGTGTTATTTTTATACTTATAAAGTGTAAAGAACTCAAATAATTCAAAAGCATAAATACAACTGGAGAATGAAAAAAAAAAAACCTTAATAGACATTTCCCAGAAGATACACAAATGATCAACAGGTGTATGGAAAAAAAAATCCTCCACATTAGTAACTATCAGAGAAATGCACCCACATACCCAAAATGGGACCATGCCCCACTCCAGTCAGATGTAGAGAAAAGGGATTCTTACATACAGTCATTATGGAAACAAAACACTGTACTTTGCAAGTTCACTCTGGTATACATCCAAGTGAAATGAAACCAGTATCCTAAAGAAAGTAACTTATTACCATCACACACCAAAACTTGGGCTCAATAATATGAACTCATTGTGCTCAGCCCAAATAACACACAAAGGACTGTTTACAACACTAGAGTCAGCAGCTTTGGGAGGCAATATGTAGGATTTAGTCACGTATAGTTTATGGTGTATATTATTGTATGTTTATGATCATTCTTTGACCTGAGATGAGCAGAGACCATAGTAGAGAAAGGAATAAAGAGGAAGGCTAGATTAGATTAGGAGAGAACAAAGGCATTGCATGAAACATACAAATAAATATACATGCACCAGCATAACAAAACAATGTAGTATCTTTTTTTTTTTTTTTAAATTGAGGATGAGTGGAAAGGAGGGTAAGGAAAGTAAATAAATAGCCACAAACGCTCTTCTATGTCTCAATCCTTATGTCATAATAGTACTCCTGAGGACACTGGGCACTGTTCGCCAAATACAAAGCTTCTCTGCAGGCACATGATCTTCCCTAGCATCCTGTCAGAACACAGGCAAAACTGACATAACTTTCTGCACACGGGTGTGAGGGCACCAGACGTAACAGACACAATGCACTTCTCTGTTAAAGACAGAATCTCAAGGAGGTATCTTTAAAAACCTCTTCCTGTGTCTGTTATATATCCAACAAGGTCTGAATTTAAAACAGGGACTACTTAACCAGGCAATCGGTCAGTTAAAACCATGAGCTTCTAAATTACAACCAGGTACAAAGTCTACTCACTAGTTACTGGACTTTATGCTAGCTAGTCACCATCTCAAACCTTTACTTCCTTCACCTGTGAAGGTGAGTTAACGACACACACTTCACTGGTCCAAAGACAGGTGGCGGAACGCACTGGCAGCTACTTGCATCTGATAAATGGCAGCAGAGCTATCCGCCACAACTTCATAGTAGACTATGTCAAAGCTGGCGTATACTTTCCACAGGTTCTAGCCAGGAGAAACGAGCACAGGTGTATACCCTGAAATTCTGAAAGCGAAGGTATACACCGTGTGTTGAGCCTCAACTAAGGGGTCATAAAAATGTGTTCAGAATTTCACTCCTATAATTTGTTTTTTTTCTGACAGGGTCTCAATACAAAGCTTAGACATGTTTTGAACTCATGGTGCTTCTCCTGCCTCAGTCTCCCAAGCAATGGGATTATAGTTGTAAATTCCAACATTGATTCAGATACTTTTAACTATCAAAGAGGCACTTACTTACCTGTCACTGTAAAAGCCACATCCATAACCATATCATGGTGCCAATGCAAACACGTGTATGTGTACTTCTTATCATCATGAAAATCCCTCCTGTTGGAGACAACAAAATACTTTTTTCTAACATTTTTTCCTCATATGATATATCCTTGACTACAGTTTCTCATTCCTCGAATCCTTCCAGCTCCTCCCCACCTCCCCTTCCATCCAGACCCACTCCCCTTCTGTCTCTGATTAGAGAACAAGCTTCTGAGATAATAAAATAAAATATGGTAAGATAAAATGAAAACTAATACATCAGAATTGAACAAAACAAACAAAAAGAAAGAGTCTAAGAGTAGGCACAAGAAACAGATTCACTCGTTCACACTCAGGACCCCCATAGAAACACTAAACTGGAGGCTGTAATATATAGGCAAAGGACACCCTTTCTGCCTCCTCTTCCATGGGGTTCCCTGAGCCCTGAGGGGGTTATTTGATGCAGACATCACATTTAGGGCTGAGAAAACAAAACTCTTAACTTGATCTTAATGCAAAATAGGAAACAATGAGGTGCTGCTAATCCAACAAACCAGTATCAAGTGTTCTGGCATCATCAATACTTAATAACACTTAGCTCTTCCTAAGCAGACTCACTTCTATAAGCAATGTTACCAGGGCACCATACCACCCACTAGATACTCTACTAGCACTAGTATACCTTTACTGCAGCAATGTCTCACTTTCCTGTTTTAGTTACAAGGCTGAGAGCACAGCTCTCTTCAATGAAGTGGTTCCAGGTGACATGGAAGGGATCCTACACCACAATATGAAGGGAGCGCATAATGCCAGGAAACGGAAGGTGGTAGCACAGCCCAGTCCTTCTGCAGCAGGGATGTCCCGCAGTACCCTTTGCTGGACTTAGAGATAGTGTGGCCCTACAGGACGAGTGTGAAGCAGTCTACAGAGATTCCATGTTTTCCCGAGCGCTCACTGACCAGAGGCGGATCTTGCCGTCCATGTGACCAGATGCGATGCAGTCTTCCCTTGGGTGGCAGGCTACACACGTGAACTTATTCTTAGCATTCTTCTTATTTTTTGTTGATGGTAAAGTAAAACTAGAAAAAAAAAAACAACTTTCCCTTGATTATGAATCAAGTATTCTGTTTGGTAAACATTTACCAATATGTAAAGTTTATGTGACCCATATCTTATCACAAGACCCTGTCAATGCATGCTACTAACATTTAACTAATGAAGACAGTCCTTTTAGGACCTTTTACTGGCCTAGGGACAGAAATTTTCTCTCTCAACCAAAATTCAATTTTTTCACCAAGTACCCACTTGGTTGTATGGTACGTATGGGGTTTTGGGATGGAGGAGACTGTCTCGTTAAGAGGACCATACCACTGTGTGTTAAAACGTTTGTACCTCCAGGAGATGATGCTACTTCTTGAAACAAGACACTGGAAACAGGTTTGGACAACATTGTAACAAGTGTTCTAGTAAATACAACAAGCCAATAAAAGGGAATTTTATCTTACTTGCATGTTTTTTTCTTTTTGAAAAAATAAACAGATAAGTAAAAGTCCCGGACTGCAGCCACATATTCGCCCTGGTGATTGAAGCAGAAGGTAACATTAAAAACAAACAAACAAACAAAAACCAAAAACCC
>CAJQZJ010032315.1:1918141-1935685 GCA_907164525.1 Lophiomys imhausi | reverse complement strand
GAGAATATGGGTATAATATAGAAACGTTAAAATATAAGGGTAGATTATTGAATCTACTCTGAAACTTAAAGCTATTGTTATTCTCAAAATAAGGTTATCTTTTGATACATTGGCATAGAATTTTGTATATTGATACAAAAATAAGGTTAATTTTTTGATTCACTGGCATAGAATTTTATATATTGACCCACATATGTATATTTCAATTCTTGTATAAGGTATTGTGCCTATACATCTCATTTAGAAGTGCAGATTTATTTCCAATGCTTTTATGGGTTGCTATTACAATCTGTTTAGGAGTCTGGGTGATACAGGTTGATGGCTGGGCAGTCAAGCTCCTGGCCATGTCAAATACTAGTCTTAATTTATCACAGAATAATTCTTCCTATGTTAAACAGAAATTAAATGGTTACAAATACACAGTTTGCCTGTTTATACATAACATAGATAGACAGATAGATTTATAAACAAATCAATAGATGTCTTCAAAACCCTCAGAAACATACAGAAAATTACATTTTAAAGAATTGTTCATCTTAAGACAGTCAGCTCCTGACAGCTCCCATTTGATGACTTGGAAGGAGACAATGAGCATCAAAAATCTCCATGAGGAGATAATTCCTACTGGGAAAAAATGCCCCTGCTCTCTCAACAGACTATATACTGTCCAAAGATGGACCAGAGCTTAAATGCAGGTAAGTCGATGTTCTGATTCTTCAGAGACAGAGTGGGAAAATCCTTATTTCCTGCTGCACAATTATGTCTGTGAAATATGCTTGGCCAGAAGGCTGAAGATGATGCTCCAATGGTATTGAGAGATACTTAGGACTGTCTAGGCAGCAAACTGTCATTTTTGGAAGCTGCTCTCTTCTGCTTCCTACTCACTCAAATAATAACTTTATCCCTTCTTATGTCTTTGTTGGGCTTGAAGACATAATAGATATAAAACTTCAATTGAACTTGAGTTGTTTAGAATTTAAAACAGTATTTTCAAATCTAAATGAAATCTTTACATTTATGAATATAGGATACAAAGATAAATATCAATTTATCCAAGTATAATCTTAATTTTTATAAATATACAAAGATATAAGAGCATATTCAAGACTATGTCTTTTTTTCTTTATCATTCCTATATATTATGTCTATATCCCATTTTTTCTCAAGTCTTTTCACCCCTACATAGGAGAGAATAAATATTGATCTTTGTATATTGATACAAAATTAAGATTATTTTGGGCTACATCAGTATTGATCTTTGTATATTGATACAAAATTAAGATTATATTTGGCTACATCGGTATTGATCTTTGTATATTGATACAAAATTAAGATTATATTTGGCCACATTGGCATTGATCTTTTTAAGGTATTGTACCTAGGTAACATTTAAAAATGAAATGTGAAGTTTTGGCCTTTTGTTAGCAACTGTCATAAATTGTTTAGGATAATTAAGAAATGCAAACTAATAGTCATTCAAGCATGTCATTTTGTTAGGTAATAGGGCAGTCTATCACAGTTATTTTCTAAGTTAATAATAAGTTAAGTTGCTAAGAGACAAGCAACATTTACTTACCCAAATATAAGGAGATAGATAGGTGGTCTTCAAAAATCCCAAGAGATCTGCAGAATATGGCATTCAAAGATGTTTTCTTAACTTAAGATTTTTTTGATATTGAGACATGTCAGCTCCTGACAGCATCCCCTATTCTACTCCAAGTAGAAGATGAGCATCAAAGAATCTCCAATTGGAGGTGGTTGAATTAGTGGGAAAACTGTCACTTGGCAAGAAAAAAATCCTTGCTTCAACTGTAGACAGAATGCTGTCCAAAAAGGACAAAACTTGGAAGCAGATAAGTCAACAGCCTAGCTCTGCCAAGACAGGGTAGGCAAGTCCTTCATAATTACTGCTTTATAATCAATGTCTGTCAGAGAAATGGGGCCAAATGGCTGAAGATTGATGCTGTAATGTATGGAGAGAAATTGAGAACTGTCCAGGCAGCCACTGGTATGTCATTTCTTAGTTTTGGAAGCTGCTGGCCCTGCACTTCCTCTTCCTGTATAATCAGATATATTTATCTCTCTCAGGTCTCTGATGTGGTTGAGGACTAGATAGCTAGAGTCTCATAGTTAAATTTTGAGTTGTTTAGGAATCAAGAGGATGTTCTGGATCTAAGAAGATGTTTTTAAAATTGTGATGCAAGTTAGGATGAAAGCTGATTTAGATATAGAACTTTAAACTCATGGAGATGGTTGGATAGTAGAATGTTAAAGTCAGTTGCCAAATACATATGGACTGGCCGCTGGAAATGTATGCTAAACTTTATAATTCTCATAATTGTGGCCTAATTACTTCTGTGGTTTTGTACTGTGTTTGTTGTTATAAGAGAAAGAGCCATTTGTTGGACTGAAATGGGGAGCTGTTGGGGGAAAAAGATATACCTTAAGCTTAAAAGAAAGGAAGTGGATGGGGGGTTGAGGGGGAAGAAGGTAGGAGGGTGGGACCAGAGGGGGGAGTTGGGAGGGGATTGCGATTGAGATGTCACTTGAAGAAATAAAAAATAAATAAAGAAAAAAAAAAAACAAATATAGGATACAATAGAAAATATTTAGGTTCAGAACTTTAGACACACCAAGATATATAGATGATTTTTTTTCTTTAAGATTGCCTGATACAATCTTGAAGAAGGCTAAACATCATGTTTGTAACTTTTATATATGGTTTTCTTACTTGTTTAATATTTGTTCTTACTGTTTTTACTATATGAGTTAAAAAATTTAGCCTTTTTTTAGACAAAAGAGGGAATTGCTGGGGTGATATTAAGCATTCTAAATGGTAATTAATTGATCCTGCTTTCTGTACCTTCAGAGCTCATACTGAGTCATCCTGCTGCTTCCAAGTCCTGAAGGGAAGAGAGCTTCCTCTGTATTTTTCTAGGATTCCTTAGTTAGTCCCAGAAATTCTGCCTTCCTATTGTCTCTCTGCCCAGCTAAATGGCCATCAGCAACTTTTATTATCCAATTAGCAAGTGCCTCAGAAATGGTGGTACAAAACCTTCCTCCAACACTCTTCCCTTGAAATTACAACTAAAAGACGAAAGGAAAAGTTTTGTCTGTTTTAGAAATATATAAATATGGGCTGGAGAGATGGCTCAGCGGTTAAGAGCACTGGCTGCTCTTCCAGAGGTCATGAGTTCAATTCCCAGCAACCACATGGTGGCTCACAACCATCCATAATGAAATCTGGTGCCCTCTTCTGGCCTGCAGATATACCTGCAGACAGAACACTGCATACATAATAAATAAATCTTAAAAAAAAAAAAAGAAATATATAAATATATATGGTCACTACATGTTTGTTTTTAACTGATCTTAAATATAAAAATTTACTATGTTCTGTATATCTTGGTTATAAATTATTGACTTATAAATTATTGGATATGATTAAGAATCTGTAACATCTGCAACAAAAAGTTAACTTAAACTCATAACTTAAGGTTAGAGCCATTATGGGCAACAACAAATGGCCTGAGCCACCCAAAGAAAACACGTCTCCAAAGGTTCCTTTAAATTAGGGTAAGATTTTACATAATTTCTGTCCTGTCTTAAAAACCAGATTTATAAAAATCAAAACAAAACAGGATTTAATAGATAAGAATTCCTATCTTATGATACAATAAAACAATGACTTTGGACTATCTAACAAAGAACTTGGAACAGTTTCTTAACTCTTTGGAGGAAGTCAAAAGATATTTTTTTACAGAAATGTTCTAGGACTGCCTGCAAATCAGATACTTATTTTATGATTGATGTTACCACCACCACAACAAAAATGTTTGTTTGTTTGTTTTAAGTTATAACATTGAAAGGAAAATAAGAATCATTGGCTCATGGAATCTGTTCAGGCTAACAGAGACAAATTTAAGGATGTATATATTGGCCTCCTATGTTTGTTTTCAGAATATTTGTCTATTGGATATACTTTAGATAGATAAGTGGTCCCCAAACACTTCAGAGATCTGATGAATATGGCATTTAAATATTTAATGAAATATCTTACTATGAGAGACCCCAGCCTCTAGCGATGACTCCAAGGCCTCCAAGAAGATATGGGCACAACAACAGATGTCTTTGTCTGGATGGTGGTACGCTAACCACTGGACAAGACTGACCCTATGACTTAACCCACTGCTAGGATCCTGTCCAAATCGTGGACAAGCAGGACACCAGAGATGCCTCATTTGGCCTAGACAGAGTAAGGTCAGTCTCCAAAGTTCCTCCTCTACTGGAAGGTCTCTCATATTTTCCAGGCCTGGCAGCAGAAGACTGATATTGCTCTAGGACCTATGTCCACAATGGAGCCATCGACATGACAGGAGCCTAATGGGAAGTTTGTTTAGGTAATGGGTAAGCCTCTGTCGTATTAATTGATTCATAGGCCATTTAGATTATAGTTCCTGCTATATTTTATCCTTCTCAGATCTCTGGTGGGCTTGAGGGTCAATTTAACAACAGAAATCAAGGCTTCAACTGCATTCTCAGGAAAATATGTAATTTATATAAAGTCTAAGGTTTAAAAAATGTTTGAGGGTCTAAAAAGATGTTTTAAAACTAATACAGGTTATAAAAATTAAAAGATATAAAAACTTTGATAATGAAAAATGATTTTTTAAAACACATAAAAGGAACAAAGAAGTCATAGAACTTCTATCCACCTGCCACAGATCAAACAGGATTCCAGATAAGTACAATTGCCAGTTTTTGAAAATGGGATTTTTCCCTTGGTCTTGGAATTCCTTACTTTGTCCAATTACTAGGCAAATTTAACTTCTGTCCCTGTCTATTTTTATCTCAGCAGATTCTCACTTGGCTAATAGACTCTATCTAGGTATCACCTGTGGACTACAAGTTGCTGAGCTCTAGGCTTATTGGAGGTTGATGTAAATCAGTCCAGGCGATGTGACTGCTCCCTGTCCTTCAGCTGGGTCGACTAATCAGATGCTTCTGATAAATGCCCCATTGCCCAGCCTTTGACTAGTATTTCAGTCTTCCTGGACCCCAATGACATTGACCTAATGTCAGCTGGAAGTAGTTACAGAAGAGAATACGTTGTCCATTATCCCACCTTACAAGCTGGAATGCTACATCAAAAGGGAACTCCCTGGCATAGGCTACAAATTGGTACCTATAATGCCAACTGATGAAAGACTCTCAACACCAGCCTAATTGGGCCCTTGGTTCTGTTTCTCCTGGTTGTGCTTTATGCCCCTTATGTGACTAATGCTCATGGTCCTTTGAACCAGTACACCCCCTGGCCTTAGAAGAGAACATCAATCAATGATTTGACTTACTGGAAAAACTCAAGTGGGGATTTTGGGGCCTGCTTCTTTAGCATAACTGCAGCCATTTTTGTCTTCAGTTTCCATTTTAGTTATAAGATGAAATTACTTATATCTGGTTACTTTGTTACCTTGACACTCTTAAGAGTCCCAAGCTACAGCTCCACTTGGGACCAATCAAATTGAAGGTCAATTAGAAATGCTTTGTCTAGCTAGTCAAAATGATGTAGTACTGCCCTCCTCCTGCTTACTACAAGGCTGTTACCTGGATGCAGTTTGTTTCTTAGACCTGATTACCTGGTTGTTACCTGGATATTGTTTTCTTATAAAAAGCCTGCCTTGGAAGCAGACCGAGGTCAGAGTTAGGCTCTGAGACCTCTGTGACCGTGGTCATGCTAGCCATGACCAGTTTTGGGGTGTGCATTCAATAAACCACCAATATCTGACTGAGAGAGATGACTGGGTGGTTTATGCTGCTTCTTGGACTATAACAATTGGAGGTTCCACGAGATTAGACTATAGCAGTTTTTGGTCTTGCTTTAGCCCAGTATTTACTCCCTTCTTGAAAGGTAGTGCATTTCTGTGTCATTGTATGTTGGAAGTATGTGATCTGTTTCTGTTTTTGATTTTACAGCAGGTTACAGTTAAGAGATTGCCTTGAGTTTCAGAAGAGATTTTGAACTTTGAACTTTTTGAGACTGTGATAGACTATGAGGATTTTGCAGTTGAGCAAATTCACTTTGTGTTATTATATGGCTATGGGGGCCAGGGAGTGGAATGTGGCATTTCTTCACAGTAATAGAACACTGACTAAGACAATTGACTATAGGAAAACAACAACTCACTTATAAATTGCATTTGAACAAGGAGGCACCAAGAATGTCACTTAAATACCTAACAAGGAAGCTGAAATTCTGGCATTCCTGACTTGTGTTATCTCTTCCATAGCTGAATATGTCTTCCATGTGAGCCCTGGAATCAAGGCCTCTTGAACTCTTTAGGAGGGTGTCTCCTGCCCCAGTTAGAAGAGATAGATGAGGTGAACAATCAAATCATGTCAAATTAAATTTATAACTTTCAAATCTCAGACACTCTGTCTGTGTCTCAGAAACAACATTGTGTGGAAATGTCTCAGAGAAATCCTAAGTAACTGCAGAGAGTTTCTGAAGTCCAGAATCAACCAGATCCTCTCACCTAAGACTTTAGGTTATGGGAGCTGAGCCTGCAAGCCACAACAATTTGTAGATACTTGGTCTAAATGCCATGTTTTTAAGTGAGGTTACATGTGCCTGGAGAGAGCAATACTCCCTTATTGATGTGAAGTGACCGCAGTTGACTCTGGTTCTTCATGGGGTATAGTTCTAGGAGACCCTATATACAACAATTCTTGAGTGCCCAAGTTCTTTATATAAAATGTCATGTAGGAGGCTGAGACAGGAGGATAACTTCAGTTCTGTGTATTATTCATTTATTTTCTGTGTATGTATTTAAAAATACTTTTCTATTCAATATTGCTGTTCCTTTTGGCTAAACAGTTGGCCACTAGGGAGCAAAGGATTTTATAAAGAACATTTCTTAGGCATTGTTTTTTAACATTTAAAAATTATTTTGATTACATTTTTCCCTCTGTTGGGGTTTGGTCTTCTGTACTGTGTATTCAGATGCTGATTTTTGTGACCAGAGATCTGGTTGCACTCTGGACATGGGTGCTATGAAGCATCTCTGGTCTCAATGTTATTTAAAATTTGTTCTCCACCATCTCTGATTGGTTAATAAAGAGCTGATCAGCCTATAACTGGGCAGGAGAGGAAGCAGGGACTTCCGATCCCAGGGAGGCAGTCTGTGAGGAGGAGATAGAGAGAGAAGTTCGAGGAGAAGGTGGCTGTGAGGACAGAGAAGGTTGCCATGAGAAGACCACCATGAGGGAGCCATGAAGTTGCCATGAGGACATGGATAGACCGGGAGCAGCCAGGGTGAGACTAGTTGGCAGGTAACAGGGCATATGTCTGGGAAGTAGGCTAGGCTAGCAAGGTTGGGTTAACTTAGATGAGCTAGTTGAGAATCCACCCAGCTTTAGAGATTTAAAGCTTTTTAATAAATGTACCAGGTCTCTGTGTCATTACGTGGGAGCCAGAACAGTCATAGAAAGGCCCCTACAATTTATTTGTACACTCTTTCTCCAAACTCTCTTCAGTTTCTCCTTACTCACCCAACTTTGTGCTTTCTTCCCTCACGAAAGTCTCCAAAAACAAACAAGAAATGGAAATCAAAACAAAAAACCAGTAAGACAAAGCAAATTGAAACCAAAAGCACTCCTTCCTCCCCAAACCCCTCAAAACCAAAACCATGCCCTTGAGTGTGGCTGACATAGCATGAAACTCAGCTGGAGAAAGCTGATTTCCCCTTTGCCAGCAGCAATCAATTGCAAACAAGTCCTCGGTTAGTGGTGGGACTAACGTCCACTTCTCTGTGATGGGACTTTGTCTGCTTTGAACCTGTGTAGGCTCTTAGGGATATTTAAGATGGCAGGAAGCACATTGGAAGTTAGAGTGCTAAGTGCCTTTCTGAATAGCAATGGGAAACCCTGCTTTTGTCACAATTAGTAACATATTTGCCTAGTACATTACAATTAGGAAAACACATTTAATTACAGTGAACAATTATTACCTTGCTCTTTTAGGATTGCTACTTTTCTCTTGAGGCTATGTAAATTTCCCCCATCATTTCACATGTATGAGGATGTGGTGACCCCCGACACAGTGGTCACCACACAAGGGGGTTCTCAGGGAAAGGTGAGTGTGCTGCCCTTCTGAACCTCCAGCCTTCACTCCGAAGACAAACAGACTTGACAGGGGTGATGTCTAAGCATTTCCCATTTTTAATGTTTCATTCTCTGGCTTATACACAGAACCAAATGGGAGATTTCCACGTGGGGCTATGTAGGCCAATCACATTAAAGGTCACCCTATCACATCACATAGCACAAGCCTGGTAACATGGTGATCATGCACTGATCAGGAGCACAGAAGTCTTGTTTGCCCAATCAGCTATACCCATGATCAGGCTTCAACTCTGCCCCAGCATCTTCCTGCCAGTGCCATCTTAGATATCTCCCACAAGTTACTTTCATTTTCCCAGCAATGAGGCATTTTTCAAAGACTCCATTTCCCGGGTTCCCACATGAGGATTGAGAAATTGTTATTTGAGCTTAACTCTGAAGAGTATTCTTTGTGGTGCTATTCTTAGTTCTGTTCAGTCAGTTTAGTTGAATCAGTGAGTTGAGAGGCAATGCATTGGAGTTGAGTTCATGGTAATTCAGTTTGTGGAATTCAAAGATAAAAACCAGGAGAGTTTTACAGAGACAGGTTGAAGAGAGTACAAGCTAAACACAGGTGAAGGCAAAGTGAACCAGAGAAGGAGCCAGAAGATTAGAACATATTGCTAAACATTAATTTGGGGCCCAGTAGAGCAATTCAGTCAGAGGCCGAGAGATAAGCCAGATTGAATCAGTCATTTTAGAGAGGAGTTTGAGTCAGAACAGCTCAGTTTAACCAGCCAGCCTGAGTTCAGAAAGAACAAGAAAGGGGAGCTTATTCAGCAGTAAGTCTTAGAGTCAAAAAACATTCTAGGCCAAGATAAGATTGTATGGAGGCTAGAAGCTTCAAGGAGTAGGCCTAGGTTAGCAGACAGAGGCAGTAAGCCTCAGAGATGACAATTATATCTGGCAAATAAAAGTTACTTCAATAACACATACATCAAGTTCTGGAGTTTCATGTTTGCTCTGAGATTCATTCACCTTTTGGCAGTTCCAGGTCTTTAGTCCTTGTATAACCCTGTATTTCTCTGACAAATTTAGTAGAGCCTGTGTTTTTTCTTGGCTTTCTGTGAAGTTCTCACTCTCTAAGTACACCTTCACAGAAAAGAACACCTCAGGAAAATACCAAGAGAAGATTTCATTTCTTCTCAAGCTCCATTTTTTTTTAAAGCCCTTTATATATCTTCTTAAGTTTTCTCCTGGAGATGTGGTGGTCATTGGATGGTTTTCTTTGATTTCAGGACTCTGTAGTTTTAAGTTGCCTGGTAAGGGTGAAGAGTTAGAGGAAATGACCTACTAGATAATCTTCAGTTCAGAGATAAATTATTTTCGTATAAATTCATAGATACTCATATGACCAAGCGAGCAGGTCTACCAGGAAAACAAATGTGTGTTAATAGGCTCAATTAAGGCATCTTGTCTTGGCAATAAAGTGTTTTGTCTTACCTTTGTAATCTCTATTCTTTTCTTGACTGAATAAGCTTCTATGATGATTACTTTTACTTAGCAACCTGTAGTACTTTCTTCAGTTTTCCAGTAACTTTCCAGTTGGTGTGACTTCTCAGTTCTCTTCTGTGAGGGTTTTCACTAATTTCCCTAGTCTCTTCTTCTTGTGCTGTTGACTCCTATTTACTATTAATTGTTTTTATAAAAATTAATTTACTATGTAACTATTATATTTTACTATTAATTATTTTAAGCTACTGCTTAAAATCTTGAACAGTAACTACTAATACAAAGTGACCACATGGCGGCAGCAGAGGCACACCACTGTGTTCGAAGATTTGCATATATGTATCTACCAGAACGGATCCTATTATCAAGCAGAAAAATATTATGATTATCTAGTTAATTAATGAGGAAACTTGGTGGAAATTAATGAAATAAACTGGGCATTTCTTAGTCTAAACTAATGGGTAAAGATATTTGGCTTTTTAATTCTCTTTCTAGAGAAAAACATCTTAAATTCTAAAACGTCTCCATATTGTTGTAACTGGATTCCTTTTCCTTCGTAGCCTTTTCTCTCTCTACTTATATAAGTTTCATGAGAGGCAGGATGGTGTTTTGTGACATTTGGTTTTTGGGAGTGGGGTCACTGGTGGCTCACCGGATATTATGCTCAGTAGGAGATGAATCTCCACCAACTCCAGCTGTAGATGGAGATTCATCTCTTTTGCATGCACCTCTTTTGCAGACAGGCTGCTTTTGCGGCTGGTGCCTGGGTTTAATTTCCATGCGCAGCGTCATACTTCAGCTATGTAAACTGAAACAGATGTTAATGCTCTGAGAACGCATTTGGCTCACAAAGGAATCATTTCCTAGCTTCTTCCTCCACTCCCACTGTATTTTGAAAGACCCTTTGAATAGAAAAGGCCTCCGGAGATCCATCCAGTGTCTTTGACCTCGTTATTGTGAAGCAATTCATCCCTGGGAAACAGTTGCCCCAAATAAATGTTGGAATCTGTTTGAAACATCCTTAGTATCAACATGGTTCTCTTTCCATCTCTATAAACTTTCAGCTTTATCTATCATTTTTTTTTAAATTTAGAAAAGGAGTTTTACTATAACCCAAACTAGACCATCCTGATCTATCACTTAATAATTCTGATTCTTATTTCCCAGGGGTTAGAGGAAATAGGTGTTTGTGCAATATGTACATGACTTCTTAACTTCTCCCATTCTCCCATTGCAGATATTAATGGGAGAGTCATGTATGTATATTTTGTGGCTTCCAATGCTACATTCTGTTGATGACACATATAAATAAATTTCTAATCTGGTGATGATTCATATTTCCAGTAATCCCCCCACAAGGTAAAATTATTAGGACTACTATCTCCTGGTACTAGAAAGGCCACATACACGTTCGGCAAGAACTTCACTGAGCTATAGCCTCAGGCCTCTCTTTACTTTTATTCTGAGGCGCAGCCTCATTAAGCTAGCTAGGCTCATCTTAATCAACTCTGATGGTCAGGCGTGCTTACATCCTGTGTTTGTCCAGCTTTACAGTCCGTCTGCCTCAGCCTTTGAGGAGCTGGGATGGCAGATCTGAGCCACCGGTCTGGCCAACTGTCTTTTTCTCTCTCTCAGTTTCCTTCCTTTTCTTTCTGTTTTCAGAGATATTTGTTGTGATGTGGACTTCATGGATTATACTCTACAAGTTTCTGGGGATGCCAAGGCTGCCAACAACATGAGTTCAAAACCTATTTGGGCAACGTACTGAATCTATGTCAAAATAAAGACACTTAGTGGGAGGGAGGCCCCAGGGTCAGTCTTCAGTATTGGGGGAAAAGAAAGGCAATTAAAGGTTCTCACTCTTTTAAAAAGTTTTTTTATTTTTTGAGAATGTTACATATGTGTACTGTATTTGTGTTATTTCCACCATTCCTCTACCCCATCCAGCTCCAAAATGTCCCCCACTCTCTCTACATCCATGACCTCTTCTATAATGTGTGTGTGAGACTCCTGAGTCCATTTAGCATTGCTCAGATATATGTGTGTTTAGGGCTGACCTGTTGGGTTGGATAAAAGGTTCTCATTCTTTTTTTTTGTTTGTTTGTTTTGTTTTGTTTTTCAAGATAGGGTTTCTCTGTGTATCTCTGGCTTTCCTAGAACTCACTCTGTAGACCAGGCTGGCCTCGAACTCACAGAGATCCACCTGCCTCTGCCTCCCGAGTGCTGGGATTAAAGGCGTGCGCCACCACGCCCGGATAAGGTTCTCATTTTTAAAGAACATTGAATGGAACAGTTATGAAACACATAGATAATGAACCATAATTAAAATCTCTGACAGCAAAGAAGAAGCAGCCTGTAATTCTGAGGCACTAAGAAGTGTCAACAGAGCAAGTGATGCTGTGGTTGAGTGTTGGAAGAGAGATAAGTTGTTCCGGGAGCTGAGGGCAGCATATTTTCCAGGTAGATGAATGGAATGTACACTAGTTTATAGAGCACAGATGAAGGTCTGATATGGGCTCCGAAGGCTCTCTGAAGACAGCACGGAGATTAGGTGATGAGAGCAGAGAGGCAGATGAAGCCAAGAGTCATGTTAAAAAAAATTGGAAATAGGAAAATAGAACTTTCTTTAATTAAAAACAAAGAATTATAACGTTTGAAGTACTTTGATTTATACCATTTCAAGATGATAATGTTGGACTTTCCAGATGGAGATGTAATTATTTTTATCAATAATGAGTTACTTTCTAATTGCATGTATAAATGGGATTTAAACAGTTAGACACCAACTGTTTTAACAGAAATTTTGTGTTGTTATAGACTTGATTTTATCTCAAAGGCTGAGAAGTGACTGCTTTCTTATATAAACATTGAAAAAGTAGTCATTTATAATTAGTAATTCAAATTAATCTTTAGCTAAGATGTAGTGAAAAAATGTTGCAGGCCCACGGTAATAATGCTGTTAGTGATGAACTGAGCACTTGGAATTTCTCAATGTCCAGTTTGATGGGTACATGATAGATATATTAACCACAACCTAGGAACAGCTTGAGTACCCAGACAGAGTGTTCCTTGCAAAGTAAAACCAAGTTTCCAATGTTCAAAAATAAATTGTGTTAATTTGGTTAGACTTTCGACTCATTGAAGGAAATGTGTCATTTGCTCTCTGAATTTAAGCTTGGGTTTTGTACTGCTTGTTTTATATTTATTTCAGTCTGAAATCATGCACATTTTGGTCTTGAATACCTGAAAGAGAAACAAGTTATTGTTTGGAATTTGTCTGGGTGTCTTTAAAAGTGTCGAGAACCTGTCCTTTTACTTATATTAGTTTATGAAGAATTCACTTTGCTCTGTTAATTTAGTGCCTGACACTGAACTTGACTTAGGTTTTGCTTTTTCTGCCTGAATTGTAATTACAAAAGAAGCACACCCTATGCATGTTTGCTATTTCAAAGTTTCCATAAGACTGTGGGTTGGGATAGAAAATGATGTCAAGATTCTTTAGGTTTTCTTGTCTGTTTGAGTGATTTCATAACCAGTAAAGTTTCAGTTATATAACTTATGAAATCATTTTGAAAAATGATTGGTTAAGTAAATTATCTTGTCACAAATTAGGTA
The DNA here is from genome assembly GCA_907164525.1 of Lophiomys imhausi. Lineage (NCBI taxonomy): Eukaryota > Metazoa > Chordata > Mammalia > Rodentia > Muridae > Lophiomys > Lophiomys imhausi. Next base: position 1,922,461 of record CAJQZJ010032315.1, on the reverse strand, counting down.
CTAGAAAAGGGTGTTTTAAAGCTGGTGTTTTACTTTTTCATGAAAGTAATTTTATATCCTAGCAGTAAAGGAAAAGTTTGAAGCAATTAAAGGGTAGTTAAATCTGAATTTTTTATAATTATTAGCTTGCTACTCTCCCCCTAAATTAGAAGTAGAAATTTAACTCTAATGACTTCTCAAAGCTAACATTAATTAATTAGCAATGACCTTGTTTCATTAATCCATTAGTTTTAATTGGGCAGTTAGACATGTACTTCTCATTGGCTGGGGCTCATGGCCTAATAGTAAAGGTAGGTCACTGAAAATCAAAGTGTAGTGGTATTTCTGGAATCTATCTGTGCTATTTTGTTAACAAAATTTTTTGTCTTAAAGCCAATACAATAACCATCACAACAAAACCATTTAAAAAAAAACAAAGAAAGTATATCTCTGGGTAAGAATATATACTGGGGAAGTAAAAGTTTATACATAAGACTTCAAAGGAGGCAAAGATTGGTGTTGGTTTTCAGATAAATGACCATAGTCAAGAAAACTAACTCTGCTGAATATTTGGTTGTAGCTCCGTTCACTTTACTCTACTTTGATTTAGTATTTTCAGGTTAGGTTTCTGCAACAAAATTTAAAAGGGCCAGGCAAATAAGTAGTCCAATTTGCTATTTCAAAACACTTGGCTTATTCACAAATATGGATGGCTGTCTCGGGACCGTGTGAGTAGACAGTTGTGTTACGATTTACACAAAATGTCTTTGTCACACATGCAGCTGTGATCCTGTGCTGCAGGGTGTCAATGAAACGGAGATGGTGAGTCTGTCCTTCCTGGCTTCTACTCAGTGTCTAGAAAGTTGGTGCATAGCAAGGGTGGTGACAAAGAGATGGAGTAGTCTTAGAAGTCCCGCCATTTCAACTTAGGCATGGTCATTAAAGGCCAGCATAGTCAAAAGGGTTTATTCTTTCTGTGTTTCATATCATATGTTGAGTTTTCAAGACTGATTCGAATGTAGTATGTCAATTCTTTTTACATTTAATACTACCTATGAATTTACGTGTGTGTGTGTGTGTGTGTGTGTGTGTGTGTGTGTGTGTGTGATTTGGCAGGTATATATTTGGCAGTTTGTTCAAAGTAGTATTTGAAGTAACTTGCTTTTCTCTTCAGATTCAGCCAGAGTCCTTGATGTTTACCTTGGTTAGCATTCGCTCAACTGTGTTCTCACGGGGGCAGGGTTTTCTGCCTGGCCGCTGGTGACTTGCTAGATAACTTCCTGAACACCCTGGCAGGCGCAGTCTCCGCACCACCCCAGATTAGGGCGGATTCTGTCTTGCTCTGCAAACTAAACACTTGCATCTGGATCACGGGAGCGCAAGTAAACAGCTGTCTGGCCTTGTCTCGGTTTGAGCACCCTTCAGTAACGCACTCGACTTTGCCCCCACGCATACTGCTTCCCGAGTAAAAGGTCTTTCATCTGCCACAACAAGATCTGGAGCTTAAGTTGCAGTTACTGGAAAGGCAGCCTTAATGTTTTCTTTTCCCATGAAAATGAAAACCAGAGAACTCCCTGTTTCCTGATTACACATCAACATTACAAATGTCTTATGGCAAAGAAAGCAGAGCCTGGTTTGTGCGGTTCAACAGTGCAGGCGAAGCGTGAGGCCTCTGCAGTATTCCTGAGATTTAATTTACTTTTTGCTTTAGAAGGAAATTCTCTTTCCAGTAGAATTATGTCTCTGGGTGGGTGATTCGTAAACAGAGGTCCTGGAAATGGAACCCGTCTCTTGCGCCTATTTACATTTTTAATCACATCCAGCTGCTCAGTTGCGGGAGGATCTTGGACTTTTCAAAGACATCAAGAGCCTTATCTTTCGTGATTAAAACTTTACATCTTGGTCACATTAAATGTAGGACAGTAAACAACTTATAACCCTTCTTAAGAAGGTGGATGTTCCTTTTTTAGGTATTTTGAACTCAGCTTTGTAGAGTTTTAAAACCTCGCCTCTGATGCAGAACAGCTGCAGCCTGTTCTGAGTGACATAAACATTACCTCTGCCTCCCTGTCTCCTTACACTCTCCAGGCTCAAAGCAAAGGATTAAGAAGTTTAGCAGTTTTTTTCTTGTCAGGCACATCCACAGGCTTTAAAGCTAAATAGCACTTTTAAAGAAAATGAATTTCAATTTATACTTAAGACAAATAGCCTAAAGATAGTAGAAAAACATTAACCCCTTAAAAATGTTGCAGAAGGTGAACTCATTTTTATAATACAGACATTACGGAACATGTTTATGTTTCCTACTGAATATGACTTTTACCAACACAGACAGGGCTGTACATGTTCAGCCTTGTTTATCCTTTGAATTTATTATTATTATTTTATGTGTATGATTGTTTAACCTGCAGGCATGCATAAGTAGCATGTGTGTGCCTGATGCCTTTAGAGTTCAGAAGAGGGAATCAGATCCCCTGGAACTGGAATTAGGCTGATTGTGAGCCATCATATCCCTGCTGAGAACTGATCCAAGAACTGTATACATGCTCTTTAAAGGTGTGAACCACCACTGCCCCGTGTATACATGCTCTTAAATGCTGAGCTATCCCCCCAGCTCCCTCAGTAGTTACTGAGTTGAGACAGGAACCCAGTTCCATTTACTTTCTCACTTAGTTTACAGAAAGTGATTCTTCCAGGTTCTTCAGTGCCTATAATTTAGATTTCAGTCTTTCTCAATGCTTTCATGATGATGTTCCTGTGAGAGATTTGTCTCAACACAGTGAAGAGGGATCATTTTGCATCATAATGATGAATGCCCTGTGCCTTAGAAACCACATTAACAGATGAACAGCTAAAACTTGGCATCTTGAATCTGAACAGCACCTTTCACAACTAGATTTTAATATACGTAAATCATCTTTTTTCAACTCCTTTACCACTTATGTATCTAGAGGTGAAGCTGGGCCAGTTTACTTACAGATGTTTTCCCTATGGAAAATTTCTTGTAAGAGCTCAAGGATTGAATCTTCCTGGAGAAATCAGCTGAGAGGAGAACTTTATACTATATTAGGAGTATGAGGATAAGAACATAATTTGTGGCAAAGTATGCTGAAAGAAACTTTTAGAAATGTAAAAACATATGCTTCTTTGATGGTCCCCAGTGGCCTACATGTAAGACATTCTGAAGGCAATACTCTTAAGCAAATTCTGACACAGTAACTTTATTAAGAGGTAATTAATCACACACATGGATATCATTTGACTCTTTAAAGGTGGTTTTTATTGATTTTTCTCTCAGTCAATTCTACTTTCCAAATAGTAATAGTGACATTGATGCTAATGGCTAATACTTGTGAAGATTTTCCCATGATCCAGGAGCTAACTTTTGCTTATCTGTCAGGATTCTCCAGAGAGAAAGAACTCATATTGTCAGGCAAACAGATTTATTTTTTACAACAGGCTTATGTGATTATGGAGGGCAGATATACCATATATAAGCTGGTGAAGCAGAAGAGCTGATAATATAGTTCAGTCGGAGCCTGAAGACCTGAGAGTTAGGAGAACTGACAGCATCAGTCCACATTTAAGGCAAACTTCCTGCTGTTTGATGCTGCAATGGTCATCTAGGGGTTGCAAGGCAGACTGATCAGCCCTGGTGGCCACTGCCACGAATCCTAGATCTAAAGGCTCAGAAAGTAGGAGCTTGGATGCCTGTTGATAGGAGAAGTAGGTGACTCCACTCAAGAGATGGAAGTCTACTATCCCTCGGCTTCTCCACTCTGGTCTCCTGTCACATTAATGCATCTGCAATGGTGACAATGGCAAGTCTTCATCCAGTCTGTGATTTCAGTGCTAATCTCTTCCAGAAAAGCCCTGACAGACACACTCAGGGCATTCTCCTCGACTAATCAGGTTGATATATTAAATTAGTCATCTGTTTACTCATATGATTATGTTAGACTATAAAAGATGGATTTTTATAAATGTGTTTAGCTAAAGTTACATTTTCCAAAGCTCTTTACATGTAAGGAAATCAGAGAGATATGTTCTGGAAAACCTGCATGAAAGCAAATATACATGCAAACTGTGAACTGCATATGGGAGCTGAGTGATAAAGAACTATGACCCTTAGGCAAAGGTAGCAGAAAAGTGGGGATGTTAATCTTATATACACACAAATGTACACACACAGAGACATACATAAATACACACAGACACATACACACATATAGACAAAAACACACAGACAAACACAGACACAGACACACACACAGACACATACACACATATAGACACACACACAAATAGACACACAGACACAGACAGACACACAGACACACA
>CAJQZJ010032315.1:1888298-1918131 GCA_907164525.1 Lophiomys imhausi | reverse complement strand
ACAGACACACACACAGACAGACATACACACACATATACACACACACACAAATAGACCCACAGAGACAGACAGACACAGACACACACATAGACATAAACACACAGACAAACACACACACACATACTCATGTAGGCACACAGAAACACACACACACACACATACACACACACACACACACACACACATATACACAATGAGAGGGCCATATTTTCATGACCAACTTATGCCCCAGATATTCTACCTGTAAATAGATTCATGTTTGGGATTAATTTTTTTTTTCACACAGTAAATGACATTAATCGGGGAACTTGAATTTAGACAGAATATTAAATGGTCCAGAGTGATTGTTAATCATTTCACTGGAGGGGATAGTGGTATGTGGCTATGTAAACAAAATACCCTTATTTTCTTTTTTTGATTTGAGATTGTAACTTAATTACATTTCTCTCTTTCCTGTCCTCACTCCAAACCCTCCCATATACCCTTTCTCTTTCTCCTTCAAATTTATGGCCTATTTTAAAAAAATTGTTATTGCATGCATATATGTATGTATGTATTCATATATATTACTAACTATAATCTTTTCAGTCTGTATAATGCTTTCTGTATGGATATTTTCAGGGATGACTATTTGGATCTGCACCACTAATTGGTGTATTCTTTCCTGGTTTCCTAATTTCTTCACATCATAAAGAAAAACATTTTGATGTTAAAAAATACAGCTATAATATGTGCATTTAAAGTAAAAATATGAGTTTAGTGAAAATAAAGTTCCTCTTCTAACGCACATTTACAAAAGTACTCATGTTTTAAGAGAGAAGCTTTTTATGAAGAACTTAAAGAAATGCCTACAGTAGACATTACATTGTCTACTGTATGCAGGTTAAGGTCTGCATTCATTTTTCAGGAACATCTTAAGTGTTCAGCTATAGGATTTGCACTTGAGAAGAGAGTACAGTAATGATCAGTAAATATTTAAGCAATTAAATAGGATTGCTTGTCATGGGAAATTGTCATTAGGAAGTGTGCCCAAGTAGGAATTCATTCTGAGTAACAAGACGGAATGCAGAGAAATGGCTTCAAAGATAAAGAATGTAACAGATATGGTGGGAAAAAGAGTGGAAATTCAGCACGTAGAATAGAATTTCTTTTAGCACCTTAAAGGCAGGTGGGCATCAGGAGATTGTTCTGTGAACAGCCAGACATTAAGATGTGTCGTCGTCCAGGCAGCCACAGGTATGTCATTTCTTAGTTTGGGAAGCTGCAGGCCCTGTACTTCCTATAAAATCAGATATATTTATTCCTCTCAGGTCTCTGAGGTGATTGAAGAACAGATAGATAGAGTCTCATAATTAAATTTTGAGTTGTTTAGGAGTCAAGAGAGTGTTATAGATCTAAGAAGATACTTTTAAAATTGTGTTGCAAGTTAGTATGAATGTTGAGTCAGATATAGAACTTTAAACTCATGGAGATGTTTAGATAGTAGAATGTTAAAGTCAGGTACCAAATACATATGGACTGGTCATTGGGAATGTATGTTAAGCCATATAACCCTCATAACTGTGGCCTAATTACCTCTGTTGTACTGTATTGTATTTGTTATTATAAGAGAAAGAGCCATTTGTTGGACTGAAAGGGGAAACTGTAGGGGGAAATAAGATATACCTTAAACTTAAAAGAAAAAAAAATGGAAGAGGATGGGGGGTTGAGGGTGGGAGGGTGGGACTGGAGGGGGCATAGGGAGGGGACTGTGATTGAGATGTAACTTGAAGAAATAAAATATAAAGGAAAAAAAAAAAAAAGATGTGTCGCCACTGCAGCAGAAACATTGAAAGGACCCTGGCATAGAGCAGTAGTGCTTATAAACTATCTTTGGGCTAGAAATAGCAGAGCAAAGTGCAGCTCCAGGGCTAGAAGGATAAGAACTAGTTATCGAAGGGTTCAGTTCTCACTTCATGGCTAATCCTTGTTTGTAGATTAGGAGCGTGTTTGCGTTGGTGTAGTCTAGGAGCCTCCATGTTGAATCCTTCTTTTGTACACAGTGTTTCTGGCCAAGCTCCCTTCACCCATCAGACAGCAGATAGTAAGAAATAATGACTCATGTTTATCTCTGGTTAAATGGGAGTCACACAGATACCAAGTAGAGATGTGGAATAGAATACAGACAGACAGACCTCTATTGTTCTAGCCAGTGTTTGAGCTGACTAGAATACTAAAATGTGGGCTAGTATGAATATGTAAAATTGAAATTTCCCAGCTACTTCCAGAGTGAACTTGACTCCCATTTAGGCAATATTTCCCTTCTATCATATACTTACATTTTAAATGTTAAAGAATAAAATAGACATCACTGGGTTCTAAGCTGAAAAAATTGTGCTTTTAGACCTATGGAATTCTTTGTGGTTTTCTGTAAGAAGCATTTGACTATTTTTAAGAAGACTGACAAAAATGAGAGACTGACTTCTAGGTATGCATATATGATGTATGGAGCAGATTCACAAAGAATTGCTTAAATTTCCTTGTTAAGACAGGAAAGCTTCACTTTTGTGGGAAGAACCCTGTGCAGAAAACAGCAGTAACAAGGCACAGCAGTAACAAGATTGTGAGACAACCTACAGGAGGGAAGCAGTGCAGCCATCATCTCTCACGCACGGAAACCATCTCTTAAGTAGACCCTGAAATCCAGGTGATTGGGTAATTCATCACTGGGTCTTAGCAAGCTCCCCAGGCAGGGAGAGAAAACAGATGGTCCTTCAAACCCTTGCCCACCCTGGGGCCCAGGTGCTCTGTGTGATTTACTGTGTTTATCACTATCACAATGGCAGTAAATTCTTATCCTGCTTTTTTTTTTCCTGTCTTTTCCATCTGTAACTGCTGCATGGCTGGGACTAAAGATGTTACAGCTTAGGAGTAACAGACAGGAGTAAGATGCTGGTGATGAAGGGAAATGGTTTGCTTCGTAAATCAAAGGATGTGAAAATATATTTGTCTTGTAAGTCTGGAGGAAGAAGAACTTTCTTTGCCAACAGAGGTAAGGACACAAACTCGGATTTCATTTTAAGAGTTTAAAGGATAGGTAATGATTCAATGACATGAAAGGTTGTGAAATAAAGGGCCACAGGAGGACTCTTGTACCCTGGAGAGGGATGAGTGATGCCTTTGAGCAGGTATTTCCTCCGTGTTGTCCATATTTCTAGTTCTGGCTAAATCAAGATTATGAGTAGAGTTGTAAGGGTGCTCTTTCTTAGAAATGCATAACAACTGTCCCAAAATGTCAAGGTTTATTTTCCAGACTATATGGACTTGGGTTATTAGATGAAGCCTTGTGTCTAAACTTATAACATATTTTTTAGTTCTTTATATTTTTAAAAATAAATATTTTTTATTTTTATTCTTTGAAAAGTTCTTACTTGTAATGAAGATATATTGATTCTATCTACCCCTCAGTTCTTCCCTACAGCTCCCTCAAAATCCTTCATCACATCTCCCTTTAACTTCATATTCTTCTAATTTTTAGTTAATTAAAAAATTGTAACCTGCTGAGTTCAGTTAGTGCTGTCCTTATGCACATGACATGATGTCATCTGCCAGAGTATGGGGAGCCTACTAGTTATCACACCACTAAAGAAAATGACTTTCCCTCCTTTCCAGCCACCAGCAGCCAATAGCAGCACCTCATAGCATATATTCAGCCCCTAAAGATTTATTTATGTCTATGTGTGTGTGGTTATGTGGATGTATGAGTGGAGGCCAGAAGAGGGTGTCAGACTCCCTGGAGCTGGAGTTTAGGTGGTTCTAAGCTGCTCAACGTGAGTGATGGGAAAGTGCTCTGATGCTCCACAATAGTATCTAGGGGTCTTAGTCACTGATTCACCTCTCCAGCTCTGCAAACATTTTAATAAAGATAAACTTATTCTGCAGCTGATCATGAATAGCTCATAAAAATTATTTCCAACTGAAAACATTCTAAAATGATGTCAAATTTAGTAATGCTTATTGTAAAATTAATATAATAAAAGTATATTCTTTGAATGGAAAGAATTAGTATTCAATTAGTTAAGGTATCAACCATAAAAATGAAACTTTGGTTTGTATGGTATTTATGAAATGTAAGACTTTTTAAAAAGTAAATTGTAATGCTCTTTTTTTTTAATTGCAGAATAAGAAGAAGACTATCAGAAAAGGTCTTTGAGATCTATGTATTCAGAATGAGAGACTGTTTGTTATATGAGAGCAGTATATGTAATGAAGCACAGTGTACATGTTAAATACATCAGCTATAGAGTAAATTACATTGTGTACCGTGTTTACCTAGTTCACCCCATTTCTGCATATTATAACCCCCAGAAATCAACCATTTTTAAGGAAACATGTAGAAACTTCCTCACTTTTGTATGTTTGTGTGGTGTATGCGTATGCTGGATACGCATTATGCATGTTCATGTTTTGGGGCATATGTGTGTGGAAGCCAGAGGCTGCTGGCAGGTGTCTTTCTCCATTGCTTTTTGCCTTGTATATCAAGGCAGAGACTCTCAATGAATTGAACCTTGGCTGACCAACTTGCTATGGGATCCTCCTCTTCCCCCCCCCCACCCCCCAGAGGCCAAGGATTGACAGACCACCCCTTGACCAGTGTTTATGTATTTATATGGGTGTGGGGATCCACACTCTGGTCCCTCCTCTAGCATAGCAAGTGCTCTACCCTTGGAGCCATCTCCCTAGCTTTGTAGAGGAACTTATTTTCCTTTACAGGAACAGTAGCTTCTGGCTTTAAAAGGCTTGTATGCCTTTGTTCAGGGTCGCCATTTTATATAGCTGGTGACCCCTGCATGCTAGAAGTTTCCGCAGAATAAATGCTTTTTGCTTTTGCATACTATTTGAGTCTGGGGCCTTTTTCCAGTGATTCTCAGACTGTTACAAGATCTTCACCTCTCCCTCTGATCTTCCAAATTCAACTCCCCTATCCTCCAAAACCAATCTTCCAGTCTTATCTACAGCTCTGTAGAAGACCACCTGCTGCAGCCTCCCTTCCTCCCCTGCCCCCATCTCTAGTAGATCACACAGATCTATTCTCTAAACTCCCTTTCCCCAACTCATTGCTTTATCTCAACCCCTAACCCCAGCAGGCATTCCCTGGGAACCTACAGGTCATTCCAGACAAACAAAAAAAGCAGGTAGGCTAATGGTAGATTTTCACCTTTACCTCTATTCCTCCAAGTCCAAACTCCCAGTCTCATTCCCAGCTCTGTAGCTGACTACCTTCCACAGCCCTTCCTTCTCTGTATCCCCATTCCCAGGGACAAGACAGAAAGAGTAGGTCTCTGTTTCTTGTGCCTTCTCTTGGACTCTTTTCCTTCTGTTTGTTTATCTTGTCCAACTCTGATGTGTTAGTTTTTGTTTCATTTTATTATAACTTACTTTGTTATATTTCATTATGATCTTTTAGAAGCCTGTTTGTTTTTTAATGAGAGACAGAAAAGGTGTGGATCTGGATGGGAAGGGAGGTGGAGAGGAACTGGAAGGAGTAGAGATAGCAAAAATGGAAACCAGGATGTATTTTGTGAGGGAAAAAATGAGAGAGAATAAAACAAAAAAAATTAGTTTGAAAGGTGGCATTCATTTTGGAAATGGTAAGTTACATCTTATGCATAAACATTTTGTTAGCTGAATGTATGTTTACAGTATATGGTTCCTTTTAGTTTCACTTAAAGAGAAAATGTGTTGTCACTATTGATATTTATAAAATGCTAATGCTAAACTATTTTCTATTAAAATACTTTAAGTTCTGAAAGCATAAAGAAGAAAAGAAAAATGAAATTAGTTTCTGCAGTAAACATTCCAGTAAAGAAAGTCCCCTAACCCTAACTGGGGAGCTATGGACAGTTAATGACTGGTTGAGGAAGTGTAATCTTTACGAGTGTATTCCCTGAAAGGTCAACTGCATTCCACTGGTTGGCCCCAAATCCAGGAATATATGAACAGCACAAATTGGGGTCGGTGTGTTATATTTTGTAAAAAAAAAAAAAAAGATATAAAATGATAAATACTTTCAGTAAAGTAACAGAATGTAAAATTAACACACAAAAATCAGTAGTCTATCTATATATAAATAACAAACATAGTTAGGAAGAAGTCAGGAAAACAATACTGTGGTAGAAGTTAGTAAAAGACAGTTTAGATTAGCATCTAGCAACAATAGGGAACTTGGTGTCTCATCACTTGTTGATATAGGTGGAGCCAGCTTTGACTGGACAATATGCCATTGAAAGGCATTGTTAAGAAGCCTCACAAGCCACACAGATGACGTTATTAGCCATGAGAAGCAATGGGAATCATGGGACCACACTGACTGTTGAGGGGGCGTGTCTTGGAAAAGTCCTCGAAAAAACATTTGGTAACCACAGCAACGAAAATGCTGAAAGCCACTCCGTTGATCATCGTGACATTCGAAGAGATTTAAGTCAAGATCAATGTGGTCTTCTGCATTTGCTCTTTGACCTCAACCATTGAGAAAACATGCAGTCTCGTGCTCCTTGCTCTGCCCTCACACACTGAGAATCCACGCTGAGAAAAACCACAGCAAGGTGTATATGACAAGCAGAGTCTGGCAGGTGTTTGGAGAATTTTAAAAGACCCCCTCCATTGGCATCCTGAAGAGACTGACTTTGTAAACTGGCCACAGCTTTGTGGTGCAGATAGATGGGGCTTGCAAATTGGCAAAAATAATGCCCAACAAACTTTGAGACTGAAAGACCTGATGGGACAACTATAAACCAGACTATCCTACACAAACCTACGCCAAGAGTATTAATATCTTTTTAAGTTGCTTTAGAGTGTTTTTAAGTATTAAGGTATTTTTAGATAGATTATAGTTTTTAGATTTAAGGTTTAGGTTATAGGATTTAGATATTTTATAGATGATTGTTAAATATTAATAAATAAGTGTGATAAATAAAAATATTCTGTGACACAATACCTTTAAGAATAGCTTCATAATATCTTGGAATAACTCTAAAGAAGCAAGTGAAAGATTTATATAATAAAAACTTTAAGACATTGAAGAAAGTAATTGAAGAAGACATCAGAAGATAGAACAATCTCCCATGCTCATGGATTGGTAGAATTAACATAGTAAAATGACCATCCTACCAAAGTATTCTACAGATTCTGATTTTTTTTTTTGAGTTAATTTTTGTATCTAGTCACCTTGCTGAAGGTGTTTATCAGTTGTAGGAGTTCTTTGGTGGAATTTTTGGGGTCACTTATGTATATTATCATATCAACTTCGAATAGGGTTTCTTTGACTTCTTCTTTTAAAATTTGTATCCCCTTGATCTATCTCCTTTAGTTGTCTTATTGGTCTAGGTAGAACTTCAAGTACTATGTTGAAGAGCTACAGGAAGAGTAGGCATCCTTGCCTTGTCCCTGATTTTAGAGGAAATGGTTTAAGTTTCTCTCCCTTTAATTTGATATTGGCTACTTGCCCGCTGTATTGTAGAAATAAAAGGCTAATTAAATTGCTTAATAGTATTTATATTATTGTTAATTGATAGGCAGCCGTAAATCCTTAACCAGCCATTATAAATGAGTACACACAGACACCACATGGATTTTAACAAGACTTGGCCTGAATTGAGCAATCTTGGCTCACCTAAGCTAGCTCTTAATTCTATTACCCAAATATGACCCCATATATACATACATCCCCTTGGACTGCTATTCTCCACATTATGCTGATGTTCCAGGCCACATGGAATGAGTTTCTTTTTTTTTAACCCATGGTGTGTGTCCTCCTTCTTCCTGCTCTTGGATGAAATGAATTAATCCTGTGTGTAAAACGCAGGGTTCCTGTTCTAATCTCAGGAAGTCCCGTCTTTCTATACTCTTTCTCCCCAGCTAATTGGCCATCAGCGACTTTTATTAACCAATCAAGAGAATGCCTCAGAAGGGGCAGTAATCAGATCTCAGCATTGAAATCAGCCTATCAGAAGCAATGTCATCAGACCTTCCCTCAACACTGTATATTGCCTTTATTATTTCTAGGTACGGTCCTTGTATGCTAGCTTTCTCTAAGACTTTTAGCATGAAGGGGAATTGGATTTTGTCAAATGCATCTAGTGAGATGATCATGTGTTTTTTTTTTTTCTTTCAGCTTGTTTATATGGTGGATTACATTGATGGATTTTCATATGTTGAAGCACCCCTGTATTTCTGGGATAAAGCCTACTTGATTATGGTATATGATACTTTTGATGTGTTCTTGGATTGCTTTGCAAGTATTTCATTGAGTATTTTTGTCTCTATGTTCATGATGGAAATTGGTCTGAAATTCTCTTTCTTTGTTGGGTCTTTGTGTGGTTTAGGGTGACTGTGGCCTCATAAAATGAGTTTGGCAGTGCTCCTTCTGATTATTTTGTGTTGGGGTGAAATGTTTATAGATATCTGTTAGGTCCATTTGGTTCATGACTTCTGTTAGTTTTATTATTTCTCTGTTTGGTTTCTGTCTTGATGACCTGTCCATTGGTGTGAGTGGGGTGTTGAAGTCTCCCACTATTAGTGTGTGGAGATCGATGTGTGGTTTAGGCTTTAGTAGTGTCTCTTTTACAGATGTGGGTGTCCTTTTATTTGGGGCATAGATATTCAGTATTGAGATGTCATCTTAATAGATTTTTCCTTTGACATGTATGCAGTGTCCTTCCCTATCTTTTTTGGTTGAAAGTGTATTTTATTTGATATTAGAATGGCTACTCCAGCTTGCTTCCTTGGACCATTTATTTCGAGAAGTTTTTACCAGCCTTTTAGTCCAAAGTAAAGTCTATTTTGCTTGTGAGATGTGTTTCTTACATGCAACAAAATGATGTCTTGTTTACAGATCTATTCTGTAAGTCTGTGCCTTTTTATTGATGAGTTGAGTTCATTGATGTTGAGAGATATTAATGACCATAGATTGATTGTTGTTTACTGTTATTTTGATGTAAGTTTGGTAGTGTGTTTGTATGTTTGTTTTGGCTTAGCTGCAGTAGAGTTATTTTTTTCCTGTGTTTTCTTGGCTGTCATTAACTTCTGTTGGTTGGAATTTTTCTTCTAGGATCTTCTGTAGAGCTGGATTTGTGGATAAATATTGTTTGAATTTGATTTTGTCATAGAATATCTTGTCTTCTCCATCTATGGTGATTGAAAGTTTTGTTGGGTATAGTACTCTGGGCTGTTACCTGTGGTCTCTTAAGGCTTGTAGGACCTCTGACCATGCCCTTCTGGCATTTAAGGTTTCTGAGGAAAAGTCAGTTGTGATTCTGATGGGTCTGCCATTATATGTCATTTGGCCTTTTTCTCTTACAGCTTTTAATATTCTTTCTTTGTTCTGTACATTTGGAGTTTCTATTATTATGTGGTGGGAGGAATTCCTTTTCTGGTCCAATCTATTTGGTGTTCTGTAAGCCTCTTGGACTTTTACCATCATCTCTTTATTTAGGTTTGGGAAATTTTTTTGTATTTTTTGAAAATGTTTCCTGGTCCTTGGAGTCTGGAATCTTCTCTTTCTATGCCTATAATTTGTAGGTTCTTTCTTTTTATTGAGATCTTGATTTCTTAGACGTTTTGGGTGAGGACTTTTTTTAGATTTCTCATCTTCTTTGGTTGTTGCACTGATTTCTTCAATTGAGTTTTTCATGCCTGAGATTCTGTCTTCCATCTCTTGTTTCCTACTGGTGATACTCATGCCTGTAGTTCCTGTTCTCTTTCCTTGGTTTTCCACCTCCAGGATTGTCTCTGCTTGTGTTTTCTTTATTGCTTCCATTTCCAATTTCAGGTCCTGAATCATTTTATACATTTCCTGCTCCAATTTGATCGTTTTTTTTTTTTTTTTTTTTTTTTTTTTTTTTTTAACTTTTTTTTCCCTTTCCCTTTTTTGTTTAACTGAGTTTTGTTGGACGTCTTTAATGGAATTCTCCATTGCTTTCATCTGTTGAGTTGTGATTTCTTTAATACTTTAAGGGATTTATTTTCTTCTTTTAAAGTCTCTATCATTTTCATAAATATGGATTTGTCATTTTCATGTGTTTCAGCTGTGGTGGGATTGTCAGGGCTTGCTGTATTAGCATAGCTGGTGCCTTCTGGGCTTGGTGCCAAGGAAGGAGCTTTGGTGTGGAGGCTGTATAATCTTGGTGACCTGTAGCTTTCCATAGGCTGGGTAGGGCCTTGTGTTGGGGGCTGGTTCTCAGTGGGCCTCCCATGGCTCACCTCATCCTGCTGTGTCTCAGCTGGGTACTCAGGTCAGGGTTTGGGTTGGGGTGTGTTATTCCATTCCTGCCTACAAGTTCCTGATATCCAGCTGGTCTTCCTAGTGATGTCAGTGGGGGTTGGCAGGCCATAGACTGTAGGCTACAGCAACAGTTCCCCTGAAACTTAGGCATCAGATTCATGGTTGTGCTCCTCTCAAGCTGCTCTCTAGAGATCCCAAGTTCAAACTGCGCCTCTCAGCCAGATGCGCTGTGATCTATTGCAGCCCATGTCACTTGGGCAGTGCTCAATGGTCCAGAACTGCTTCACTGCTCCAGGGCCAGAGCTTTGGATGCTGTAGCCTGGTTGCCCAGCCAACAGGCAAGGCTGGCATAAGGCAAGAGTTCCGATATGGAGTTCACAACCCATCTATATCACTTGGACTCAGGGAAGCTCAGTCTCGTTTTCCTGGCCAGGAGCACTGTGTTCTAGGGCAGCCTGTCTGAGCCAGCTGTATTTCTAACAGTTTCTCTGCAGCTAGTGCCTCAGGTCCGTGATCATGGACCTCCGAAGCTGCTCTTAGGGGGATGTCAGGTACAATCTGCGCCTCTTAGCTAGAAGCACTGTGATCTGGTGCAGCCCACATCACCCAGGCAGCATGCAATTATTCAGTGCTATTTTCATTGCTACAGGGCCAGAGCTGTTTGTGTTGTAGCCTGGGTGTTCAGTTCAGGGGCAAGGCAGGCATGAGTTCCAATGTGGAGTCCGCAACCTGTCCACAGTGCTTGGACCCTAGGAAGCTCAGCCCCCTTTTCCTTGCCAGAATCACTGTGCTCCAAGACAGCCTGCCTGAACCAGTGGGGCTTCTAACAGATTCTCAACAGTTAGGGTGTCAGGACGGTTGTCAAGATTGTGGTCATGGTCCTCCCCAGCTGTTTTCAGGGGTATCCCAGGTTCTACTTGTACCTCTTATACAGAAGCACTGTGATCTGATGTAGCCCATGTCACCTGGGCAGCGTGCAATGGTCCAGAACTGTTTTACTGCTCTAGGGCCGGAGATCTGGGTAGTGTAGACTAAGTGCCCAGCCAAAGTGTCAGACAGGCATGAGCAGGGACTTCCAATATGACATCCACAACCCGTCCACAGGTCTTGGACTCAGGGAGGCTCAGCCTTCTTTTTCCAGCCAGGAGGGTTGTGTTCCAGGACAGCTTGCCTGAGCCTGCGGAGCTTCTAATAGTTTTCCTGCAGCTAGGGCATCAGGATTGTGATCGTAGCCCTCCCAAGCTGCTCTCAGGGGAATTCAGGTTCAATATGTGCCTCTCAGTCAGAAGCACTGTGATCTGGTGTAGCGCTGGTCACTCATTCAGCCCTCAATAGTCCAGAACTGCTTCACTGCAGGGCCAGAGCTCTAGATACTGTAGACTGAGTGCACAGTGGACCAGTGGACGGGAGCACAGAGTTCCAATGTGGCGTCCACAATCTGTCCACAGTGCTTGGACCCTGGGAAGCTTAACTACTTTTTCCTGCCCAGGAGGGTTGTGTTCCAGGACAGCCTACCTGAGCTGGTGGGGCTTCTAACAGTTTCGCTGAAGTTAGGGCGTCAAGACTGTGATTGTGGTCCTTTTAAGTTGCTTTCAGTTGGATCCCTATGGTGGGATTAGGGTTAGCATTTAATAGCATAGGAAACTTGAAATAGCAAAAGCCTGGACTTTAAGATAAAAGACTTACTTCCAAAGTGACATGTCCTTGGGAACTGCCCAAGGATGGATGACTCATTTGATCATAGCATTGGGGGTGAAGACATGCCCTGAGGCACCCACCCTCAGATGTGCCTGTCATTTTCACACCCCTCTGCAAAAAGCTTTTGAAGAGATAGCCCAAGGACATGACTTGAAAAGAGAGCAAAAGCTTCTGCTGAAGGTATTTAAACCAAGATTCACATAGACAGAGAGCTTGGTTCCTCTTTCTGGTTCACCTCCTCCTCCTCGTCTAGCAGAGAAACTCACATCAATCTCACCAGAGAGCTTCACTCTCTGATATTGACCTGTTTTGAGTCTGGAGAGGAGACGGATTCTCAGTGAGATTCTGGAGCACCTAGACATGGGATTTTCTTTCCTCAGAGCCTAGGGATTTTGGATTGGACAGAACAGTGAAATAGGACCTTTGCAGGCCATAAGCATCTGAATAGGTGAGCCACCTGGGAGACTTTTCATATGTTAAATAATTGGTCTTAAGACCATGAAGGTGATTCCTGCTTGATAAGCTGTTTTAGGATTTGAGGAACAAAATTCAGAGACTTTAAGACTGAAAAATTGTATGAAGACTAGTCATCCATAAGAACCCTCACCCAGAGGAAAATATCCTTTTGAGAAACCTTAGGCTAATGTTAAATATTTGTATTATAGGTATTAAGAAGTTTTAGGTGCTATATTTTAGAGTTAGGTTTGGGTTTAGGATTTAGGAATTTTATAGGGAATTGCTGGGTAATTGTTAAGTATTAATACATATATGCTTGATAAATAAAAATTTACTGTTACAGATCCCAGGTTCAACTTGTGCCTCTCAGTCAGAAGCACTGTGTATCCCATGTCACTCAAGCAGCCCTCAGTGATCCAGAACTGCTTTACTGCTCCAGAGCCGAAGCTCTAGATGTTGCACACTGAGTGCCCACAACCCTGTCCACAGTGCTTGGACTCAGGGACGCTCAGCCACATGTTAGCTTGACTCACTGCTACTGGTCAGCCACATGCTACCATGGTGCAAATCCCAGGGAGAATCTCCCCCCAGCCATACCATTTCTGTGGCTCTGCTGATCCTCTTTTGAGTATCTGAACACCTATGTGAAAGCTGAGGACTTAGGATGGGTTTGACTTCTGTTTGGGGGTCGAAGCCGCCAGCTGGGGACCTAAATGGATCACATCCATGGTCTCTTCCCCTGTAGCAGGAAGTACTCTGTCTCCTATGTCTTATGTCTCTGTTCTTCCTAGTGTCTATATGTCCAGCACAGGATTCTTTATTGTCCCTGGCCTTGCTGGGCAAGCCCAGATAGGCTTGTGCCTCTCTAACTGCTGCTCACCAGGAGTATATCTCTGTGATAGTCCAGTCAGTCCTCCTGATGCTCAGAATGTGTCCATGCTAATTGGTGCCATCTTGATCCCCCTAATCTTAAATCACTTATATTTATTAATACTTAACAATCACCACCTATAAAACACCTATAACCTATAATATCTAATATCTATAAATACTTAATACCTAATAACATTTAATCAACTGCATTTTAATTTTCTTGAAAGGATATTAACATTCTCTAATGCAGGTCCATTCAGGCATCTTAATTAAAAGTATAGCACTGGCTGTTATGGCAGAATTATCTTCAGCTTTTTCCAGCTCCCTTCTGGCCTAGCTTTGCAGGTTTGTGTGATCAGTTCCATAGTCTCATCAGCCCATATGTTCTTCATGAGTCAGGATTTAAAGTCTATAATAGTAATTCACTGGCATCCACCAATATCAACTTTCTATGGTCTCCTTTGCCCAGGCTCGCTTCTGGCTTTGCTCATTCATTAGCATACCTTATGCAATTTTACTTCTGCTGCCAACCATTGTCAGTCTCTGTGGCTTAGAATTCTTTGCTTGGACTGTTTTCTCATGGCCTCAGGGCATAAGGCCTACATCAATCAATCTCCAGCTCATTTGGTTCTCTTCTCCATCATGGGACAAGAGAGAGTCATGTGGAGCCCCCAAGTTTACATAGGGGGTCGTCCCATGGTCTTATGAAATGTCTGTTGGATTCTTGAACTCTCTAGATGAAACTTGCAATTCTTGTAATTTTTGTGCCTTTGTAGCCATGCCTCCATCGGGCACTCTTTCAGGTCTCAGTCCAATGTGAACTCTGCCCATCTCACAAGGCTATTGGCAGCTGAAAACAATTGTTAGCCATTTTTAGCCCATATGCTGCCATGCCAAGTTCCCAAAGGTGCTAGGCTGATCTTCATGCCCTTAAAGAATCCTTCTAATTCTAACCCATTACAGTGGAGTAGGATCTTTAATTTTATTAAAACAGGAACTTTCTGTGTACCCCAGACTCATTTTGAACTTCCTGGCTCCACTTGCCAACTGCTAGGATTATAGGATTGTGCCACCACAATGAACTCCTGAATTTCTGCTCTGTAGTTAAAAAATATAGAGGCTCAGAGGTGACATATGTTCTGTGAAACTAGCAAATACCAGGGACTGTATTTGCTCTTTTTTGTGTTTGTTTTAAACTATTGTTTTCTAAAGTTAACATAGAAAGTAGTGGGTTTTATTGTGCCATTTTCAAAACATGCTTTACTCTTAAAAAAAAAGCTTATTGATTCTTTTTGAGTTTCACATCATACACTCCAGTCCTATTCATAACTCTCTTCCCTCATATACATCCTTTACCTTTGCAACTTCCCCTCCAAATAAACACACACAAAACCAACAACAACAATAAAAGCAACAACAAAAAGAACAAAGCAGAGAAAACATTTCATTGTGGAAGCTGTTATGTTACAGTGTGTCCCACAATATATCTCTCTGTCCACATATCTTCACTTGTAAAGGTTGATCGCATTAGTCTGGTTTGAGATCTCTGGCTTCTGTGACACCATCAATATTGGATCCTCACCATGACTCTTCCTGGTTATTCTGTTGTTGCCCTGTGTCATGGAGATCCTGCAGCTTTGGAACAGCAGGACTGATCCCTTTCATGTGTTCCAACCTTTTGCAGATAATATAGATTTTGGGGTGAGCCAACTGAGAGCCCTGGATATGGGCCTGGGTGGTAGCTGAGCTGGTCAGCCCAATGGTTCTTCCTTATCCACACTACCAGGAGCAAGGTTTTTAGCACTACTCTGGTTAGGCCACCCAATGCCACCATTGGCAGGAGGCAGGATTAGCTCTCCTACTCTCATGCCATTGGGGCCAACTCACTGTGCCCACTCCTTCAGAACCAACTCCACTGTGCTGCCAGTCAAGGGGTAGGACTTACTCTCCTAAGTGCTACAGCCTTTGAGGGGCTGAATGAGCTGGTCCTGCCCTTCTCTGGCTGCAACATATTAGCCTTGCCCCTCAATGGCTGCAGCACAGTAGGCCTGGCCCTGGTTGAGAGTGGGTGACCCAGTAAGCACAGGAGAGCTGACCCCGCCACTCCTGAGCTAGAATGGATGTGGGGGTGATGCCTTCTCCCTCTTCCCTTTATTACCAGAAGTAGCCCAGAAAGCTGACCCTGGTGTCATGACAGCTCAAGAGCTAGCCTTACCCCCTCCCTCATTGGCTGTAGAATATACTTTATTCTTATTCATCTCTCTCCACTCCCCTTTCTCACCCTCCTAGCCTTTTGTTGTTGGTCCTCTTCCTGACTCCTAATAGTACCCTTCTGTGTTATAAGTATTTACGCTTTCTCTTTTTTCTGTACCCCTTAAGATCTCCCTCTCTTATGGTCTCCTTTCTAGTTCATGACCCCTAACACACACACACACACACACACACACACACACACACACACACACACTCTCTCTCTCTCTCTCTCTCTCTCTCTCTCTCTCCTCTCGCTGTGTGTGTGTGTGTGTGTGTGTGTGTGTGTGTGCATTTAAACCTAGGATCCACATGAAAGGACATGTGGTATTTGAGAGGGTGGAAGTATTAGTGCAGGATCTCATCTTATTTCTATTCAAAGCTACAAACTGAATGTAATATGGTGTAAAACTATGGTACTACATATTCAGTCATATACACAAACATTTTCCTTACTTTTCCTTCTTACAAAAAATGTGGTAAATCTGCATTCCAAGGATATTCCCAATACATTAAAAAAAACTTCAGTGTGTGCAATTTGTACAATACATAACTTGAGATTTCTATGTGACACTTTCCTCCCAGGGTACCAGCTGTCCTTGTCTAGCTAGCAGCACCACATTTAGCATTGAAAATCAAAACACCTCCTGTTCAGACAAATGGGACAGTAGACTCTCAACTCTTACTTTAGTGCATCTTGGACTATATCATACTTAGATTATAGTGTTTTTTCATAATATAAAATTTTATGAATTACTGCTATATTATATTGTCATTACTATACTGCTAAGTTACTCTGGATATTCTTTCTCACAGACATTCCTTAGTCTTGTTTTATTTACATGGATGATACTGTCATTCCATGACTCAGTAGCACCTAATGTAGGATTCAACTTTCTTCACTATTACAAGTGTAGCAGACAGAATCAGGTCCTTCAACAAAACTACTTCTTCCTCAGACAATCATAAGAAATAGAAATGGCAAAATTCTAGATCTAGTTGACTCTGGTTTCAATGGTGTCACAGTTGCTAGTAATATAACACATGGCTCTAATTTCACAGATCCAAGCTTTCAGATGCATCTAAGCCTTCAAGAGACAGTAGACATAATTGTTCACCAATGCCCTTCAAGACAGACAGTATTTATAAAAAATTTCTTTTACTTTTTGAGATTATAATGTAATGACATAATTTCCCTTTCCTTCCTCCAAATCCTTGCTCTCTTTTAAATTCATGGGCTTTTTTTCTTTACACACACACATACACATGTATACACACACACACACACACACACACACACTCCTCTATGTATATGTACAACCTAGCCAGTCTGTACAATGTTACTTGTATATATGTTTTCAGGGCTGACCATTTGATATGTATAATCATTTGATGTGCTCTTCCATGAAGAGGACTATTTCTCTAACTCTCAGCATTCCTTAGTTGTCTGTAGTTCATTGTGTAGGGCTGAGGCCTTCTGGGCTCACTCCATTGCATTGATATTAGTTCATCTATTGCAGCTGACCTTGTTCTCTTTGTTTAGGCAGTCATGTTGGTGAGATTTAATGAGTGTCGCTTCTGACAATTTTAGAAGATACAATCTCATAATAAACTCCCTGATCCTCTTGCTCGTACAATCTTTCTGCTTCCTGTTCCCCAGTGTTCCATGAACCTCAGTTGTATTGTAGATGTGTCCTTTGGGACTGAGATCCACAAATCTGCATTTTGATTAGTTGTGCTTTTCTTTAATGGCCTCCATCTGTGGCAAAGAAAAGTTTCCTTATGAAGGGCGGAGACTACAATTATCTGTGGGTGTAAGGACACATATTTAGAATGTAGTTAAGGATTACACTGGTTTAGTAAAGCGGTGGTTGTGAGTGCTCTTTCTCTGTTGGCTAATTTTGTCACCTTGACAAAAGCTAAGATCTGATTGTAGGGCACTTAATTAGTGATTGATTTGGGACAGTCCAACTCATGTGGGTGTGCAATCCCTGGGCTGGTGGACCTGGGTTCTATAGGAAAGCAGCTAGGCAAGGTACCACACAACTTTAATTCCAGCATTCAGGAGGCAGAGGCAGGTGGATCTCTGTGAGTTCAAGGCTAGGTTGGTCTACAAAGTGAGTTGTGGACAGCCAAGGATACAGAGACAAACACTATTTCAAAAAACCAAAAAAAAAAAAAGGAAAGAAAGAAAGCAAACTGAGCAAGCCATGGTAAGCAAGTCAGTAAGCAGCAGCCCTCCATGGCCTCTGCATCAGATCTTGCCTCTAAGTTGCTGCCCTGTTTGAGTTTCTGTCCTGATTTCTTGTAAGATGAACAGTGATATGGAAGTGTAAGGCAAATAAACCCTTTCTTCCCCAAGTTGTTTTGGTCATGATGTTTCATCATAGCAATAGCAACTCTCAGACATTTTTCAAGATCCACAACTTCACCAGCCATGGATAGTTGGCTAGGTTTGAAGTACCAGACACAATTTCCCTCTTTTTGAGCTGTTCTTAAGTCCAACTAGAGAGATGTTGATTACTGCTAAAGACAAGTGTGCCACTACTGCTCCCTTAAGGTCATCATACCATAGCTGTGTAGTACTGTGGATTTCTTCCCTCCCTTGGAAGCTTGTATAGCACCTGCTGGTACAAGAGAAACCATCTGGCTCTGGGATTTTTTTGAATGGGATATTTTAATGACTGCTTCTGTATCCTTAGGGGTTATAGGACTGTTTAATTTGTTTACCTGATCTTGATTTAAACTTGGTATGTGAAATCTACCAAGAAAATTGTCCATTTCATTTAGATTTTCCAATTTTGTGGAATACAGGTTTTTGAAGTAAGACCCAAAGATTCGTTGGATTTCCTCAATGTCTGTTGTTATTTTCTCCTTCTCATTTCTGATTTTGTTGATTTGGATATTTTCTCTCTGCCTTTTAGTTAGTTTGGCTAAGAGTTTGTCTGTTTTGTTAATTTTCTCAAAGCACCAGCTCTTGGTTTCGTTGATTCTATGTATTGTTCTTTTTGTTTCTAAGTTATTGATTTCAGCCCTCAGTTTGATAATTTCCTGCCATCTGCTCCTCTTGGGAGTGTTTGCTTCATTTTTTTTTCCTAGAGCTTTCAGTTGGGCTGTTAAGTTGCTAATATGAGCTATCTCCAGTTTCTCCTTGAAGATATTTAGTGTTATGAACTTTCCTCTTAGCACTGCTTTCATTGTGTCCCATAAGTTTGGGTATATTGTGTCTTCATTTTCATTGAATTTTAGGAAGTCTTTGATTTCTTTCTTTGTTTTCTGACTCAAGGGTCATTGAGTAGAAAGCTGTTCAGTTTCCGTGAATGTGTAGGCTTTTTGTTATTTCTGTTGTTGTTGAAGTCCAACTTTAATCCGTGATGATCTGATAAGATACAAGGGGTTAGTTGTTGAAAAAAAACCTAATTAAATTGTTTTACCAGTATTTATATTATCTTTAGTTGGTCGAGAGTGTTAATCCTTAAACTGCTATTATAAATGAATACACACAGACACTGGATGGATTTTAATAAGCCTTGGTCTGAAGTGTGCAATCCTAGCCCATCTAAGCTAGCTCATAATTCTATTACCCAAATATGACCCCATATATACATACATCCCTTTGGAGTATTATTCTCCATACACATAAGCCGATGTTCCAGGCCACATGGAAGGATCTTCTTTAATCTACTCCATGGCATGTCCTCCTTATCTACTCCTGGCTTCTCTCCAGCAACCATCTTCTTTCCAAGATGCTCTCTCTCTCTCCAAAAGCCTGTGCACCTTAGTCCTGCCTATCTCCATCTTTGACCAATCTCCAGGCCTCAGCATTTATTTAACCATTCAGAGCCAAAGTAACAGACAGCAAGCTGGACCAATCAACATTTAGAATGCTTAACACCACCCCATCATTACCCTCCTTTTGTCTAATAAAAAGGCTAATTTTTAAAACTAATATAGTAAAAACAATAAGAACAAATATGAAACAATTAAGAAAACCATATATAAAAGGTACACATATAATGTTTAGCCTATTTGTATCAGGCAATCTTGAAGAAGAAAAAAAATCATCTATCTTGGTGTGTCTAAAGTTCTGAACCTAAATAATTTCTATCATATATGTCTTCAACCCATTAAAGACATAAGAAGGCATAAAGTTATTGTTTGAATAAGAAGCACAGAAGGGCAGCTTCCAAAAAGAAAAAAATGACAGTTTGTTGCCTAGACAGTCCCAAATATCTCTTTTTTTTTTTTTTTTCGAGACAAGGTTTCTCTGAATATCTCTGGCTGTCCTGGACTCGCTTTGTAGACCAGGCTGGCCTCGAACTCACAAAGATCGGCCTGCCTCTGCCTCCCAAGTGCTGGGATTAAAGGCGTGTGCCACCACCGCCCGGCCCAAATATCTCTTGATACTGTTGGAGCATCATCTTCAGCCTTCTGGCCAAGCATATCTCACAGACATAATTGTGCAGCAGGAAATAAGGGTTTTCCCATTCTGTCTCTGCAGAATCAGGACATCAACTTACCTGCATTTAAGCTCTGGTCCATCTTTGGACTGTATATAGTCTGTTGAGAGAGCAGGGGCATTTTTGCCCAGTAGGAATTATCTCCTGATGGGAGATTTCTTTTTGATGCTCATTGTTTTCTTCCAAGTCAAATGGGAGCTGTTAGGAGCTGACTGTCTTAAAGTCAAATAATTCTTAAAATAATAATGTCTTTAAATGCCATTTTCTGTATGTCTCTGAGGGTTTTGAAGACATCTATTGATTTATAAATCTATCTATCTTCTTTCAATAAGGAAACTGTAAAATTCTATCAAAATTAATCTTATTTTTTATCAGTATACAAAGTTGTATACCAATGTATCAAAAGAAAACCTTATTTTAAGAATAAGAATAGTTTTAAGTTTCAGAGCAGATTCAATAATCTATCCTTATATCTTATCATTCCTATATTATATACATATATTCCCCTTCTTTTTCTTTTGAAGTCCTTCTTTCCTATATAAGAGAGAAAGAAGGATAGAGAAAAGAAAAAGACATAGAAAAGTCATTGAGTCTAACCTCCTATACCTTGTTTTATAAGACCATTTAACAATTTGTAACCAATCCCCCTAAATAACATCTATAACATATCAAATGATCAAAATATTATCACCCCCACCTTTTGGAAATGGGGCGTTGCTCTCTTAAAATTGCTTCCTGCTGAATTGGGATGTAGAAAACCTGTTTGGGGGCCCAAATAAAATGGAAAAAAAAATGGTTAAGCAATTTAATAGTAACATTTGTTGTCCAGTCTCTATGTGCTCAGCAATTTGAATGTCCTAAGCAGTTTGTAGACCAGTACAGATGCACCAACTTTTAGTTAGAAATTTGAATACTATGCCTTTCTATCTTTTTTATTCAGTCTGTTTTGTTTCTCTATGCCTGAGATATAAAGGTTATTGTCCTTATTATTTTTATTAATTTGATTTGTCACTCTGGTAAACTCTATCTTTTAACTGGGAAGGGGGGAGATTTATCACATTTGTCACAGTGAATACCCAACTTCACTTAAAGCTGAACCCAGCTTTAAGTTCTGTCCCTTTTGGTACCAGAACTTCAAGGCACTTCTGGGCATCCCATCCCAATGTCTAACAGCTTATTTTATTCACTTCACTGGTTATCACTAGCTGAGGTAGCAATTCTTTAGTCAGGCCATGACAAAGAAAAGATATGGGAGGTCTCAGGAGGGCAGTTTTTCCAACATGTATGTCTAAATTGTCAGGTCAGGTTAAAAAGGCATCAAAGAGAAAACACCAAAATGGCTCATAGACCCTGCTTTCTCAAAGAAAAGAAGACAAGAGAGATCTGCAGGCATTCCATAAGAGAATGCAGATAGACAAGAATGGAGAATAAGGACAAATATCAGGGACACTACATAACCGAAGAGAAAGGAATATATATGGCACTATGGTGACTTATAATGGAATTCATTAGTCCTCCAGGGCCCAATAGCAAGTGTGCATATGGAATTAGAGCAATTGTGTTATATTGAAAACAAGGTACTCAGAGACTTTGATCTCTGGTCAAATCACTGGAAGCATGGGTTGTGTTTCCACTTTCCTCTGCTGTTACCATGGCTTCTTTGTTAAAGATTAGCTGAATTTGTTTCTGGATTTTCTACTGTATCTCACTGTGTGTGGCATTCTTTCACCAGTACACACATCTTTATAGGAAGTCTTAAAGTCACATCCAAAATAATGCAAAGCACACAAAACAAAGGATGATGAAGTATGAACAGTATGTGCTTTATTACTATTGGTCTGGCAACTTATAATTGAAGCTAATGCTAATTTTATATATATATATATATATATATATATATATATATATATATATATATATATATACACAGACACATACTCATGCAACTATTTGAGTGAAATGTTTGAAACTGTAATTTCCATAGAAATGATCAAAAATTCATTAGTCACACCACCTTGGGAAAGTGAATTTTTGTTGTTTGTCAGAGTATCACTGTGTTGTGAATGCTAGCTTCAAACTCACAAACTTCCTGTGTCAGCCCCCAAATGTTAGGATAATAGGCTATACTACTGTACCTGGTAGCACAGTGTTTGTTAATTTGGTCTGTACCTATGTCCTATTATAACAATTGAAGTTCACAACTAATACAAATTTTAGCAATACAAAAATCAGAATATATCAGAATATACTAGATATTTAAAAGATGTTTAGAAATAACTTGGAATATTAGCAGAGCTGTCTTGAAGTCAGATGTTTCCAGGTTTCTGCCTCACTCTTCAGTGCTCTGTTAGATATTCTGAGCTTTTTGGTTTTCTATATAGATTTGAGAACATTGTTGTCAACATTTAGAAAACAGATGGCAGAGTTTTGGTTGACAATGTGTTCAATCTATCAACTGAGTTAGAATTGGCATGTTGAGAGGTTTTCTAACTTATAAGAACAAAATAGACTTAATATTTGTTCTTGTGTGATGTCTGCATTCACTATAGTCATTAGCCTATTAATTATTATTTTACATTTTCTGATAATTGTATAACTTGTGTTATATCTGAATCCCTTGTGTTTGCTTTGCTGCAAAGGCCTTGATGCTTGCAGTGCCTTCGTTTTTTCTGCTAACTTTGGGTAACAGTAAGAAAAGCTTTTAAAATACAGCCATCACATTGCAGTTCTTCCAGCTCTATTTTGTTATCTTACTACAGTCTTATTGATACTGTGATAAGCAATGGCAAGCAGAAATGGTTTATAATCTTATGACTAAGTGTCAGTCTTTTAGTTGTGTCATGTCCCTGGCTTTGAGCATCTAAAGTGCATATAAACTCTTAATATTTTCCTCCTGCTCTCCACACATGTGAGAAAAACTGGGGTTAGAAAGTTGCCTCTCCATCTGGATGTCTGGCAAAATCATTTCCATAGAGGCCTTCTTTGTTACAGCAAAAGCAACAGACACATTTTCAGAATGGCCACTTTCCCCTTGTTCCTGCCAAAGACATGAAGTCATTTTTTTGGCTCATCACCAGGAGTCCTGGTGGCATTCCTGAAGGCAAAGCTCATGAAAGTGTGAGAGGTATAAAACTGCAGCCCTAGGGGTTCTTATTCTGGAGTAATCCACACCTTGTCCACAAAAATTTGTCAAAATTCCCAGGACACATTACTATCCCAGTTTATTATTCCAGTACTTTCTGCCTCAGGTAAATTGATCTCACTGTGTTTCTCTATAGTCTAGTCTACTCTGTCTCCAGACTCTGGCATGGGGGTTTGGATTGTGAGCTAGTTCTCTGAGACATCCAAGAAACGTCATTAAGTTTCATCTTGCTGTATTTTTTTCTCTTAGTGTAAGGACGAGACTGATATTTTCCAGGCCTGTACCTGTTGGTTTTGAAGCTGGAAGTTCTTTCATTCTTTAAAGGCACCTCTTCAAGTCACAAATCTTGAAAAATGTGTTTCACCTGTAGGGAGGGCAGAGCAATGATGTCTTAATCTCATATGCTTAATCATAATTATTTGTTATTGATAGCTGGAATGAGGAGAACATAAGACATTGTACATATATATCTATATCTATCTATCTATCTATCTATCTATCTATCTATCTATCTATCTATATCTATCTATATACATCCATAGTTATTGATACAGATGCACCTGTATTTAGTGATACAGTTGCTAGTCTTTGTTCATCAAATCTGAAAATTCAAGTCAATGCTATTTATTTAAATTTAGAAGAGGAAATGTGTGGTGAATTACTGAGGTTTAAGTTGTATTATCATGTATATTCCCAATAAACTACTTCTGGTTTCACTGGGCATTTGCCAGTCTGATTCTATTGCCTTCAGTTTCAGATGTTTAAAGAAAGTTTCTTTACATTAGGTTCTGGCTCTATATACTTGAGGTCTTGTTTTCATTGTCTTTATGCACTGATCCTGCCAGGAGGTGTAAGACAGCTTGTCTTGATGGATCAGCACAGTGGGTTATATAGTAGGATCACTGGAAATCATCCTGGTTTGAAAAGGTTAGCCTTCTTTGTGGGAGCTATTACGAAATCCATATAGACCGCACTAAACTCAAGCTAAGTGGGTTATCAATTGCACTTTCCTTACCAGATGTCCATGACACTCATGGCTTCAAAAAAATCACACTAAGGGGAAAGCTGATTTGGAGGTGAAATTACTTACAGTAATTTATAAATATCATGAATTAAAATATATCATAACCAGACAGAGTTTATTTCAGAAATGTGAGTATCTCCTACTTCCTTCTTCAGGGTCTAGCCCAGTGAGTCTTCCTGACCTCCCTCTCCATCCACTGAGTTTCACATGCAGTCTGGCCATCCCTACCTCATTTAAACCAAACTCTAAGCTTCAACTAGTACTTGCCCTACCTGTTACTATGCACAGATCCTTTCTCCATTGCATCCAACCTTTTCATCCAGCAAGACCTCCTACATCCTGGCAAATCTCTCTGACCTCCCCATCAATACCTTCTCCTTTACCTGCCAGATCTAGCCTATGTCCCACATACATACACCTGTTTAATCTGGCCATTATGCCTACATGTACCTCAACCAACCTCCAGGCCTCTACAAGGACCCTATCTATCCTTCAACCCACAGATGCCTACTATACCACATATAACTTTTCTACCCCTTCAGATATATCTCACACTCCAGGCTTGGACCAGGAGGCATAGACTATCCCCAGTTGCCTTCTTTAGTCCAACATTCATTGCCATGTTCTTTCTTCTGGTTTAAGTTGCTTTGCCTGTATTAGACTTTGAATTGACAAAATGTCCATATGCCCAGACCTCATTGAAAAAATAGCAACAGTATGAAAGATCAAGCCAGTACTTTTTCCAAATCAAAGTTTAAAGAAAGCAAAAAGAAAAAGCTCAATGATATTAAAGAGGAAAAAACTTAAGGAGAAAAAAATACTTGCGTGATACCCAAGAAAACACAAGCATAAATGTGATGGAAATGATGAGGACAATCCTGGACTTGAGAATGGAATTCAAAAGGAGATAGAAACATTGAAGAGGACACAAACTGAAGTGAAGGTTTTTAATTTAAAAATCCAATGATAGGGCTGGAGAGATGGCTCTGTGATTAAGAGCACTGGCTATTTTTCCAAAGGACCCAGGATTAAATCCCAGTACCCACATGGCAGTTCACAGCTGTCTGTAATTGCCAAGTGTGGTTGTGCATGCCTTTAATACCAGCACTCAGGAGGCAGAAGCAGGGAGTTCTCTGTGAGTTCAAGGCTAGCCTGGTCTAAAAAGTGAGTCCAGGACAGCCAAGGATACACAGAGAAACTCTGTCTCAAACAAAAACAAAAACAACAACAACCCCCCCCAACTCCAAAATACAAACAAACAAAAAGAATCAAATGTCATGAGATAGGTGGGTTACTATAGAGTTAGTTGTCTTCTAAATTCTAAAGTTACAATGAACAGGGTGGTGATGGTTCACATCTTTAATCCCAGCACTTGAGAGACATACACCTCTAATCTCAACACACTGGAGACAGAAGCATGTAGATTTCTGAGTTCAAGGCCAGTCTGACACAGAGCAAGTTCCAAATAGAGAAAAACTTAGATCTAGGAGCAGTGGTTCACACGTTTAATCCCAACAATTGGGAGGCACACATCTTTGATCCCAACACTTGGGAGGCAGAGCCAGGCACACAGGATTTACAACAATTTAAATTAAAAAGCTGCTTGCAAAAGGGAAGCTGAAATTCAAAGTGAATGTCCTTTGTGATCTCAAAATATATACACTTAAAGGTATATTTAGTTCCAAATTTTTAAAAGAATTTTTTATCTCAATTGAAAGATAATACTTTTTATATTGTCAAAAAGAAAAAAAAAACAGTTTGCTTTAGGAAACATATTACTTGCCAAAAAAGTAGCACTCAGAGTTAGGATTAGGGCAGGGTTCTGTTCTTCTTTTTCCAGGAGATTAAAAGCATCCAACTAAAGAGTCCATGGACAACTGGACAACTGGAAAACTGAAACTTCTGAAAAAAAAAGGGACCAGACACCAAGAAGACAAGTAGCCTAGATGATCCAGCCTCTCAGACTGCCTCAATAGCCATTTCCTCAAAAATCTACAACCAGAACAACTTCTAAACAGCTAGTTAAGATGTTCCAACCTCACAGACTATTCCAGCCAGGCCTTCAGTTAAACCCTGAAATTTCCCATTACAACCATCTCAGGACACTTAAATAGCTGAGCATAAAAAAACTGGACAATAAATGTTACTATTAACTTGCTTAACCATTTTTCCATTCTTATTTGGGCCCCCAAACAGGTTTCCTAAGTCTCACATCAGAAGGAAGCAATTTAAAGAGAGCAACAGCCCATTCCCAGAAGGTGGGGTGAGTGATTTTTTGGTCATTTGATAGGTTATAGATGTTTGTTGTTATTTAGGGGGATTGGATACAAGTTGTTAAATGATCTTGTTAAACAAGGTTTAGGAAGTTAGACCCAGGGATTTCTCTCTTTTTCTTTTCTCTATCCTTCTTTCTCTCCTATGTGAGGGGAAAAGTGTGATGGGGTTAGTGATAACATTTAATAGCATAGGAAACTTGAAATAGCAAAAGCCTGGAATTTAAGATAAAAGACTTACTTCTGGAGTGATTTGTCCTTGGGAACTTGCCCCAGGACGGATGACTCCTTTGATCATAGGATTGAGGGGGAGGCATGCCCTGAGGTGCCCACCCCCAGATCACGTGGTCTCTAGACTGCCTGTCATTTTCATGACACTCTGCAAAAAGCTTTTGAAGAGATAGGGCCCAGGAGCATGACTTGAAAAGAGGGCTAAAGCTTCTACTGAAGATATTTAAATCAAGATTCACATAGACAGAGTGCTGGGCTCCTCTTTTTGTTTCACTTCCTCTTTGCCTGGCAGAGAAACTTACATCAATCTCACCAGGAGGCTTAACCCTCTTGTATTGACCCATTGCGGGTATGGAGATGGACTCTCCCTGAGATTTTGGAGTAACTAGGTGGGGAGTTGTCTCCCCTGGGAGCCCAGAGGCTTCAGATTGGACAGAGCACTGAAGCAAAATCCTTGCAGGGCTGAGGCATCTGAA
Organism: Lophiomys imhausi; assembly: GCA_907164525.1. Taxonomy (NCBI): domain Eukaryota; kingdom Metazoa; phylum Chordata; class Mammalia; order Rodentia; family Muridae; genus Lophiomys; species Lophiomys imhausi. The sequence goes on along the minus strand of CAJQZJ010032315.1, from coordinate 1,890,987 downwards.
TAGGTGAGCTTGGGAGACTTTTCATATGATAAATGAATGGTCTCTTAGACCACAAAGATAAATCATGCTCGATAAACTGTCTTGGGATTTGGAGAACGAAATTCAGAGACTTTAGGACTGAAAGATTTGATGAAGGACAGCCATCCATAAAGATCCATGCCCAGAGGAAAATATCCTTTTGAGAAACCATAGGTAAGTGTTAAATGTTTGTATTATAGGTATTAGGGTGTTATAGATTAGGTTTTAAAGTTAGGGTTCAGACTTTAGGATCTGGGAACTTTATAGGCAATTGTTAGGTAATTGCTAAGTATTAACAAATACATGCTTGATAAATAAAAATTTACTGTAACAGGAAAAGACTTGAAAAGAAAAAAAGGGGATATAGACATAATATAGGAATGATAAAGAAAAAGGGGTAGATTGTTGAATCTACTCTTATATCTTTGTTTATTGATAAAAAATTAAGGTTATATTTAGCTACATTGGTATAGATATTTATATATTGATACAAAATTAAGGTTAACTTTTTTTAAGGCATTGTAACTGAAAGACCCGTGAGAGGGAAGTCCCTCACCCGAGACTCAGGATATCATGGCCACCCAAAAACTCACAAGAGACCATCTTGATGCAATCTGCAAGAGGTTTATTTCGGGGATCAGCGCGCTGAGGACAAAACTCATATCCCACACAGGGGTAGAGGAGTTTTGACCCCAATTTGGGGGAGAGTAGGGTATTTAAAGAAAAAAACCACAAACCAAGGGGGTGAGGGGAAATACAAATGGAAAGTACCAGCCCATTATTTAGTTAGTCATGTGGGAAACACCCTATACTTGTTTATCTCAGGAATGAATTTAATCTTACTTTACCATCTGCTTTGTGGTCAGCTAGTTCCTAGAGCCTGAGGCTCATGTCATGACTGACCTTCATTTTTGGTTCTGCCTTTTTATGGTCAGCTAATTTCCTGGAACATAGCTGGCCTGGCTCCACTTTGTCTGCCAGGGGGGTCTTTAAAAATTTCCATTCCTTTCATAACTATGTAATTCTTCAAAATGCAATGTGTAGTTCTAGGCCTTTTGATAGCAACTATTACAAACTGTTTAGGATAATTAAGAAATGCAAACCAATAGTCATTCAAACTTGTTGTTTTGTTAAGTACTAGTTTAGTGTATCATAGATGTTTTGTAAGTTAATAAGAAATCAAGTTGTTAAGAGACAAGTAGCATTTGCTTATTCAAATATACAAAGATAGATAGATGGTCTTCGAAAACCTCAAGAGATCTGTAGAATATGGCATTTACAGATGTTTTCTTGACTTAAGATTTTTTGATATTGAGATATGTCAGCTCCTGACAGAACCTGTCATTGTACTTCAAGTACATGATGAGCGTTGAAGATTCTCCATTTGGAGATGGCTACATTAGTCTCAAGCTAGCTACAGAGCAAGGAAAAACCCTGATTCAACTGTAGATAGAATTCTGTCCAAAAAGGACAAAACTTGGAAGCAGGTAAGTTGACAGCCTAGCTCTGCCAAGACAGGGTAGAGAGGTCCCTCATAATTCCTGCTTTACAATTAATGTCTGTCAGAGATACTGGCTTGTGTAATTTCATAAGGGGAGAGCTAGCTGCCAGATCCTGGACTCCCAGGAAGGTTTTCCACATAGAAAAACTCAGGAAACACCTCCTATGTGGAGCTGGGTTACAGACTTCAGTTGTTACAAACTTAACTTCAGGAATGAGGAAAGTAAAATGAGTCTGGGTTAAATTATGGAAAAATGACTAACCATGAAATGCACACAATATTTTACTGGACCAAGGAATTATTCTTATTTTCCAAATAAGCTTGCTTAAGATATAAAATGATTAAAAGGAGACAATTAGTAGTGACAAATACACATACATGACTCATGCCAATCTCTTAGACATACTTTTAGGTGGATATCATTATTACTTTCAGTTAACAGACAAGGAAGCAAAAGGCAAATGATTCAGGACCACATCCAATGCTTTGTTAATGAACATGTTACTTACTATATAGTATTCTTATTACAATGTGCCAGTTCATATTACTGTTATCCCCATTTTGCAAGGTGAGAAATTGAGGTACAGAGATAAAACTGGTACTTGAACTCTTCCACATCTGATTCTTCAGGTAGCCCTGTTAAGGAAGTAATTGGTTTAATGATGCTCACACTCAAGGAGAGCCCAGAGCTGATACTCAGCACTTGGGTACACAGGGCTGGGTGGAAGGATAGTCCTTACTGACAGGAAGAGTGCTCATTTTGGGCTCTGGCTATAGTTTGGTCAATGGTATAGTAGACTCTGCTCTAATCACGACAAGGTAAAAGTGTTTGCTATGAAGCCTGATGATGACCTGAGTTGGATTCCTTAGAGCTACAAGATGGAATTGAGAACCAACTTTTATAAGTTGTCTTCTGACCTCCACAACATGCCATTGCATGTGTACCTCTTCCCACTCAAAACAAGCAAATGAACAAACAACCAAATAAAGGTGAAATAAAAAAAAATCAATGACAAAATTAGAAAACTCAAAGGAAAGCTTTTCACGAAGAAGATAGAATATCAGGTCCCAAAGATAAAGCAGAAAATATAGATGAAATAAGCAAGGAATGTGAAAAATTAAAACACACACACACACACACACACACACACACACACACACACACACACA
>CAJQZJ010032315.1:1877547-1888288 GCA_907164525.1 Lophiomys imhausi | reverse complement strand
ACACACACACACACACACACACACACACACACACACACACACACACACCAAAAAGCATAAGTCATATATAAAGGAAAACTGATCAGAATAAGGCCCAGTTTCTCAATGGAAACTTTGAAAGCCTGGAGAACCTGGAATAATGCATTCCAAGTTCTAAAAGACTATGACAGTAAGCCTAGACTGGTTTATCTAGCAAAACTATCCTCCATAATTAAAGGAGAAAGAAAAACTTTCCATAGTATAGACATCCTAAAACATTCTGTGTCTAGCAAACCAAACCTAAAGAAAATACAAGAAGAGTATTTCAGGTTGAAGACAGGAATGAGCATATCAGAGACTTTGAAAAGAAAAACCATTATTATTAAAATACAAAGTTTACCACTGCCTTAGTCACTGTTCTATGATTGTGAAGAAACACTATGATCAAGGAAACTTTTATAAAAGAAAACATTTAATTGGGGGCTGGCTTACAGTTTCAAAGGTTTAGTCATCATTCTCATGGCAGGGGGCATGGTGGCATGGAGGCAGACAGAGGAGCAGTATCTGAGAGCTACATTCTGATCTATAGGGGAAAAGAGAGACAGATAGATACATAGGTAGATAGATAGATGGATAGATAGATAGATAGATAGATAGATAGATAGATGATAGAGGACTTTGCATTGCCTTTTAAACTGTCAAAGTCCATCACCAGTGACAATTCTTCCAACAATGCCATACCTTCTAATTCTTTTAATCCTTTCAAATAGTGTCACTACCTGATGAGCAGGCATTCAAATATGTAAGCCTTTGGGAGCCATTCTTATTCAAACTACCATAACCATTGAGAATACAAAAAAATACCACAAATCAACAACAAGGTAACCAGAGTAAACACACATTTCAATAATAATTGTAAATATCAATGACCTCAATTCTCCAACCAAAAGACACAGGTTGACAAAGTGAATCAAGAAACAAAATCCAGGGGCTGGAGAGATGGCTCAGTGGTTAAGAGGATTGACTGCTCTTCCAGAAGTCCTGAGTTCAATTCCCAGCAACCACATGGTGGCTCCTAGACATTCATAATGAAATCTGGTGCTCTCCTCTGGCCTGCAAGCATACCTGAAGATAGAACATTGTATACATAATAAATAAATCTTAAAAAACAAACAAACAAACAAATAAACAGAAAAAGAAACAAAATCCAGCTCTTCAGTCTCACTCCTAGCCTTACAGTAGCTTACTTGCAGGTGCTTGTCCTCCCATTCTACCTCAGTTCCTTAAGGACTCTACCAGAACCTTTATGCACACCCAGCTTTCTGCGGAGCATATCAGACTTTCTTTCTATCCCATTCTTATTCTTTTGTATCTGCTGCTGATTCCTGGAGACATTTCTACCTGAGACCATGTCCGTACTGTGTTGGGACTCATATAGGAAAATTTCACTCTCATTCCTGTCCTCTGTTACAATCTCTTCAATTCACCCCTATCCTTATAGCACCTGGCTTACAGGTGCCCTCCTCCTAGCCTACCACCATTCCCTGGGGACTCCAGCTCTTGGTATAGACTCAGGGTTCTCCTGGCCCTATTGTCCATTTCTCTCTAGACATATTCTTTGTCTTATTGCTATCTACTTGCTGGAACTCTCTCCTATTACCACATCTTCAACTTTCTGGGGACACCTCCTTTCAATGCAGACAGGATCCCCTTAGCTCATTCCTGCAGCCCCTCTCAGCCTTTACCCCTGGCTTGTCTCCCTGGCATCCACTGACAGCTGCCACACCTTCCTAAGATCAAGAAAAGGTAACAAAAACCACAGAATGGAGCACTCACCAACAAAGACAAAATCAGATATCAAGACCTAGAATCATTTCAATAATCATAACTCCAGATGCTTAATGAGCACCCCCAAAACACAAACACTAACAGTGGCAAGACAGAGAACATGCCTGGAGACACAGGGATGAAATGATGGGAGCACCTTGGGTCTGTAACAAGAGCTGCAGTATTCAGTAAATGGAGTTGAGGTAGATAGTGGGACACTTGTAAACAGGTTGCTACACATCTGGGGATGAGATAGATAAGATTGTAATGGAGGACAGGAGGAAGAGTGAAAAATCACTTGAGTCTCAGCCTGGTACTTCCCCTGGGGGATCCCCTTCTTCTCTTTCTTTCTTCTTGTTTTTGTTTTTGTTTTCTGTTTGTTTTTTTTGAGACAGAATTTCTCAAATCTAGCTCTGGCTGTCCTGGAACTCAATCTGTAGACCAGGCTGGCCTGGATCTCAGGGATCCACTCGCCTCTGTCTCCTCAGTGCTGGGATTAAAAGTGTGCACCACCACTGCCAGGTAGTACCAAGGTTTTTAATATCTTTCATTCTTTATTGTCTTTGTAGTCTTAAGTTATTTTACTTAGGATATCAAGTTCTCTGCCCTAACAATTTTGTATTCCATTTTATTTTTCCCCTGTTTATGCTCTAGAGGCAGTGGGACCTAAGAGAATGGAACTGATAAATGGGCAAACTAAAGTCTCATGCAAGAGTCAACTTTATTCAGAGCACTAGTTCATAGTTTGAGGGGCAAAGGGAGTCACATGAGTAAGGTGTGCAATCACATGGCTAGCCACAAGTGGCAGATGAGCCACAGGTGGTGGATAAGTTGCAGGCATGTGGTAAAAACATTTTTCCATAGAGGAACATAAACAAATAACAATAGCCTGCTGTAATGAAAAACAAACAGTTAAAGGAAATGAATCAAAGTGTTTAAGATATGAAGATGGAAATAGAATAAAGAAAACACAAACTCAAGAAATTCTTGAAATGAAAAATATGAGAGAGTGAACAGGAACTACAGACACAAGCATCACCAACAGAATACAAGAGATGGAAGAGAAAATTTCAGACACTGAGCACATTATAGAAGAAAGAGATACATTGGTCAAAGAAAATGCTAAATCTAAAAAAAAAAAATCCTGAAATAAAACAACGAGGAAATATGAGACACTATGAAAAGACCAAACCTAAGAATATTAGGAATAGAAGGAGAAGAACCACAGCTCAAAGAATCATAGAAAATAATTTCAACAAAATCACAGAAGAAATTTTTCCTAACTTAAAGAAGATGCCTATAAGGATACTAGATGCATATGAAATATCATATAGATTGGACCCGAAAAGAAAGCCCCCTCTTCACATAATAATCAAAACACTAAACATACAGAACAAAGAAAGAGTATTAAAAACTGCAAGGGAAAAGAGCAAGTGACATATAAAGGTAGACCTACTAGAATAACACCCAATTTCTCAATTGAGACTCTAAAAGCCAGAAGGGCCTGGACATGGGTTCTGCAGGCTCTAAGAGACCAAATATGACATCCCAGATTACTATAGCCAGCAAAATTTTAAATCACCACACAGGGAGAAAACAAAATATTTCATGATAAAGTCAACTTTAAACAATATCTATCTACAAGTCCTGTCCTACATAAGATATTAGAAGGAAAACTCCAACCCATGGAAATTAACTACACCCATGAAAACAAAGAAACAAATAAGCAAATAATTCCACACCAGCAAAACCAAAAGAAGGGAAGTGTACACACAAACACACACACACACACACACACACACACACACACACACACACACACTACCACTAGCGCAACAACAAAATAACAGGAATTGACAATCATTAGTCATTGATATCTCTCAATGGTAATGGTCTTAACCCCCAGTAAAAAGACATAGACTAACAGAATGGATGAGAAAACAGCATTCATCATTCTCTACATCCAAGAAACACACCCCAATGTCAAAGACAGATATTACCTGAAAGTAAAGTGCTGGAAACAGATTTTCCAAGCAAATGGACCTAAAAAGGAAGCTAGAGTACTCATTCTAATATCTAATAAAATAGATTTTCATCCAAAATTAGTCAAAGAGTTGGGGAAGGACACTTCATAGTCATCACAGGAAAGTTCACCAAGATTATGTCTTAATTCTGAACATCTATGCCCCAAATGAAAGGGCACCCACATTTGTAAAAGAAACATTATTAAAGCTCAAATTGCATTTTGTCCCTCACACATTGATAGTGGACAACTTTAATACACCATTATCACCAATTGTCAGGCCATCCAGACAAAAATTGAACAAAGAAATACTGGAGCTAATAAACATGATAAACCAAATGGGCCTACAGATATCTATAGAAAATTTCACCCAAACACAAAAGAATATACCTTCTTTGCAGTTCCTCGAAGAACTTTCTCCAAAATTGTCCACATATTCAGACCAAAGCAAATTCAATAGATACAATGAAATTGAAATAATCCCCTGTATCTTATCAGAGCACCACAGATTAAAGCTTGATTTCAACAATAACAGAACAACAGAAATCTTACAAATTCATGGAAAATGAACAATTTTATACTGAATGACATTTTGGTCAAGGCAAAAAAACAAACAAAAACAAACAAACAAAAAATGAAGAAAGAAATTAAAGACTTCCTAGGATTCAATGAAAATGAATGTACAGCATGCCTAAACTTATTGGACATGATGAAAGCCATGCTAAAAGGAAAGTTCATAGCACTGTGTCGACATAAAAAAAAAAATGGAGTGATCTTATACTAGCAACAACCTGAAAGAATTAATCACACCCATACCACTTACCAAAGTTAAATCAATATTGGATAAACAATTTAAGCAGATCTAGAACTGTTAGTGTAATAAATGTAGTCATTAAAAGTCTCCCAACAAAAAAACCAAAAATCGAAGGGACAGATGGTATTGGCACAGACTTTTACCAGATTTTTAAAGAAGAGTTAACTCCAATACTCCACAAGTTATTTCACGAAATAGAAACAGATAGAATATTGCTGAATTGATTTTATGAGGCCACAGGTACCCTGATATCAAAACTACATGAAGATTCAACAAAGAAAAAGGGTTACAGACTAATTTCATTTATGGAGATAGATGCAAAGATACTTAATAAAATACTTGCAAACCAAATCCAAGAACACATAAAAAATCATCCACTATGGTCAAGTACACTTCATCTCAGAGATACAGTGATGGTTTCATATACAAAAATGAAAACGTTTAATCCACTATATGAACAAACTGAAAGAAAATACCACATGGTCATTTCATTAGATTCAGAAAGGCCTTTAACAAATTCAGCACCCATTCATGATAAAAGTCATGAAGATATTAAGTATACAAGGGACACATCACAACTTAAAAAGGCAATTTACAACAGGCCTATAGTAAACATCAAATTAAATGAAGAGAAACACAAAGCAATTCCACTAAAATAAAGAACAAGGCAAGGCTGTCCACTCTCTCCATATTTACTTTCTACAGTGCTTGAAGTTTTAGCTCATGTAATAACACAACTGAAGTAGATCAAGGGAATACAAATTGGAAAGGAAGAAGTCAAAGTATTATATTATTATTATTATATGGTAGCATATATAAGTGATCCTAAAAATTCCATCAGACAATTTTGACAGCTGATAAGAAAAATGTCAGTGAAGTGGCTGGATAAAAGATTTACAAAAGCAAACTACCAAAAAAAGTCCATAGTCACCCTAAATACAAATAACAAATATATTGAGAAAGAAATTGGGAAAACACAACCCTTCAGAATAGCATCAAATAGTACAAAATATCTTGGGGGTAACTGTAACAAAGCATATGAAAGACTTGTCTGATTAAAAATTTCAAGTCTTACCAATGTGGCCAAATATAATCTTAATTTTGTATCAATATACAAAGATCAATACTGATGTAGTCCAATACAATCTTAATTTTACATCAATATACAAGGGTCAATACCATTGTGGCCAAATATAATCTTAATTTTGTATCAATATACAAAGATCAATACCGATGTAGCCCAATACAAAATTAAGGGTAATGCTTCTTAAAGGTATTGTTCCTTGTAATGCTTAAAAATGAAATGTAAAGTTTTGGCCTCTTGCTACCAACCGACATAAACTGTTTAGGATAATTAAGAAATGGAAACTAAAAGTCATGCAAACATGTCATTTTGTTAGTTACTATGACAGTCTATCACAGTTATTTTCTAAGCTACTCAGAAATCAAGTTGCTAAGAGACAAGCAATATTTGCTTATCTAAATATAAGAGATAGATAGGGCATCTTCAAAAACCTCAAGAGATCTGCAGAATATGGCATTCAAAGATGTTTTCTTAACTTAAGATTTTTTTGATATCGAGACATGTCAGCTCCTGACAGCACCCCATATTCTACTCCAAGTAGAAGATGAGCATCGAAGAATCTCCAGAGGGAGATGATTGAATTGGTGGTTAGCCTTTCTCCTGGCAAGAAAAACCTCTTGCTTCAACTGTAGACAGACTGCTGTCCAAAAAGGACAAAACTTGGAAGCAGGTAAGTCGACAGCCTAGCTCTGCCAAGACAGAGTAGGTAAGTCCTTCATAATTCCTGCTCTACAATCAATGTCTGTCAGAGAAATGGGTCCAAATGGCTGAAGATTGATGCTGTAATGTATGGAGAGAAAATGGGAACTGTCCAGGCAGCCACTGGTATGTAATTTCTTAGTTTTGGAAGCTGCAGGCCCTGCACTTCTTATATAATCAGATATATTTATCCCTCTCAGGTCTCTGAGGTGGTTGAAGAATAATAGATAGCTAGAGTCTCATAGTTAAATTTTGAGTTGTTTAGGAATCAAGAGGGTGTTCTGGATCTAAGAAGATATTTTTAAAATTGTGAGGCAAGTTAGTATGAAATCTGAGTTAGATATAGAACTTTAAACTCATGAAGATGGTTAGATAGTAGAATGTTAAAGTCAGGTGCCAAATACATATGGACTGGACATTGGGAATGTATGCTAAGCCATATAACTCTCATAATTGTGGCCTATCTATTTCTGTTGTTTTGTATTGTATTTATAGTTATAAGAAAAAGAACCATTTGTTGGACTGAAAGGGAGAGCTGTTGGGGGGAAAAAAGAAATACCTTAAACTAAAAAAAAAAAAAAAGAAAAAAAGGGGGGGGGGGGGGGGGGGGTTGAGGGGGAGGAGGGTGGAAGGGTTGGACTGGAGGAGGGAGTAGGGAGGGGATTGTGATTGAGATGTAACTTGAAGAAATAAAAAATAAATTATTTTTAAAAATATCAAGTCTTTGAAGAAAGAAATTGAAAAAGATATCAGAAGATGGAAAGATCTCCTATGCTTATTGATTGGTAGGATTAACATAATAAAAATGGCCATCCTTCCAAAAGCAATCTACAGATTCAATGCAATTGTCTGATAGATGCAAGGGGTTATTTTAATTTTCTTGTATTAGTTGAGACTTGCTTTGTGACCCAATACATGGTCAATTTTGAAGAAAGGTTTTTGAGGTGATGAGAAGAAATTATATTCTTTTGGGCTTGAGTGAAATTTCCTGTAGATATTTGTTAGGTCCATTTGAGTCATAACATCTGTTAGAGCCATTATTTATATGTTTTTGAAGTGGTGCTCCATTGAAGTCTCCCACCATTAATGTTTGGGGTTCGATGTGTGGTTAAAGCTTTAGTAATGTTTCTTTTACAAATGTGGGTGCATTTGGGGCATAGATGTTGGGACACATTATTTTGGTGGGTTTTCCTTTGATGAACAGGAAATATCTTTCCCCATATCTTTTGATTAATTTTGGTTTCAAGACTATTTTGTTAGATATTAGAATGGCTATAGCAGCTTTGCTTCATGGGGTCATTTGTCTGGAAAATCTTTTTCCAACTTTTTACTGAGGCAATGTCTATCTTTGATGTTGACGTGTGCTTCTTGTATTCAGCAGAAGGATAGATCTTGTTTTTGCATCTATTCTGTTAGTCTATGTCTTTTTATTGGGGAATTGATATTGAGAGATATCAATGATCAATGATTCTTAATTCCTATTATTTCTTGTAGTTGGTGTTGGTGGGATGTGTGCATGTGTGTGTATGTTTTCTTTCTTTGGGTTATGCTGGTGTTAGATTATTTATTTCCTGTGTTTTCTTGAGTGTAGTTAATTTGCTTGGGTTGGAATTTTCCTTCTAGTACATTCTGTAGGGCTGTGTTTGTAGATATATATTGTTTTTTTTCTGTTTTTTAACTGAAAAAAATTTTATTTTGGGAATTTCACATCATGCACCCTGCTCCTTTCCATCTTCTACCTCCCCTCAGAGGTACCCTCCACCATTGCAATCTGTCCCAGCATAAAAAAATAACAGTTCATTGTGGAAGCTTCAGTATATTTCAGTATGTCCCACAATATTCCCCTTTATCCACACATTCTGCTTGTTCATTAAAATGACTCCTTGGTCTGGTACGAGGCCTCTGATTTCCACTACTCCACCAGTACTGGAACTTCTCTCAGATATGCCATAACTGTCCTGTATCATGGAGATTCTGCAGTCTTGGGTTGTGGAACTGACCTCTTGTTGCACTCCAGCAGTTTATCCATGGGGTAGATTGTTGGAGTGAGCCAACTCAAAGCCCTGGTTCTGGACCTGCAACCCCCACTTGCATGGCCAGTTCTACTATGGAAAGGTGCAGTGCCTGCTCTCCCAAGTGTTGCAGCATGTGAGGGACAGGGACAGCTCTCCTGCTCTTGTGACCCCTTCTTGGCCAGATCTCCTCTTGGCCAATGGTGGTGAGGGCAAAAGGAGGGGAGGGCATCTCTCCCTAGCCAACACCACCACATAGCAGACAAAAGAGAGCTGGCTCTCCCACACTCACTCCCTCAGGGCTGGCTCACCCACAATCCCCATATCTAGGGCCAGCTGTAGTGTGCTACCCAGGCAAGGCACAGGGCTTGCTGTCCCGAGTGCTGCAGTATATGAGGGGCAGAGACAGCTCTCCTTCTCTTGTGATCCCACCTGGGCCAGATCTCCTGTTGGCCAATGGTGAGGGCAAAAGGGAGGGGAGGGCATCTCTCCCTAGCCAACACCACCACATAGCAGACTGAAGGTAGGGCTGGCTCTCCAACACTCACTCTCTCAGGGCTGCCTCACCCACAACCCCCACATCCAGGTCCAGGCAGAGTTCTTCTAGTTTCTAGTTTGTTTCCCATCCTGGGAGCTCATCTGGTGCTTGCCTGGTACTGCTCTGGTAGTCATCACAGGCCACCCCATGGTGCCAAAGTGGTGTTGGTATCCAGCTTGCTTTCCCTTCCCCCCAGGAATGTTAGGCTACTATTCATTCAGATGTTCATAGGTCAGAACACTGAATGTAAATATAGCCTCTCCTCTATGCTGCCTACTGGTGTACATGTGACATAGCAGTCACATCTGCAATGCCTCTAGTGGCAGAAAATATTTTTTAAATGTAACTTTATCATGAAATATCTTGTTTTCTTCATCTATGGTGATTGAAAGTTTTTCTGTGTATAGTAGTTTGAGCTGTGGTCCTTTAGTGTTTGCTAAACATCTGTCCAGGCCGTTTTGACTTTTAGAGTCACAATTGAGAAGTTGGGTATAATTCTAATATGTTACTTGGCCTTTTTCTCTTACAGCTTTAATATTATTTTTCTCCTGTGTGTTTAGTCTTTTGATTTCTATGTGCATTTTCTTTTCTTATTCATTCTATTTGGTGTAAGCTTCTTGTACCTCTATAGGTATCTTATTCTTTATGTTAGGAAATTTTTCTTTTATGATTTTGTTAAAGATATTTTCTGTGTCTTTGAGCTTGAAGTCTTCTTCTATTCCTATTATTTTTAGGTTTGATTTTTGTATAGTGTCCCAGATTTACAGAATGTTTTGTGTCAGGAATTTTTTATATTTAATATTTTCTTTGACAGTTGTATCTATTTCTTCTGTTGTGTTTTCCATACCTGAGATTCTTTTTCCATCTCTTATATTCTGTTGGTGATGCATGTTTTTGTACTTCCTGTTTATTTACCTGGACTTTCCATTTCCAGAATTCTCTCAGTTTGTATTTTCTTTATTACTTCTATTTCCATTTGAATCGTGAACACTTTTTTTGTTTCCTTCAACTGTTTACTTCTTCTTGGCTTTCTTGAAATTCTTTAAGGGATTTATTGATTTTCTCATTAAGAACCTCTATTGTCTCCATGAAGTTGGTTTTAAGGTTTTTTTTGTTGTGCTTCAGCTGTGTTAGAATATTCAGTGCTCACTGCAGTAGGACAGGTGGCCTCTGGTAGTGATATATTGCTCTGCCTGTTGTTTATTTTCTTCTTACACTGACATTTAGGCATCTGGATTTGGAGTGATTATAGGTCTAGGTGCTGAATTCTGGGTTTATCTTTGTTGGATGAATGTTTTCTTCCTTGGTTTCTGTTTCCTTTCTGGTCTTCTGGCTGGAGTCATCTGTGGTTGAGTAGATGGTGTCACCCATGTTGGGAGCTGGACTTTTGATGGCTATGATGGCCTCTGCTCCAGCAGTGGCTTCTTCCCCAAGTTGGGGGCAGGAGTTCTGGTGATGTACATGGCCTATGATCTGGACAGGGGTTCTCTGGGATTCAGGATGCTGGCCCATCTTCTGATGGGGTAGGAGGCTTCTGTCTGATTTTCAGGGTGGTTGGGTAGTCTTTGGGGTTCAGAATGATGGCATGGCCTCTGGTGGAGTAGGATGCTTCCACTGGAAGTGTGTACTGGGTTATAGTAACAAGGAGAAGAGGTGCTCTTGGGGTTATGCTGGGCAGGTGTGGGTGGGGTAGGGACAGTCTTACCTTGAGTTCAGGGTGCTGTGAAGGGGCTGATAGGTTAATATAAGTTAGATTTAGTGAATA
>CAJQZJ010032315.1:1816322-1877147 GCA_907164525.1 Lophiomys imhausi | reverse complement strand
TTTAATAGTTAAGAAATTGTTGGTGTTTGTTATAAGTGAATTTAGTAGTAAATAAATAAGTGTTAAAAAATAATTTAAAAGTTCGGTTACAGTGCTGGCCTGAGTTCTGGGGTTCAGGATGCTGGGTGGGTCTCTTGTGGTGTAGGAGGCTTCTGTAGGAGGTGTGGGCTGGAATATGGTGATGAGGAGAGCCTGTAAGTGTTTTCAACAGATTGTTTGTATGACAAACCCTCCAAGACTCTTTGACTTAAAGGTTTGGTTTTCCTGAAGAGTATCTTAAAAAAGAAAATTTATGTGAGGAATTTAGTAAGATATCCATACAAAACCATCTACTGATGCATGGAAAACTGGACAGGCAGAGTCCAAGACTATCCAAAGATGAGGTTACAGGCAAACTTTCAGCCTCACCATAGTCTCATGGGAAGGGTCAGAGTATAACCCTGCTGACAAAATCATCCCATTTTGAGAAGGGAGCTGTGCTTCTTTGTGCCTTCACTAATAATCACAGGGTATGAGCTACTATTATGGTGTGTAAGCTCCTAGGTATTTTTATTTATTTGAATGTATGATTGGAATATTTTTAGTATCCAGAGGGCAGTTTTATCAATTAGTTATTCCTACAGAAGAAACAAAACTATGGAGAATCCAGATGGTGGTTGAACTTGTCATGGCTAATTTTATTTGTCTCCTTGACTAGGCAATGAACTTGACCAGTTGGCTGGCAAAACATTATATAAGTAAGTCCCCAGAAAATATTAGCATTTGAATCAGACTTTGATTAAGGAAGACACACATTCACCAATGTAATATTAAGCTCCACTAGAGAGACTCATGATTTTTCTGAAGAAAAATTCACAAGATATGCTCAATAAACTATACTATGTAATTGTTGGTCTTGAGTTTATAACCTGTATTGATCATTTATTCTTCCACTGTTCATTTTTTATTTTTTTCCCACCCCTGCTTCTCATGGTTTGATCAAATATCTAAGTCTCCAAGTACCTTGTCCTTAAGATAACACAATTGCTCTAATTACACATGCACACTTGCTATTGGGCATTGGAGAACTAGTAGATACCACAATGAGTCACTGTCATGTCATACATACTCCTTTCTCTCCAATTATTTAGTGTTACCTCTGTTCATCTGTAGTTTCCCTTCATGACTGTCCCTATTTTCTTCATGACTGCCTACAGGTCCTTCTTGCCTTCCTTGCTTTTAGAAAGGATGGCCTGTGAGCCATTTTTATATCTCTTGACCATTCTATCTTGGATGCCCTTTCAATATGACTGCCTCTTACAGTTCTTACATTTTTCATGTGACAACCAAGTGCTGCCATCTACTTTTGTTTCCTCTTTAGTCTTTTCATCCCCAGTGACAAGTTCCAGAATTCTAGAATCTGCCATCAGTCTTGGTGTTCAGGGCAGACATTAAGAAGCTTTTCAGTAGATCTGTCTTTGCCTACTACCATTCTTAGCACCACAGTTAATTAAATATTCTCCAGCATAGATTCATTTGGGAATATTCACTGTTCTGGAACATTTACTTGCTTCCCTCAACACTCTGTTTTGTTTGATCATCTCTAATTTACTAGTAGACATCAGTCATTATTTTTACAAGCTTCCAATAGGTGTTTGGAAGGACGTCAGAACTTAAGTCTTGAGGTGTATGCCAGGGCATTAAATCCTGAGTCACTCTGAGCTCCCCACCTATGTGTGTACAACCACTCCTGAACTCATCCCATATATATATATATATATGGCTGACCACTTTAGATTGGATCACATATCAGGGGGCTGATATCCCTGGAGAAGATTGATTCTATCTTTCTTAGCAATCATTAATCCTCTAGTTCTTCATGTACGGATCTATGGGGTGGGTCCCTCAGAGTTTTCCATCTACATTGACATGTCAATCAGTGTTGTCATTTTTCAGGACTTATTTAAACAGCCATATTGTTGAGATATCATGGGCACATTTTTTTTGATGACTTAAGAGTAATACTTCCATGTACAATCTCAACCAACTATTGTAACAACATGTTTAATTGCTAACCCAGATGTGAGCTTAGATTCTACCTCTAAAATACAGGATGTTTTTCAACTGATATTTAGTGCTTTATACTGAGTATTTTCTCAGTAAGCAAATATTAAGTGTACTTAGAAGAATAAGGAAATATCTATATTAAATAAATTGTTGTTTATCTTTAGCAGTTAAGTACAGGCATACAAAATTAATAATATGTTTGCTGGAAAAGTTATAAATAAAAATATATGTATTTTTAATTTCTGGCAGTGAGGGTGCAGCTGGAAGATTTGTACCTAGACAAGTAGTTTGTCATGCAGCTGTCTCTCAGATCCTCACAGGGTGTGAGATGGAAACAAGTGACTGGCCATTTCCATCATTATTGCTTCAGAACTGTTATTTAGCATAATGCTGCTAGGAGAGAGATAAGAGGAGAAGAGAATGTGATGCTTTTGTTTAAGAGATAAGTTGAAATCCTTTTTCTAGATCGACACAATTGTAATACTATGGTCTATGCCCTAGTGGGCATTTAAACCATTATATCGTTATCCAAAGATTATGTATGTAATGTTTTTCCTTTGAGGATTTGTTGATGATAGCAATTTATAGCTTCATAAAATTTTATAAAATGGGTAATTTTTCAAAATCTCTTAAGATAGCTGCCTCTTCATTTTCCTATAGTCTATGCATCTTAGCTTGTATAAGAATAAATATCTTAAAATTGTCCATTCTATTCTTACCTGTGATGATTGTGCTATGATGCATTCTTTCACTTCATTATGCAAAGGTTATATTCACAGTCAGTAATACAAATTATAGTGGCATTACACATTTCTAGGGGATTTTTTTTTTTTGGTCTATGAGACTATAGTCTAACTTAAATTTTATTAGTATTTTAACACGTTTTTAAAAATGGATGCAAGACTACTTAGAAATTGTGTTTTCAAGTCTTGACTCTTCCTTAAACTTTTTATTGTGAATTTTATCAACTAGGAATTAATCCCTTGCTTATTTGATTCGGTAAATTTGGTGTTTCCTAAGCAATGTATTTGGATGTATAGCTTAAGTACTTATTGTTGTTGCTAATATTAATATTAATATTAATATTATTATTTGTAACTCAGACTCTACTCTGAACCGCTATTTTACCTCAAGGCTAAAGTTTAGTTTGCTCATTTTTTTTTTAGTATGGTTTGTGGACTGAATTTCTCTTTCTGTTTCTCCTTTTATTTCAGTTTTTTTAAGTGAAGATGAATAGGTTTTGTTAAGTCTTTTGACATTTGAAAAATATAAGTTCAATTCTTTATTTTATATTCCGAACTTCTGTGTTAACTATAAAGTGTTGTGTGTGTGTGGTTTTTGTTTGTTTGTTTTGTTTTTTGCTGTTTCTTGCTTGGAGGAAAGATGTTATGTAGCAAGAAATACATGTGAATGTTGATGGTGGGGGATATAAGTAGATTTGAGAAAGTACCACATTGGTAGGTAATTACCACGAGTTGTCTATAACTTATCTATTTCTATGGTTAACATAATGAAGAAGGCATGCAGCCTGTCTTCAAGGTGTTTGGAAATGAATGGATCATACAAAAATTAAAATGAGAGGAATTGACATAATAAATAAGAAAGTACTAAAATGGGCAATTCATTATCTACTGTTGAACTACATTCCACAGAAATAGTGATAGATTAGGCACAATGGTATATCTAGATTGGTTCTAAAAGTTGGATAGGTTTTATATGTGAGAAAATGATGACAGTAGCAATGTGAGGTAAAGTAATGCTATGTAAATGGATAGGGATGTATCAGGATACAAATCAATGACTGATCTCTTTGGAAAAGAGGTTAGTGTTGAGAACTAGGTAAAATCAATTAGACTGAGGGAGCTTGCAAGTATGTTTTTTAAGTGGGCAGATGGATTTTTATTTTCTGTGATAGCCAGTGGAATATTATACAGAGGCATGATGGAGACTCTCCTAGAAGAAAGGAGTGACAGAATGAATTAGAAGTCCAGGGAGGGTGTGGCCCAATGCCCAAGGACAGGGTGATATGAAGTGGAATAAGTGAGAATAAAGTAGAAAAAGGGACCGATGATGGATGAGCTGGGAAGGAGGTCTAGACCATTTGTTGAGAGAGTAACTTAGTTTAAAAGGAACTTGCTGCATTTTTCTTTTATCTTTCTATTTAATCATTTGGCTTGGAGTTCATCATCTCCCAGTGAAAGAACAAAACTCAACTTTTGCTCTAGAAATTTAAATCTCATAAATAAGGGGGGATTTGTGTAATCTGTAAAATAAAGTGGACAGGAAAACACAAGGAAGTATCTTGGCTGTATATTTGAAAGGATGGTTGCCCTCAGGATAAAAACTAATGGGTTGTGGGGAGAGGAGAGAGGTAGAAAGGCTCCTGGTATATGGCTGGCTAAGTGTTCCACTCTGTTTCCTGGCAATGCTCTGGAGAGTGCTGGGCTTGAGAAGAGACTACTAAGGCAGTAACCTAATGGGGTTCTAACAGATGGTGAATAGTAACTTCTTGGGGAGATTTCTGTGTTCTGCCACTTAAACACCTGCAATAAGACTTCCTAGAAGTTATGTGAGAGCTGGCTTGAAGGCCTTATTTGCTTCCTATCTCCAGTGAACTTCAATATAGCTTCAGAGATTTGGGGGATCTTTAGAAAAGTTTCAGTTTTAGTCTATTTTCCTGACTCTTAGTAATAATTCAGGTGTGTAATAAAACCTTCATTTAACGTATGTAACTTTGTTAACTTTCATCACTCTGATGCAGTAGAGATAAAACATATTTATGTAAGTATGTATTTCTTCTTAATAGAAATAAATCAGCTTACTAAATAATAAGTTCTTGCTTAGAAAATGTCCATTGTGCATTGTATTTTCTTGTATTTTAACAAAGATGGATATAAGGTGCTAGTTGAAGTCCATCTCTTAGAATATAAAGTCAGCATTTTAACCCTAGCCTCAAAACTCTCAGCCTAATGAGGAAGACGTATAAAGAAGTAATCTGTATGTAGACTATTTCAAATCCATTGTAGTATAATTGGGTTAAAAAAACAATCACTCAATCAATAGCTCACAAACCAATTTCCTAGATGTTATTATGCATACTAAATTGGGTGTTAGGTATAGCAGTTGTGAGGGGAAAATGATTTACTCACAAAAATGTATTCACCAATACAATACTTTAGTAATAACCTAGCATAGAACACTAATCTTTAAAGATTATGTAGAAAGAGGGTGGTAGTTAAAAATGTAGTATTAAACTATGATGAATTTGAAATTCAGTTTTGAAGTTAATACACATATATGAACATATATAGTCAATATATTTTACACACACACACACACACACACACACACACACAGAGAGAGAGAGAGAGAGAGAGAGAGAGAGAGAGAGAGAGAGAGAGAGAGAGAGAGAGAAAGAGAGAGAGAGAGAGAAAGAGAGAGAGAGAGGCATGCACACACCACAAAAGGGAGACTAAGGGAAATTAAGTTGGCATTTTAAGCGCAACTATAGGAAGCTCTCTGTAGGTAGCCAATCAGAAAGTGGATAAACATTGGAGATGGGAAAATGAGGGGAGAGAAATGATGAACTGGGCTTCCAGAAAACTGAGAGGGCTGCCAGAGACCATATTAGGAACCAGGGCAAGATAAATTCCTGGAAGAGGGGAAAGGGTAGGGAAGGGTCAAAGGCTGCTCCTAAGAGCTGCAAAGAATCTTTACTGAGATGGACACCTACAGCACTGTTGAAATTTGGCATGATGAGAGGAAGAGCCAGATTCACATGGTCTTCGGGAAGCAGGAATTCCCACAGGAAGCAGGGATTCCCATGGCTATTTGGCTTCTCTTCCCCTCTCCATTTCCCACTTTCATTCTGTTAATTCATATGTGTATATTTCTCAAACCTTCATGTTTTCAGTTTATTTTAATTTTATTCTGTTCCTCCAGTTATTTACATTTAAATAAAAGAATTCTTGTACATGACAATAAACTAAAATCCACAGCTACAAAAATTATATAGTGTATGTAGGCATTTGTGTATATTAACACATAACACACACTCATGTTGAACTAGTTTTACTTCTTTTGATTAATTATTATGGAGATTCTTTCATGTTTATTTGTATGCATAATTATGTGACAGTCTATGTAGTATTTCTGTTGGACACAATGTAAAAATTGCTGCTGATCTCTATTAATAAGGACTTATTTGTTGTTTCTAAGTTCCAGATCTTAATTTTAAATGATTACAATGAATACTCTTGTGTGTTTCTTTTTTTATCACCTATCTTTTATTTTATTTTTTCCTCTTTTTTTTCCTTTATTTTTTATTTCTTCAAGTTACATCTCAATCACAGTCCCCTCCCTATTCCCCCTCCAGTTCCACCCTCCCACCCTCAACCCCCCATCCTCTTCCCTTTTTTTCTTCTTTTAAGTTTAAGGTATACCTTATTTCCCCTACACTTTCCCCTTTCAGTCCAACAAATGGCTCTTTCTCTTATAATAACAAATACAATACAGTACAACAGAGGTAATTAGGCAACAGTTATGAGGGTTATATGGCTTAACATACATTCCCAATGACCAGTCCATATGTATTTGGTACTTGACTTTAACATTCTACTATCTAAACATCTCCATGAGTTTAAAGGTCTATATCTGACTCAACATTCATACTAACTTGCAACACAATTTTAAAAGTATCTTATTAGATCTATAACACTCTCTTGACTCCTAAACAACTCAAAATTAAATTATGAGACTCTAGCTATCTGTTCTTCAACCACCTCAGAGACCTGAGAGGGATAAATATATCTGGTTTTATAGGAAGTACAGGGCCTGCAGCTTCCCAAACTAAGAAATGACATACCTGTGGCTGCCTGGACAGTTCCCATTTTCTCTCCATACATTACAGCATCAGTCTTCAGTCATTTGGCCCCGTTTCTCTGACAGACTTTGATTGTAGAGCGGGGATTATGAAGGACTTACCTACCCTGTCTTGGCAGAGCTAGGCTGTTGACTTACCTGCTTCCAAGTTTTGTCCTTTTTGGACAGCATTCTGTCTACAGTTGGAGCAAGGGGCTTTTCCTACCAAGAGATAGGCTTGCGACTAATTCAACCATCTCCCACTGGAGATTCTTCGATGCTCATCTTCTACTTGGAGGAGAATAGGGGGTGCTGTCAGGAGTTGATATGTCTTGATATAAAAAAATCTAAAGTTATGAAAACATCTTTGAATGCCATATTCTGCAGATCTCTTGAGGTTTTTGAAGAGGCCCTATCTATCTCTTATATTAGGGTAAGCAGATGTTGCTTGTCTCTTAGCAGGTTTATTTCTGATTAGCTTAGCAAGTAACTATAATAGGCTGTCATAGTACCTAACAGAATGACTGGCTTGCATAACCATTAGTTTGCATTTCTTAATTATCCTAAACAGTTCATGACAGTTAGTAGTAAAAAGCCGAAACATCACATTTCATTTTGTTTTCTTTACCTCCTAACCCTTCCATCCCATTTCTCTGGGGTGGGGTGTCCTTATATAACAGTCCCTCATCTCAGTTGAGAGGTTGTATGAGGGCCAAGAGCCTCTTCATTCATTGGGGATCTACGAAGCAGTACCATCAGTGAAAAGTGTCTCGTTGCCCGGGAGAGAGAACTACTAAACAAACAAACCAATAAGCATACAATAGATAAAAAAGACTAAAAAATAGAAAAAAATATAACTAATATATAAAAAATAAAGAATAAAAATTAAAAATAAGAAGTCTATGTCCAAGTTCCCTTTAGTGTGTTAGTTGTAGTATCGATACCTTCTACTATATAGCTAAAATCCTACTATAAGTGAATAGATGCCATGTGCATCCTTCTGAGTCTGGGTTAGCTCACTCAGGATGAGCTTTTCTAGTTCCATCCATTTGGCTGCATGTGCAAAATCTTTGTATAATTTTCTAGAACACAGAACTTATTTGGAAGGCGTATAAATTGGTGATTTTTGTGCATGCTAACAGCTTAATTTTATGTAACATTCATTTTACTTACTACATCAGCAGAGGTTATGGTAGCTTCAGAATTTTGTGGTTTTTAAAATTGGTCAGCTTGATGGGAATTTCTAGATGGGAATGAGACCCATAGAGTGAAAACTTTATGAAAAGAATGAGAGAGGTAATGAGTAGGCCAGGTCTGTGGCAGCTCGGAGAGCCTGGACTCTTATTATGATACTACCTGGGACTTTATTATGTAAGTTTCCTGAGCCATCACAGAAAGTTATTTGTTTAAAATATTTCAAAGCCAGGAAAAAAGTTCAACTTGTAGTTCAGAAGGTAGACAAATTAGAAACATCTGGTGAGTTCAGTTGCAGACATGGCTTGAGCTGATGTGAGATGTAATAACCAAGAGGTTGACTAGTCCTGTCTATTTCTGATGAATAATATTTTCTCAGCAGTCTCCTGGCCACAGAGTATGAAAAGGCAATGGGAACATGTTGTAAAGCACCTTCATGCCCAGAACAATTACACCCTGGAAACATTCTCTTGGCTGGCTGAGCATGACCACAGCCACAGCTCACTCTACAAACAGAATTAGTCATGGAGAGTGTGTCAAACAGCTCTCTGAAGAACCTTCTTATTCTGATTCAGTGCATGATGTCATGGTGGGCCTTTACACCTTGGAATGACACTGGTGCAGAACAGTAAGCAAGTGATATAAGTAGGACTTTGTTATGTGTGGTTATATTAGTACTCTTTCTCAGTAATTGACGACTATCCTCATTTTAGGGACATCTTATGTATGAATGGGTCTATAATTCAGGTTTATAATTTTTTACTATTTTACTATTATATAAACAATATATAAATTATTGGTGTCAATAGAAACATACGGATCTTCAATTCTTTCTTGTGCTTCTGTGTCTTTTTGATCTTTGATCTCTCAGTATCCTTCCTTCCCATGAAAGAAAGGAAATGACTTCTGTTTAGTGTGAACATACTTTGTCGGCTTCTATTTTATTTTATTTATATGCCTATATCCAACCATGTCTGATTTTTTATTTAAAATTATTGTTTATTTTTGTTTTATGCATATGTGTGGTTGCCTGTATATATGGTTGTGTGCCACATATGTGTCTGATGTGTCTACAGAGGCCAGAAGAAGGCATAGGGGCCCATGGAACTGAAGTTACAGACAGCTGTAAGCAGCCATGTGGGTGCTGGGAACTTATCCCGGGTCTTCTGCTCGAAGAGCAAGTGCTCTTAACTGCTGAACTATTTCTCTAGCTCCAGTTACCTGCCTCTTAAAGTGAGACTGATTTGTTAGTGTGTTCCTTGTGATGAGTAATTGGAAAATGTATTCATCAATGAGGAACCAATGCGTATAACACAGATGAATCAACTAGATAATAACAAGACCACACAGGACTTTGATACGCAATTTAATTTGGCTGCTAGCACTCATTTCTTTTCTATGGATTCATTCTTGTATTTGCTGGCTTGTTTGTTTAAATGAAACTATCTTGTTGGATAATTTTCAAGAGGCATTTTTTTTTATCTCTGAAAGCATCAGTGTGCAAACCTGCAATTATTGACTAGTTCTGCTATCTGATGGGACGATCTCATGTGCTCTAATGGAAAGTTAGAGTGTTTGTTTTCTGCCCTACACAGATACTATGACCTAAAGCATGTCTAAAGCCAAGGCAATGAGTGCCTCAAATTAAAGAAACCTCAGAAATAATTCTTTTTAGTATGAATGCATTGTTCACGTTATTTATAAACCAGTAACATCAGCTAGTATTTATTGAATCTTCACGTATACCAAGTACAACTCTGAATACTGTAGCAGCTACATCAGCTAGACATCCGACACTCAGTGTCCATGTCCTATGAACACAGATTTTTCCAACTTTGGATTTAGTATTATTCTGTATTTAGTTAATAAAAATATTTTTAAAGCTAAATATGGTTTTAATGTGTAGTTTTTCTATCATTTATTACTTTTAATCTTTAAGACACAATCCTTTTTGGTATATTTGCTGAAAGATAAAGAACTTTCTTGAATGCTTTTGCACCAGGGCTTCTGCACTGTACTTTCAGGTTTGTATGGACGAGCTGAATTTCGTGTCAAAACAGCCATACTTTCTCTGTGTAGGAATATGTGTGTATGGAGGTATTGACAGACAAGGCACAGTGACGCTTTAATATATGGATTTTATATTTTAGGAGAGCTAGGGATGTGGTTCAAAATATGAGAAATTAAGATGACAGAAAGTGGTAGGGTATTATGTTACATATTGAGTTCATGTTTTCTGTCCCTGGGAAATTCCTTATGTTTTCTGAGGATTGTTTTCCTTGTCTTTAAAATACTGTGAATACCAGAAATAATATTTATTGAGCACCTTGTTGCGCAAAATCATAGTTTGCACTAAATGGATAGCTGATAACAGA
This sequence comes from Lophiomys imhausi, assembly GCA_907164525.1. Taxonomy (NCBI): domain Eukaryota; kingdom Metazoa; phylum Chordata; class Mammalia; order Rodentia; family Muridae; genus Lophiomys; species Lophiomys imhausi. Next base: position 1,866,672 of record CAJQZJ010032315.1, on the reverse strand, counting down.
ATCGACAGTTGCAAGCAAACAAAAACAGATCAAGATCTTCCCACCAGAGGCCAGAACATCTGTGAAGTGCACATGGAGACTCCATGCTTCCGTCCTCCACAGGAGACCTAGCAGGTGAAGTCTGCATGCGACTATGGGTCTAACTCATAAGCGGCCATTGTCAAATTCAGTAAGGAAAATAGTTGCTGGCAGTTCATCTGCCGTCCCACATACAGTCCAATCTTTTCATTTTACAGCACAGAAAAATGGGGCCCAGAGAAGTGTAATTTGCTCTAGATGGCACATTAAGTGTGGCAGCAATCTTTGAACGGAAGTCTAAACTTAGAAGTTCTTCAACCAAATTATTGGTTCTGCCCACCTTCTTCCACAATAATTGAATTCATGATCATTTGTCATTTTTATAAACAAATAACTATTTTTTTCTTTCAAATATTTTTTTTTGCTTCATAGAATTGAATTGCATTAAACATTTTATACTGGCAGTTATTATTATTATTCTAAACATGGTGTTTGATCCAAACCTTATGTTTAATAGCTTTCAGAAAAGTAAAAGGAATTGCCAGAAGGTCAGCAGATGTTGAAGAAGGTATAATCAAGGTAAACAGTTGGATACTTAGGAAGTGGTTTCCTAAGTAAGGGTTACCCTGAAATTTTATGCATAATCTCTTTTGATCTTTGGACTTTTTTTCTCTCTGGCCTGGATATTATTCTGGAATCCACTGAAGCTGGCAATGGTTAAATTAATCATTTTCACTGAAAGCATGTTCATGCTTGCTAACAACTACAGAATTATTTTGAATTTACTTAGCCAAAGGGTAACAGATGAGAAAAGATAAAGTGAGGTCTTTTTCTCATCACTTATGTCTCAGCCTCCACTGATTTTGTTTGCTTTAGTTACATTTTCAAACATTCCCTCATTTTCCCATGTTCTGTGTTTGCCTTGGAAAATCTTCTAATAGCATAAATGACAAACAGGAGTTCCCGGAGTGCTGACTCATCACAGTCCAAGTCCAGTGGTTTGGCAGGACTGTTGCAAATGTTGCAACTGGCCACTTTCAAAATAAGTCCCTGGCAGCAGATGTCACTGTTGGTCTATCTAACCTTGGGGGACTAGTGTAGAGTCTGAGCCAGGCAAACCTATATTTCAGGCTGCATGGTTTTATGGGGCATTTGACAGTGGCTCATGGGAATGATTTTCGAGTTGTATCTTTGTTTCATTGCAAAGAATTTTAAATATTGTTATTTGTCACTTTTACCTCCTGTGTGCTGGGAATCAAATTCAGAATGTTTTGTATGCTAGACAAACTTCTACCATTGGCGTGCACCCTCTGCCTTTGTTTATTTTGAGACTGAGTATCACTTTCTAGTCCAGGCTGGCCCTGAACGCAAGAACGTCTTACTCAACCCCCTGTTGGCTTATAGTTGTGGAGCATGATTTCTAGCCTCAATTTTTTTTTTCCCCTCCGAGACAGGGTTTCTTTGTGTAGCCCTGGCTGTCTTGGAACTCATTTTGTAGACCAGGCTGGCCTTGAACTCACAGAGATCGGTCTGCCAAGTGCTGGTATTAAAGGTGTGCACCACCATGCCTGGCCATTATAGGCACTTTTTAATTGCCATGTGGGTTCTCAGATTTGAACCAGAGCCTTTTGGAAGATCAGTCAGTGCTCTTAACCACTGAGCCATCTTTCCAGCCCCCAGCCTCCATTTTTAATAGAGAGCTTTCCCTTTAAATTGAAATGTTTCCTTTCTTCTCTCTTGGTGCATGTTGTTTATTAAGAATGGAACAACTTTCACCCTTTTCTCTCAAATGCTCATTTATAAAACCCCTGATGAGCAGTTCTGTAAGAGATTTTCTTCAGCATCGATTTCGTATCCTTACTTTTACTTCGCTGTGTGAGATGTTTATCTGTATTGTTTCTCAGCTTCTCACAGTCTTTTTTTTTTTTTTTGGTTTTTTCAAGACAGGGTTTCTCTGAATATCTCTGGCTGTCCTGGACTCGCTTTGTAGACCAGGCGGGCCTCGAACTCACAAAGATCCGCCTGCCTCTGCCTCCCAAGTGCTGGGATTAAAGGCGTGCGCCACCACCGCCCGGCTCACAGTCTTTTTTCTACTTACTTTTCTCTGGGATTCCAGGGCAGTGCCCCCCCCCCCCCCCCACACCGTTCAAACACCTAGCGTCAGTCCAGCCTTTTTCTCCTGCTGGCACTTCTAGAAACAGTCTCATAATGTTCTGTCTGAGGAACCAGCTCTAGCCAGTCCACACCGTTTCTTTATAGTACCGGATTTATATAGTACCGGATTTGGCGCACCTCCTGCTATCTCCTAGTTTCTGTTTATATTCACCCTTTCTCTTTGTTTCTTGTTTCTCAGGCCTGTAACTGGTTCCTCTGTGCTCAGTTCCTCTAACATCCATGAAAACAGTCTTCTCCATTAAAACCTTTATGTTGAAAACCATGATTTTCCTTTTTCCTTGTTTCATTGTATTATATTTTAAATGTTAAAGACAGTAAAACATAAGTAGCCAACAGCACATCATGTTTTTGATTAATATTTTTAAATGCTCTTTGGATTTGACCTTTAGCATATGTGACTACTTGTTAAATGAATAATTTACTTGTAAAATCCATATGTACCTCCAAATAGGCCCAAAACAAACTTCTCTACATTGAAAGTAGCTTGACCTTGCAAAAAATACATAATTCCTGTGGTCTGAGTGTATGTTTTATGTATGTGCTTGTGTGTATGGTATGTGTGGGTATATGTGTGTGAGTGTGCACATATGTATCTCTGTGTGTGCATGTGCATGTGGGTATCATGTGTGTTGTGTGTGTGCATGGGTGGGTATGTGCATGTATGTGCGCTGGTTTCTTAAATCTGTCTTCTTCAATCACTCCTGAAACCTGAAGCTTACTGAGTTGGATAGTGTAGCTATCCATGAGCTTTAAGGATCCACCTTTCTCTCCACTTCCCCAGGTTTGAAATACAGATGCACATTGCTACACTCAGCTTTTTTTTTTTTTGTGGGCACTGTTGATCTGAACTCAGCAAGCACTTTAGAGACTGAGTTGTTTCTCATCTCTAGGAAAAAATGCTTCACGATGGCATTCTAGCAAGGTTTTTTATTTACGGAAATGACTCACGGCGTATGCTCTGCCCCTGATCTAGCCTACACTCCTTTTCACAGTAAACACACCAAGACCAGAGTTTTGCTCAGTGTTGTGTTGGTGAGTTTTGGGAAATCCAATCTAATGCCTTTTGTTGTTCATGAATTTGTTTCTAGTCATTTAAGTAATTGTCAAGAAACAACATAAATAAAGTAACTAATTTAGGGTGTGTTTGAATTAATCATCTTCCAATTTGTTTTCTTTCTACTGAAGTCAAGTACTTCCTTATAAACAGTATTTATTCATTTACTCACTTCAGTTGACTAACACTCATTAATATGTACTAATTTAATGTAATGACTTGGATGGTTGTATTAACATCATTTTTCCTGTCTTTTACTGCTTTTATTTTTATTTATTTTTATTAAAATGTGACATTTCTCCTTTCCCTTTCCTTCTCCAATCCCTGCCATATACTACTCCTTGCTCTCTTATGAATTTAGCTTCTCACATTCTTACATTATTGTGAGACAAAATCTCACAATAAACTGCCCGGTTCTCTTGCTCTTATAATCATTCTGCTCCCTGCCCCCTCTTCCCTACTGTGGGGGTTGTTTTGTAGATATCTACATTGGGATTGAGCTCCACAGATCTGTATTTTGATTTTTTAAATGATCTCCATTTGTTGCAAAGAGGGTGAGGACTATATGTTTATCTGTGGGTGTTCTGGAAAATATTTAGACTGTAGTTAGGGAGCATGCTGGTTTGGTAAAGTGGTGGTTGTAGATTCTCCTCCAAGATCCATGACTTCACTAGCTTGTGTAGTTAGCAAAGTTTTCAGTACTAAGCATAATTTTCCTGTTGTTGAATGGGTATTAAATTCAATTAGAAAGCTATTGATTACTGCCAATGTATGTGTGCCACTACTGTGTTCTCACTGGATCGGATCTGTCAATATTCTCCATTTCCTTAAAAGCTGTGTTTGAATACATTGGAGAACCCTAGTTTATTCTATTTTTTTAATTTTTAAAGACTGCACTAATATAATGTAGTTTCTATCCCTTCCCCATGGAAATATTCCTGATCTCACTAAGGTTATTACCAAACCTAAGAAACTGAATTTAGTGTGCTCCATTTTCTATGGCAATTGATAATGCTGGCCGGTCTCTTCTCTCTAAAAATTGTGTCCTCTGAGATGTTTCTTTAGCACATCACCCTCCTCACCCTCCTACTGCTATGCCTGGCATCTCTTATGGAAGATTTTAAAGTGTCAATGGTCTCCAGTGTTCTTTTTCTGTCTTAATGACTTGTTCATAAATGTTTTTCTTGCTCAGATGAGAAATTTTAATCTGGCTTCTGGCTTTTTGACATGTTGTGTCCTCTGAGTTTTAGGTTTTTATGTCCATTTGGATAGTTTTTCCATCCACAGATGTCTCTTTCCTGTGTGATAAGGACATAAGCTTCTGTCTCTCATTTATTTTACAATCTTCTTCCTTTTAGAATGGCTCACTCTTTGTTCACTTTGTTGGGTTAATGCTTAACTATTTTCTGGGATATTATTTTTATAGCTTATTTTAGTTAATTTTTTGTGTTAAAAATTTATATGTATATGTATGCCTGTGTGAGCATGTGCATATGTATGTACAAGTGACTTTTTTTTCCTGTGTATCTCTGGCTGTCCTGGACTCACTTTGTAGAAAAGGCTGGCCTCAAACTTATGGAGATCCGCCTCCCAAATTCTGGGATTAAAGGCTTGTACCAACACTCCTGACAACAAGTGACTATTTTGAGATGAAGGATCAGAGGACTGGTGAGACTTTGAGAGCTGCCTAAGGTTACCTGCACATTGGTGGTATGGCAAAAGTCCATCTAGTTGCCTCATGCTTCTTCCTTAAAGACTGAGGCAAATTCTCATGGATAAGTCTAACATTTTCCTTATTAATTCTCATTTATTTTGTTATTTTTCTTTGATTATTACTATGAATTATTACATAATGGGATCATTATGGAATTCACACACACATACAATCTCATTTTTGCATTATCTGATATTGGATATTATAAAATAATAATTATTATTATGTTTATTTATTACTTCAGGTTACATCTCCATCACAGTGCCCTCTTTCCACCCCTCCAAGTCCCACCCTCCCACTCTCTGCCCCCTATCCCTTCAATCCCACTCCTCTGGAGTGGAGTGTCCCTACGTATCTGTCCCCCACCCCAGTTCAGTAGTCATATGAGGGCCAACAGCTTCCTCATACACTGGGGCCCTACAAGGCAGCACCAGTAGGGCAAAGTGTTTCATTGACAGGTAACAAAGTCTATGTTCCTGCTCCCTTTGGTGCATTGGTTATAGTATAGTTATCCTGTACTATATGGTAAAAATCTTATTATAAGTGAATAGAATAAAAATCTGAGTCTGGGTTAGCTCACTCAGGATAAACTTCTCTAGTTCCATCCATTTGGCTGCAAATTGCATGATTTCATTGTTTCTGATGGCTGAGAAGTATTCCATTGTGTAGATGTACCACATTTTTTTTTTTATCCAATCCTCCATTGAGGGACATCTGGATTGTTTCCAGTTTCTAGCTATTACAAATAAAATTGCTATGAACATAGATGAGGAAATGTCCTTGTGATTTGGTGAGGAATTACTTGAATGTATACCCAAAAGTGGTATGGCTGGATCTTGAGGTAGAGCTATTCCAAGTTTTGTAAGATATCTCCAGACTGATTTCCATAGTGGTACAAGCTTACATTCCCACCAGCAATGTAGGAGGGTTCCCCTTTCTCTACAAACTCACCAGCATGTGCTGTCATTTGACTTTTTGATCTTAGCCATTCTGACAGGTGTGAGATGGAATCTCAGAGTCATCTTGAGTTGCATTTCTCTGATGATTAAGGATGCTGAGCATTTCTTCAAGTGTCTCTCAGACATTAGGAATTCCTCTTTGGTGAATTCTCTGTTTAGCTCTGTTCCCCATTTTTTGACTGGATTATTTGGTTTCTTGGCATTTAATTTCTTGAGTACTTTGTAAATTATGGATATTATCCCTCTGTTGCATGTGGCATTGGTGAAGATCTTTTCCCAATCTGTAGGTTGCTGTCTTGTTTGAATGACAATGTCTTTTGCCTTACAGAAGCTTTTCATAGAAATTCTATTTATCAAAACCACTTAGAAATGTTTTGAAAACCCCTTTGTACTGAATGTTAATGTAAGTGACAGTCTATGGTCTTCTGTGTCTATCCTGTTTTTTCATTTTAAATTTAAAAACAATGGAGGAATTTGGAAAGTGAGAAAATAGGAAGAAAATGAATCAAGCAAATTGCAAATTTTTTTTAACTAAAGACACACCTGAGATCATTTTTCAAGATGAAATTCACAGATACTGAATGAGCATGTTAAATTCCCTAACACAAGAGTGAAACTGAACCTCTCTGGATCCCTTTGTGTGCTTGTGAGCATCATATGCTGTACTTTCTATATAACCAGCTTTACTAACTCTAAGTTCTACTGAGAGTTGGAGTGGCTCAGGTAGGGCCTGCTGACTACCAGGTCTGAGTACTTGCCTGACATTTCTCACCTCTGGATCCTGCTCTGCACAGATAAGGACCCTGTATTACATTATCTGATCATCAGTCAGGGATGGGACTCAAATTTTAAGTTCACTCTTCTAATTTTCACACGCAGGCCACTGTTAGGGGAGAAAAGCAATCTAAAATGCTGTGTAAGTTAAACTAAACAAGTGTCTGGGCTGAACCAAGTTTGTTCCATTGTACAGAGTGTGATTTGCAGAACCAAGGGAGGGATGGGTGTGGAACTTGGCCAAAGGATTGCCATTCCAGAGAAAGGGAGTGTGAGGGGATTGCCAAGAGTCAGATAGAGAACTGGGAGAGGGAATAGGGCAGGCATGAGTCATAGAAGAGGTTGGGAGAGGGGTCAGGATTACTTCTGTCACATGCCTATTAAATGAAGGAATGACATTTATTGGAATAAAATTAACATTATATTATAATATTTCTTCTGTTATATGTATACCTTTTGTTTATTACTTTAAAAAACCCAAAGTGGCCATATTTAGATCACAACAATTGTTAAGATCTAGCATTTATTTATTTGGATTTTGAAAATAAAAGGCAGACTGAGGATCTCAGTTAGAATAGTAAGGAGTCCATGTGGGTGAAAATTATCAGCTTACCTGCATGGTGAAGTAAGCTGGACTAGTAATGTCAGGAGAAAACGTAGCCCAAGAATGTTACTTAGAGAGCCTGAGATAGACAAAAGTGGACTTTAGCCAGGAATCAAATCCTGGTAGAATGGGAGGTGACTTGGCAAGGCTGGCCAAAGCAGAAGCCAAGGTAAGACCCTGAACCGGGTGGTCAACTCCTGAGCCAGAACTGTTGGATATAGAGCTCAGCATCTGCAGGCAATTTGTAATGATATGTGTGGGGGTTTTGAGAAGCAGGGTTATGCTTAGAACATATACTCCTTAGTTTAGGAGTTTTAAAATGGAGAAATTGCTAAACTCATAAGTATTGTATAAAAGAGTGTTTTTTTTCTTCAACCCTTGTTTTAGTCCATGTTGAATTAGATGTTAAACCAATTTAAAATCTGTTTAAAAAAATTAAGGCACCGAAATATATCATCTTTCCAACAAATGTTTTAAACATCTCTTTCAGCCAAGTTGCTTAAGAACAACAGTTGAGCAGTATTGCACGTCTTCCTCCAAGCTCTGCTGACTGCAGAATGGAAACAGGAACACTTGGGAATATCTGTGAGTCACAAATGTGGAGAACTTTCCAAAGCTGATTTTTGCTAGGATGGAGAACTCTAATCTCACATTGGCAGGCTCTGCTGGCTGCAAGGTACAGTGTTTACTTTGACTGTTTCTCAGCTGTTCTTCATGCTCTTGGTTCATCAAGTTTTGATATGTTGGAGCAGGAACTGAGCATTGTAATACTGTAACCCCTTCTGCTCTTTGTCTTCTCTTCAAACAGATGAAAACCAGGGTTCTAATCTGTGCTTCCTATGGGCATTTTTAAATCACTTTGTGAAAAAAGGGAGTTGGAGCACTCCCACAGTTCTGGATCATTCTGACAAGTCTGAAATCATGTAGACTATGAACGCTTTATTCTATTAAAGGCTTGTTAAGATACATTTAAAAATTATTCTAGAAGAGGTATTTGTAAGTGTGTGCATGCACAGGTGCGTGTGCATGTTTGTGTATGTCTGTGTTAGTGTATGTGCCTTATTTAATCTAGTACAATATTAAGTGCTTGGCTTGGTCAAAGTATTTATACACAGGAATATCTTATAAACAGTATTACCTTTAAGAACTTTAAAAGTATATACCAAAATAGATGCTTTTGTTCTTACAAGGATTTTCAAGAAAAAAAAAGACCAAATAAAAATGAGTTGGTAAATTGATTGTAAAGTGGGAAGATATGCACTATAAGTTAAAACGATAGTGATAACTAATTTTTTTAGGATTGAACTGGACAAAAAGTTAGAAGAGAGAGAGAGAGAGAGGTGAGAGAATTCATGATCTGTTGTCATTAACTCTGTGTCAGCTTAGACTCTGATTATTTGATGGAATCTGGACTGCCTCTGAATTGATTTACTGTTTACAGATTTTTCTATTCTAATTTAATTCTCAAGATGGGGGTATATTTTAATTTAAATATGAGAGTCTTAAATGTTACTTTCTGGGGCATTGCTTTCCAAAACTATTTTACACATTCAGTAGCAAAATATGAGCACTGCACGTTCTCAGCATCACGCTGCTGTCTGTTTCTAAAAACAAAATCATATGCACTGTGGTTTTGATCTGCATTTCCCCAAAGACTAATGATTTTTTTTATTATGACGAGGTGAAGATAATGTGTTCTTTGTCAGTTATACCTTCTGAATGGAATCGAATCAGAGATCCAGAAATTAAACCCACACACCTACAGTCACTTAACTTTTGATAAAGAAGCCAAAGCTGTACAATGGAAAAAGGAACGCTTCTTCAACAAATGGTGCTAGTCTAACTGGAAGTCAACATGCAGAAGAATGCAAATAGATCAATGTTTATCATCTTACACAAAAATTAAGTCCAAGTGTATCAAAGACCTTAACATAAAACCAGACACACGAAATCTAATAGAAGAGAAAGTGGGTAAAGCCCTCGAACTCATCGGCACAGGTGACAACTTCCTGAACAGAACACCAATAGCTCATGCTCTAAGACCAACAATCAATAAACAAGGCCTTATGAAACAGAAAAGCTTCTGCAAGGCATAAGACACTGTCATTAGAACAAAATGGCAACCTACAGATTGGGAAAAGATCTTTACCAACTCCACATCTGACAGAGGGCTAATATCCAAAATACTTTCTTATCTTAGGATCATAAAGACATATAATATTTTTCTTTTAGAAATTTTTATGTTTCTAGGTTTTACAGCCATGTAAGTGATCATTAATGAGATAATTTCTACCTACAATGCCAAGGACATGTTGCGGTGTTTTTTCCATGTGGATACTCAATTGTTCCAGCATAAGTTTTTTTACTAAGTCATTATTTCGCCCATTGAACTATTTTCACACTTCTCCCCCCAATCCAACCAACCTTAGATACCTAGATTATTTCTAATACCTCCATTGTGTTCTCCTTATAGGTGTATCTACCTGCCTCTATGTCAACATCACATTTTAGTTGTTGAAACTTTATAATGATAAATAAGCCTTGAACTCAGGCACTTAAAATGGTTTTTCTTCTATTTTAATTTTGTTTTGCCTTTTCTGGGTCCTACATCATTCTTTATAAATTTAGAAACTGCTTGTATTTTCCAAAACACCTTCTAGTATTAAATGAAATTTCACTAAATATTTCATATTTTTGGTATCTTCTGCATGTCCATGAGGATTAATTTTGTAATGCTATGATAATACCAAAGTTCTTAGCTGTATATGTATATATATAATATATATGTATTATATATAATACAATAGCATTGTATTTACATTTACACTATAAACATCCTTTACTTGAAATAATCTTTAGATTACTTATAATATCTAATACAGTATTCCTATAGATTTCTGCTATACTGTATTGTTTCAGTGCTAATGATAATAAAAAGTTTGTACAGTTTCAGTAAAGATTTTTGCATGTTTTTTTATTTGGGTTGGTTGAATCCTTAGCTTTGAAATCTGGTTATACAGAAAAATGACTTTTTAGGTCATCTTTAAAGACTTTAGGAGCTAATTTTTATTTCCAGTAAAAAAAATATCATAAACTTACCTATCTCATTGAATATGGAAAAGTTGAACTGGTACCTAAGTAATGACTTCACTTCTTAGGAGAAGGTTAACTTAGTAGAACTTCCTAGTGTTCATGGTATTCTGTCCCCCTCGACCAGCAAGGACGACGCAACTCGCAAAAGCTCTTCTCAAGCAGTTTATTCAGGTCCCTTGAAAACAGTCTTCCGAATGCCCGGGCAGACCCAACCCACAGGCTAAATACTATATGAACAGCCAATCAAGTAAAGCCACGTGGTGCTATCTTAGAGGCCCACGTATGCGGAAGCAAGCCAGAGCAGCGGTCTTAGCCAAATATGGACTTGTTTACCACCGAGAGTGCTCACCGTCAGGCTGGTGGAAGGCGGAAACCGGCGCCATCTTTAGGGCGCGGCACATCGCAGCTCTCTACAGTATTCTGAATGCTACCAGAAGGGAAAGGTAATTATCAACCCAGCTACAAACCCTGGCGTCTACAACAAAAATCTGCTTGCATGATGTGTTGATGAAATAGTGGCACAAATGTGGGAGTAAGTAGTCACTCTTTTATTGGATATAAGTCCCATTCCATGAGATGGAACCTACGCCTCACATTGCTTGGGTGGCCAAGAACCAGAGACTACAAAGGCTTAGGGGAATCAAATATGCAATTGTTTTATTAAAGGAAAATGTCAATACATAGGTATTAACGATGTTCTGCTACACTCAGATCAGTGCTCTGATCATCTTCAGAGAAGGCTCCCCTTGAAGTCAGTGGGAATTAGTACAGAGACTTTAGAACCTTCAGTCCTAAATGGAATATTTTCATCAAATTCCTCCCCTCAGGACTCAATGAACTATGCTGAAGAGAATTCTGAAAGACTTTAAGAGCCAGAAGTGATGGATGTGCCTTCCAAACACTACAGGACTCATGCACATATGAACTCACAGAAATGGTGTCAGTGTGCACAAGACCACACAGGTCTAAGCCAGATGGGGTCCCAGCACTGAGAGGAAACAGTGAGCATGGGCTTCTGCCCCTAACTAAAAAGCTCTCTCCAACTGACACCCACTTGCAAAGGAAAAAATTAGTTTTCTCCAATGAAGTCTTACTGGGTATATTGTCCACACTTCAAGGTAGACCCCATGCCCAGGAGCATTTGACCAATATAAAATGAACTCAGTGGTGTTTTGCTTTTTTTCTGTTTTCTTTGTGTGTGTGTGTGTGTGTGTGTGTGTGTGTGTGTTTGTTGGTGGTGCATGTGTTTGTGTTTCCTGTGTTCGTTTTTTTTTTTTTTTAAGAAGAGAGAGAAAGGTCATGGAATTGAGTGGATGGTGAGGTGAGGAGAGAAAAGGTGTGATCAGAATGTATGGTATGAAAAATTTTTTAACAAAAATATATACTTTTGAAAAAATATATTTACTTTTACTAAGCATAACTTATATAGTCAGTGCCATTTCTAATGGTGTATTTATTATTTAGGCTCTAATGCCAGTGAAGGAAGGAGTGGACTTGCTAGCAAGATCGAGAACAAGCAGGCGAAGAGCAAAGGCTTCCTTCTTCCATGTTCTTTATATAGGCTGCCAGCAGAAAGTGTGGCCTAGGTTATAGTGTATCTTTCCACCTCAATGATCTGGATTGGAAGTAGGTCTTTCTACTCTAGATGATCTAATTAAAAAAAAATCCTTCACAGGTGGGCCCAGTCGTTTGGATTTTAGCTAATTCCAGATACAGTCATTTTGATAACCAAGAATAGCCATCACAGCTTGTTTATTATTTTGTTTAAATATAAGTGTTTTGGGTTAAAAAAAAGAACCTTGGAATTGATTTCTTATACTTGTTACCTTACACATGTAACCACATATCTAATATTTTTACTATAAAATAAAATTCTTGTCTTCAATTTTAGGGACACAACTACCATGTTTCCCCCATCATGTGGGATGCTAGTTTTATAGTACATAACTTTATGGTCTCTGAGTGATTTCTATCTGTCCTCTAACCTTTTGTCATTGTTTTATATTAATTGCAAATGGTGTGAGGGCAACAGAATCTTTAGATGTAGTTAGGCCATTGGGAGTGCCCCATTGGAGCCTGCCTCCTCCTTTTGCTTTACAGCCACCAGTTGGCTAGGTGCTCTTTGCTAGGATGTAATGCTTCACCATAAAGCAGCACTCAGATGACCATATGTAGAAGAATTTTAATCCAGCAACATGGCTGCTCTGGCAATGGATCACATGTAAAGACATTTAGGTCTGTATGGCTGGAATACAGACACACCCTTAGAACACAACTTTATTTCCTCTATCTGAAATACAGACACACTTTTAATCACTCTGGCTAGAATACAGACAAGCCCTTAGTACACACCTTTAATCCCAAACAATGAAGGTAAAGTTAGTTTGTAGAAGGAAGCAGCCATGCTGAAACTGATGTCTAATTGAGGGGCAGACAAAATGATGAATCAGAGAAAGATCTGACAGAATGAGTCAGAGATAGGACACACCAAACTCTCACAAGAATAACACAGGAAAGAGAGGTAACTTAAGAGAGCAACACAGAGAGTGAGGAAGAGAGAAGGCAGCTTTATTGGGACAGTTTTACATAGACAGGTTGCAGGTGAAAACAAAATGAGTCAGAGAATGAGGAGAAGCTAGACGATTCGAACAGATTGCCAGAGTTAGTTTGAGGCCAAACACAATAATTAAGTCAGAATTCAAGAGAAGCCAGATTGAATCAGTCAGCTCCCAGAGAAGTTTAGGCCAGTACAGCTGAGTTGAACCAACTAGCCAGACTTCAGAAAGAAATAGAAAGGGTGAGCTTATTCAGCAGTAAGTCTCTGAGATGACAGTTATGTCTGGTGAATAAAAGTTACATTTACACTATGGAATTAAGCCTTTGAGCCAGGAGGCAAAAATAAATCTTCTCTCTTTATAAGCTGATCTCAGATACTTTGTTACGGTCATGGAAACATGACAATCCGTGACTGAGGTACCTTCATCATGAGGTCATTTTTCACGCATACACAGGCATCCAGAACCACACCATCCCTAGGCTGTTCTCATTGTGCCTTGTTACAATGAATAACGAAGAAAATCACACTTAATTTAATCTATTGTTTAATTAATAACTAGAGAATATTTAAGTATTAACTATACATTTTGGTATCATACATTCTGGAGGCAGTTAGAGGCACCTGAGTGACACATTATGCTGGGAAAGGTCAGGAGCAAGGGTCTTCTAGAACCCTGAGGTTGTTCTTGATCATGTGTGAGCTCTTTTTATGGGCTGAAACCTTCTGTGGTGCACTATGGGAATTTTCTTCTTTTTCATTATGTTTTAATTTTTCTTAAGAACTTTAATTCTATCTTTGAATTCCATTTTAGACTATTGTTTTCCATATAAATCTTTACTATCATCATCTCTTTGTTCTTTTAATTCATCATTAGTTATCTGAGGAGAGCATTCTTCCTTTCCTCAAGCCATCCCTTTTCTGTTTCATCCTTAGTGAGCTAACTCAGACCCAGAATGATGCACATGGCATCTATTAACTTATAACTGGATTTTAGACATATAGTACAGGATAACTATCCTACAATCCACACACCAAAAGGAACAGGAACATAGACTTTGTTATTTGTTAGTGGTACACTTTGCTCTAGTGGAGCTGCCATGTAGGCCCCCACTGCACGAGGAAGCTCTTAGCCCTCATATGGCTGCTGAACTGAAGGGGGCTTATATGTAGGGCATCCCATACCAGAGGAGTAGGGTAGGTGGGAGAAGGGGAAGAGGGTGGGAAAGTGAGAGGATGGGCCCAGGAGGGGTGGAGGGAGGGGAGTGTGATGGAGATGTAAATGGAAGTAATAAATAAACATAAAAAACTCTCACAGATATCATGTTTATATTCCAGCAACTTAACATTGCAGAAGAATGGAGAAATAATGGAGAAACATGTACTGATGATCCATCTCAACTTCAGCTTGTGGAAAAAGGAATAATTTCAAGACTGAATGTTCATTTACAGTCAGTGAAGAGAAGAGCATTACCTTTTGTGGTGTGGTTTCATATGGAGTTGGATTTGTTTGCAAGAGCGTCCCACTATTTTAACGACTTCTTGATTTTTGTTTAATAAATAACAAGGTGTGAGTTTTGTGAGTACAGGGGTGAGTCCCTGTGACTCAGTTTGAAATGGAGACATCATATCTTAGAGATGTTAGTTTGGATAATGAAGCCAAAGGGTGCAGATGGAGAACCATCTGCTCTCCGAGAAGCTGGAACTCCTCAGAGTGCAGCAGACACCTGTTTTAAAGCAATAGTATTTTTCACTACTGTTAAAGATGTTCTTATTTTATGCTAAAAGGACAAATATTTACCACATGATTCAGAGGTTTTCACCTAATTGGCCCTAAAAATTATGATACTGAAAAATTCTCTTCTAGAAATCACTCCTTCTTATAGTAATTAGTATTAGAAATGACCTTCATCTTATTCTATGAATTGAAAAATATAGACTTTATAAAGTTTCTGAACAGCAGCATAATTCTCTATCACTGTGAAATATATGTAAAAGCAAATATCAATAAAAATGACATATTTAAGATAATATATGCTTTCTGCATGGGAAAAAGCTGATCATAAGCTAATAAACACATTTTAGCTTTTTTATAAAATATATTAAGAATAATGAGAAATTAGTCTAATTAAACTATCATTTCATTTTTTCCAAGATTGTTTCTTTTTACCTCCATGCATAAAATAAATTTCAGTTTGGAATCTAATTGGATTATTTTTCAAGAAATATAGTTTTTAGTGGGTATTAGTGATTACTACTAAGAGCTATTCAATATGAACAAATGCTGGCAAGGCTGTAGGAAAAGGAAAAACACATATTCATTGTTGGTAGAAGTACATACTGTCATTATCATGATGGAAATCAATGAGGAGGTCCCTCAAAATGCTAAAAATAGATCTATCCTATGAGCCAGCTCTACCACGTCTGGCCATATCCCCAAAGGACTCTATGTCTCACCACAGAGACTCATACTCATTCATGTTCATTACTGCTTTATCACAATAGCCAAAAAATGGAAACAGCCTATATGTCTATTAGATGATAACTGAATAGTAAAAATATGGTGTATTTATAAAAAGTGAAATCATAAAATGTTCAAGTAAATAGTTTTTTCCCCCAAAACAATTATTTTGAGTGAATTGACCAAGACCCAGAATGGCATATGCCCCATGTTCTTTCTAAATGTGGCTGGTGCCTTTAACTACTGAGATGTGTGTGTTTAAACTAGAGTACTCACAGAAGTCAGGAAACTAGTAAGGGGCCATATGCAGGATAGAATTCAAAGAAAGGATAAAGAATGAAGGTAGCATGAAAGAAGAAAGGGAATTATAGTACAGAAAAGGTTAAATGGGGTGGGAACAGAGACATGAGGTACAGATGAGAGTATAGGGAGGCTTAAAAACCATATTGTTTTTATGTATTATCATATATTTTATATGTGCCAACAGTATTGGCATAAAAACAGGCAGGTTGATCGATGGAATCAAACTGAAGACCCAGAAATGGACCCACACACCTATGGACACTTGATTTTTGACAAAGAGGTAAAAAACCATACAATAGAAAAAAAGAGAGCATCTTTAATGAACAGTGCTAGTCTAAGTGGATGTCTGCATGTAGAAGAATGCAAACAGATCCATATTTATTACGCTGCACAAAACTCAAGTCCAAATGGATCAAAGACCTCAACATAAAACCAGATACACTAAATACAATAGAAGAGAAAGTGGGGAATAGCTTTGAACGCATTGGTATAGGAGACGACTTCCTGAACAGAACACCAACAGCTCAGTCACTAAGATCCACAATTAATAAATGGGACCTCATGAAACTGAAAAGCTTCTGTAAGGCAAAGGACATGGTTAATAGGACAACATAGCAGCTTATAGAATGGGAAAGGATCTTCACCAATCCTACATCTGACAGAAGGCTAATATCCAAAATATATAAAGAACTCAAGAAATTAAACACCAACAAACTAAATAACCCAATCAAAAAAATGGGGTACAGAATTAAACAGAATTCTCAACAGAGTAATTTCTAATGGCCAAGACCTACTTAAAGAAATGTTCAATGCCCTTAGTTATCAGGAAAATGCAAATCAAAATGACTCTGAGATTCCATTTTACAACTGTCTGAATGGCTAAGATCAAACCTCAAGTGACAGCACATGCGGGCGAGGGTGTGGAACAAGGGGAACCCTCCTCCACTGCAAACTTTACAAGACTGTGGAAATCAATCTGGCAGTTTTTCAGAAAATTTGGAATAGTTCTTCCTCAAGCCCAGCTATACCACTTATAGGCATGTACCCAAAAGATGCTCCGCTATTCTACAAGGACACTTGCTTAACTATGCTCATAGCAGCTTTATTCATTTTAGCCAGAAATTGGAAACAACCCAGATGTCCCTCAACTGAAGAATGGATAGAGAAACTGTGATACATTTACACAATGGAATACTACTCAGCTATTAAAAAAAAGTACATCTTGAAATTTGCAGGCAAATGGAACTAGAAAAGATCATCCTGAATGAGGCAACCCAGATCCAGAAAGACATACATGGTATGGACTCATAAGTGGATATTAGTCATAAAGTACAGGATAACCAATGCTATAATCTACAGACCCAAAGATGCCAAGTAACAAGGAGGGCCCAGGTGAGGATGCTTAAATTTCATTCAGAAGGGGAAATAAAATAGACATCTGAAGCAGATGGAGGGAGGGACCTGGTTGGGAGAGGGATAGGGAGGAGAACATGGGTGGGGATTAGGAGTGGGGAGGGGGCAAGGCTAGTAGAGAGAACAGAAATCAATGGGGGGAATCTCTGGGAGGGGTGAGGCTTCTGGGAATCTATGGGGGTGACCCTAGCTGAGATTTCTACCAGCGGAGGTATGGAGCCTGAAGAGGTCACCTCCTATAGCTCAGTGGGTCTTCCATTGGAGGGAGGGGGACACCAAACCACCCACAAAAGATTTGACCCCAAATTTTTCCTGTCTACAAGTATTACAGGGATAAAGATGGAGCAGAGATCGAGGGACAGGCCAACCAATGACTGGCCCAACTTGAGAACAACCACATGAGAGAGAGCCAACCCCTGACACTATTAATGATACTATACTATGCCTGTGGACACAAGCCTAGCATAACTGTCTTCTGAGAGGCTTCATCCTGCAGCTGATGGAAACAGATGCAGAGACCCAGTCAAACAATAGGCAGAGCTCAGGGATTCTTGTGGAAGAGTTGGAGAAGGATTGAGGAAACTGGATGAATCAAGGACACCATAAGAAGAAAGACCTACCGAGCCAACTAACCTGGACCCATGGGGACTCACAGAGACTGAACCACCAACAAAAGAGCATGCATAGACTGGATCTAGATACCCTACACACATGAAGCAGAAGTGCAGCTTGTTCTTTATGTGGCCCCTTAACAACTTGAGTAAGGGGCTGTCTCTGACTCTGTTGTTGGGCTTTAGATACCTATCACAGAGCACACTTGTATCAGAGCAACTGCATCTAAATCTCAATTCCACCATTCTCGAAATATAAATTTAACATCAACTCTGAGGTTTTGTTTTCAGTCTCAAAAAACCAAGACATTTCTGGGAATGACCCCCATGAATTTGATGAAATAAGTAAGTTAGGTCTTTATGTATGAAATTTACCTGAGTAAATGCCATGTGAGAAGCATTAAACATTTTTGTTAACTATTATTGCTCTCCTAGTTGCTTTATTACTTTATCTAATTTTCTTATAACTCTGGCAAAAACCATGAAAACATAGCCCATTTTTTAAATGAACAATTATGTTTTCTGGCATGATTCTTTATGTACTTCTGTTTTGCTCCCTCTATATTAGAATACATTGTAACAGTTAGTAGAATAGGAACCAAGGGTATTTAAAAATTCAAAGATGGAGAAAAAAACCTTTATAGATTTTCATGAGCTATATTCCAGGAGAAATGTTAGTCTTTAGTTTATGAGTAATGTATAAATTGTCCATGAGACATTTTTCTCTTGAAAAGTAACACATTTAGCAATAGAGGATTATCAGGTAGAAGAATAAGGAAATTCATGGAATCAAGTCTTCATTACACAAGACTGTAAATGAGACCCACATGTCACACTGTATGGAAAATATAGGAGACATATTTTCTTTTACTTGAGGGTATCTGTGTGGAATGAAAGTATAATTGTAATTCTTTGTGCACAAATGCTCAGAATATATTGGAAGATATATTTAGCTATTGCTTTGAAAATTTCCAATGAGTTCATATGAGCATATTGCTTTAAAATAAGTTACATTTAAGAACATTTGTGTTAAGAATATTTAATTGCATTACCAAGTGTCTCTGAAATAACTAATGTAAAGAATAAGTTTTTCCTTTAAATATTAGAGTGGGTGACAGTAAATTTGATATGATAACTTTTGCCTTATTACATAGACATACATTTATTTTTATTGAGCCAACAGAAAAAAAACAATTATATAAATACAGTATTTACAATTAGAGGGAACAAAGTAAATTGCCTATATTTTATACCTCAACAGCAGACTCTTAAGACATGGTTTTAGTGGTATGTACACACTGATTCCAGATGTTGGCAAGGGATAGAAAAAGGTGACAGGAAGGTACTGTATTCTCTTGAGATTACAATAACAAAATAATTCAAATTGAGTAGTTTATGAGCAATAGAAGTTTGTTCCTCAGTGTTCTGGAGGCTGATGAGCTCAAAATCAAGGTGCTGTCAGATTTGTTGTTTGGTGAGAACCAATTTATTGGATCTGGAGTGATTTCTTTACTCTGATATGCTTAAACTTTGAACACGGCTGTTGGAACAGCTTAGTTTCTAGAATCTTTTGTACAGGTGCCAATCTCAAATATGATATTTTCACAGCATTCTTCATGGCATAATCACCTGTAAAATGTTTAATTTCATAATACCACTAACTTGTGAATTCATATTTCATTGTGTGTATGCAGGAGAGATACATTCAAACTAGAATTGGTGCCTTATCAAGAAAGCTACTATTTCTGTTGGGAAATTCTGGGAATTTATAATACCTCAAACATCCCAACTGAAGTAAAAGTTAGCCAGAGTTCATATGCACCAATCCTGCCAGTCCTTGATTGGCAATGGCTAACAGAGGGCATCAGCTCCTAAGGATTTCTGGACTGACTACTCTACAATGTAAGGGGTTATGATGAGATGAAACCATATAGCATAATAGTCTATGCCAAGATTAAGGTGAGATATGGAAAATGTCCTCTATAGTTTAAATTTAGCTCTCATTTCTTTTAACATAAACTTATTTAGAATTAATCATGTACTCTTTTCTTAAGAAGAGTATAATCACCCTAAAATTACCATCAATTATATGCCATTATAAGCTGTTGCCTTCTACATGATATATGTGGTATTTAAGTAAATTTGGCCATGTTTGAGATATAAGTGTGCATACATCCCATATGTTGTTGGCCTATTTTATACATTCCTGAGCTATCCATTGATATTTCTATCTGGAATATTAGCTATTATTATGTAATAAAATGGCAAAAAGATGCCGAGGAACTCAGGACAACCTATTCAGTACATTTAAAATCCTAAGACAATCAGTTAGATTTTCACAAAGGTGTATAAAAGATACTGAACTAATGAACTTTCAGCACAATCTCAAAATTTGAAAAAACTAGCTATATTAGGTTTTTTTTTTTTTTTATTGCAGTGACATAGTATCTGTCTTATTTTGGCTCAGAGTTTGAGGGTAAGATCCATCACTGTGACAAAGAGGAGATAAGCTATGTCTGCATTCAGTGTTCTGACTTAAGAACATCTGAATAATTAGTAGCCTAATATTCTCTGAAACAAGCAAGATTGAGTGTGGTATGAGTTTATTAAAATAACCAATTGTGAGAATGCTTTTGTTTAATCCCAGGTGTGAGGCGGTTTAAGACACAGGTGTAAAGTATTAACTGACTCGTGAGTTAGCAGGGGAGTGGCTTAACCAGCTGATCAAGTTTAGAGAAAGGAATAAAAAGCCAGAGTCCCTAGGAGAAGGGGGCTCTACAAAGAAGAGAAAAAGGGGCTCTACAAAGAAGTAGGAGAAAAGGGGCTGCATAAAGAGAAAGGGTTACAAAGAAGAAAGTGGTTGCTGCTCTCCTGTCTGCTGGTGCTCCTGAAAACTGCTGCTTCTTCTTCCTGCTGCTGTCTCCTGGATTGCTGGACTTCTACTGAGACTGGTATTGCCCCTAAAAAACCCAGTGACCGTAATCAGCAGGCTTTTCCCTCTAACATTCTTTCTCTCGTGCATAGTATCAGGGAGTTGTGGGGACAAGGGTTGGAAGGGAGGTAAGGTATCAAGTACAGTAAAATAAATTAAGTATAGTAAGAATAATAATAAAAGCCACTTTGTTACACCTGGGACCATCATCAGTTTGGTGTTAGGAGGCCTGGATAGGTGGCCTGTTATGCTCACCAGTCCAGCACCAGGCAAGTGCTAGATGGACTTGTAGGACCCAAAGAAAGCCACAGACTAGAAAAACTCTGCCTGGCGCCATGGACCACAGGCAGATGGTCACTTGGGAGAGCTAGGCAAGGAGAAAGCCCAAGAGGACCACCAGACTGGTATCATGGGGCCTGGACAGGGAGCTAGCTTGAGATGAACACCAGTTGGGTGCCATACAGACCTCTGGGGTCAGACTATACTGGAGGTGACCTCTACCAGGTGCCATAATGTGCAATGCACAAGAAGGGGCTTAGCACTCCTGAGACCACTCTTGAGGTAAGCCCAGATACTCAGAGATGCCATGTACCACTAAGAGATCAAGTGGTGGAGAAGTGGAAGAGAGAGAAACAGAAGGATGTGGGCACAATGAAGAGAGGCAGAACTGGAGAGTTGAGGGTAGCGAGGACCAATCTGATGTGTGTAGCTGGTGATACCACATAAGACCGTGGTGAGTGGGGTACTGACCTCTTTTACCAACAGGATAATATCTGGGTTCATGGCCCTGCAGCAGCAGAGGTCTATTACCATCAAAATCCAAGTAGACATCTGTCGTGTCCCTCTCGACCGGCAAGAACGACGCAACTCGCAAAAGCTCTTCTCAAGCAGTTTATTCAGGTCCCTTGAAAACAGTCTTCCGAATTCCTGCTTGTGTCTCCGCTTGTGTCTCCCCCCAAGCCCTTATATGCCTACTCAAACCCAATCAGATCATGCCACCTAGCAATCCAAGATAGGCTCACAAAAGGAGGAAGCACACCGGGCTAGGCAGCTGCTACCAACTAAGGCTTGTTTACAGCTAAGCTTGAGCTTTCTGGCATCAAGCCAGGCGCCATCTTAGGGTTGTGGCTCACCACAGCTTTGTGGCTCGCCACAGATCCCCCTTTTTGTTTTAAAACGCAACAGGCAAGGGTAGAGGTCTGATCTCTGATATGCATGTAAAGGACATTGTAATGACCCCACGCCCAGTAGCCAACCAGGCTGGTGCCATACCCGTCCGGTATCTTTTTCTCAGAGATGGGAAACTAGGATACCAACCCATATGCAATCAAACATGCCCTTCTTGAAGTCGCTAGAAGCTGACCCCAAGTGCAGTGCTTAGCCTCGCATCCTGAGCGTGATGATAGCTTAGTCCTTTAGGACAGTCAACCAAGCTTGCGGCTGTCTAGCCTCCAAGGCAGCAAAGGCTTGCACCAGCATGGCATTACTTCTCCTCTGTGAAATCCTCATCTTACAGATACACCATAGGGCAATGAAACTGACTAGGAAGAGCATGCCTCCTAGGGCACCCATTCCCGCCCATTCCTTCAGATGATTCATGGCTCGGAGGATCCATGTTGACAGTCCTCAGCAACAGAGACATCAACCCGGGTGGAATTCACATGCACGATGGCAGTTCTCAGATTCTGCATCAGCTTATCAAACTCGCCAGACCAATTTCCTGTAAGATACTGAGAGAGTTGCTTAGACAAATTTGCAGCTAAAGTATAATTTTGATATGGCACAGAGGTCACACACAAACCAGTCATTTTCCACTCACAGCTAATCTGGGCCACCTGTCACAATACATCCAAGGCCGTGGCTACATTGGCTGACAAATTATTCAAGGTAGCGGCAGTCTGCACTGAGGCATCCAGGCTTCCAACCCCTTGTTCTTATAAGGGGTGATAGCTGCTTTACACTCCTTTGTACATTGCTCATACACAAGTTGTTTAATTAAGGGCATTGCCAAATCAGGGTCTCCAAATACCCTTCCAGCTGCTTCAACCATTATAGCCATGAAGTCTGAGAAAGGCTCCAGGGGATCCTGAATAACCTTGGTTAGATTGCCATTCACTTCCCCTTTGTTAGGCAATGATTTCCAAGCTCTGGTTGCGATTAAATTGATTTGTTCAAACACCTGAGCCGGATACCCAGTTTGTTGTTGAGCAAATCGACCTTGCCCAAGAAGCATGTCCACATCCCAGGCTGGGTTTCCTGCTGCACGATTAGCAGCAGCTTGTTCATTAGCAAACTCAATCAAGAAAGCCTTCCAATCTAAATACTGCCCAGAGGACAGGCAGGCACGTGCCAGGCTCCTCCAGTCACTAGGAGTCATGTAATAATGATGAAGAGCTTCCACCTGAGCTACAGTGCCTTTGCTAACTTTTTCAGACTCTGAGCTATCTTCTTCCGAAGTATCTTTCCCAGATTTGACCGAGCGCTCCTCTTTTAACTGCTCTAATGCCTCTTGTCCCTTTTCCACGGCCTTGCAATATCTCTGATCTTCTAAACAACTATGAACAAGTCTCCAAATAGGCCATGCTCCTCCCTGCAATGTACCTTGCTCCCAGGCAAAATCTAGATCTCTCCCAAGCTTATCCCAGCAACTGATAAAGGCCAGCAAGGCTAGCATTTGCTCCATTTCTGTGAGGCACTCTCTGCTTTCCTCACCTTGCTCTGCCAGTTGTGTCTTCTACTCGTCCGAATCCCGGAACTTTATTGCTCCCTCCCGGAGACCTTATTGCCTCTTTACCGAGGTCCTTATTGCTCCCTCCCGGAGACCTTATTGCCTCTTTACCGAGGTCCTTATTGCTCCCTCCCGGAGACCTTATAGTTCGCAATTTCCGCAAAACTTTACCTTTAGTTCGCAATTTCCGCGAAACTTTATTGTCCCAATTTATCCCGGGAACTTACCAGTGCACTGCCCCTGACTGCAAGAGTTCTGAGTCTTTTCTGGTTCCCCGTACGGGCCACCACTTGTCGCGTCCCTCTCGACCGGCAAGAACGACGCAACTCGCAAAAGCTCTTCTCAAGCAGTTTATTCAGGTCCCTTGAAAACAGTCTTCCGAATTCCTGCTTGTGTCTCCGCTTGTGTCTCCCCCCAAGCCCTTATATGCTTACTCAAACCCAATCAGATCATGCCACCTAGCAATCCAAGATAGGCTCACAAAAGGAGGAAGCACACCGGGCTAGGCAGCTGCTACCAACTAAGGCTTGTTTACAGCTAAGCTTGAGCTTTCTGGCATCAAGCCAGGCGCCATCTTAGGGTTGTGGCTCACCACAGTTTTGTGGCTTGCCACAGACATCCTTGGTCTCAGCTGCTACCTGGGGACACATTGATATCTGAAGGCAGTGCAGAACTGGCCCACTCCCTACCTAGGCATCATGAGAGAACTGGCTCTAGAGACATGAGAGCAAAACTGCCTCTACCCCTAGGTAGCTGCAATAATTGAGAGAGCAGGCCCTGTACATTTAGGGAGTTGAGAGTGAGCTGGGCTCAAGGATGCGAGCTTGGAAAAGTTGTCCCTATCACTTGTGTCCCTGTGGTAGCATGGATGAAGGAAAGATATTCTCTTCTCCCTCACTCCTCATCACCCATAGAAGGTAGGAGATCTGCCCCTGGCGTCATGAGAGCAGGAGAGCTGGTCCTGTCCTTCACCAGCTACAGCATTTGGGAGACAAGACATTGTCTGGGTGGCACAATACAGCTGGCCTTGTATGTGGAAGGGTTATGGATGAGCTGACCCCAAGGGTATGAGTGTCTCAGAACCAGCTCTGCCTCTTGTCAGCTTTGCAGTGGTGGTGTTGAGGGAGAGATCCCCTCCATTCTCTGATGCCCTAACACAGGTAGCAGGTGGAAGAGTTGGCCCTGTTGGGGTCATGAGAGCAATAGAGATGGCCCAGGCCCTACCTGCTGTAGCATTCTGGAGAGCAGGTTCTACACCTTCCCTGGGTATCAAATTAGAGCTGGCCCTGGATATGGGGGTTACAGGCCCAGAACCAGGGCTTTGAATTTGTCCACCCCAACATCTACCCCATGGATGAACTGCTGGAGTGCATGAAGAGGCCTGTTCTAAAGATCCAAAACTGCATGATCTCTATGACACAGGACAGCAACAGGATACGTGCGAGGAGTCCCAGTGAATTTCCACTATTAGTAAAGTGGCAGAAGGCAGAGGCCTCACACCAGACCAAGGAATAATTGTAATGAACATTTGCAAGCAAAAATGTGTGGACAAAAGGGAATGTTGTAGGACACACTATGACATACTACAGCTTCCACAATGAGATTTTTTTTTTTTTCTGTTGGGAGAGGTTTCAAAGGTGGAGGGTGGGTCTGAAGGGAGGTGGGAGATGAGAAGGAAAAGGGTACATGACATGAAATTCACAAAAAATCCCAATAAAATTATATAAAATTGGGAAAAAAGAGACTCAGGATTGTTTAGTCCTAAATGGGACACTGTATCACTATACTTCCTTCTAAGTTTCAAAGATGATTGTAGGAGAGAGCATCTATGAGTCATAAGAGATGGATGACTACAAGGAATAAGTCTTTTGGACACAGCAGGGCAGTTGTACATATGAAGTCACAGATGTTGTAACAGCAAGTACAAGTTCTGTACAACCTCAAGCCAGACTAAATCCCAGCATGGAGAGGAGAAGTTGGCATGAAATCACACGCTGGTCAAGTAGCTGTTGGTTGTTGGTAGTTGCCCAGAGAGGGAGAATCAGTTTTCTTTGAGTGTATTCCCAAGGAAGTGGATCACGGAAAGATGATCCAAGATTATATGGACAGCACAACTTGATATGTGAATTAAAAAAAAAGAAGATATAAAGTTGGGTGGATAGGGAAGTGGAGGTAGATTTATGAGGAGTTGGAGGCAGGATTAATAAGATCAAAATACCTTGTAGGAAATTCCCAAAGAATTAATACAAAATTAAAAGTGATCAGAAACCACACAGCAATTTCGATTGGATTTCATTTATAAATCAATTTTAAATGAATATTTGAGTTTCTTAAAATAATTTCTCTATATTCTAGTCTCCTTACACCTTTGTATTTACCTGGGGATCCCCATGTTTTCAGGGAACTTAAGCTAGTCAATACATTCCATCTTCCTTGTATCCAAGTAGACCCTATTAGGAACTTTCAAAACTGTCTTGTGAACTAAAATTTTTCCAAAGAGGCATCATTTGGGCTTTGTCATTCCCGTTCCATTCTGGATTGCTTGCTTGGTCACAATGCTCTGTTCATGGTGGACAGAGTGGGGGATGGGGAGATTTACACAGCCACCAAAAGAGAGTGAGCCTTAGTGGGGGCACAAGATCCCAATTTCAGAGTTCCTGAGTAGTTAAGTGTTACAGCTCAGGGGAGACAGGCAGAGGAAGAAAAAAGAAATCCCCCTGCTGTAAAGTGTTTCAGCTCTTTTAGCATCTGCTGTTTGTTAAAAACAGCTAAAAGCTCCAAATGGGGGTATGGATTCTGGAAGCTTTTGCTCAGAGGCTGGGGCCTGCTCTGGCTCTGGTGGCAGTGGCAGCAGAGGGGAGGTGGTGGGTTCTGATCTCATGGTGATAACAAGGGCTAGCAATGAAAGCAGGGTCAGAACAGCTGCTGCAGGTCTGCGATTCTCTGAAGTAAAAGACAGCCCCCAGTTTTCTTTGGTGAAAATAAATGGTGACCTTTATTCAGTGAATCATGGAAGAATATATAGTTTGTAGGCAGTAGGGGAGTTTTTGGGAGTGGGCTCATGATTGGTCAGATCCTAATGTATTGTTTGCCTTGTGAGGAATAACAGGGCACTTGTTTACTTTTGACCTTTTACCTGTAACCAATGCTTGGGTTGTTTACATGCCTCTGGGCTGGCGAAATCAGGGAGAGAACATTCTCACAGGCCGGCCAACCCCAGTTTTGAGGGTCCTGGGGCCTGGATTTTGCTCAACCTCACCTGGTTTGTTGGGTCCAATGGAGGCATGGTCCACAACCCTACATTGTGTGGCAAGCAGGGAAGGCACAGTCCACGTACCCCCATAGGTTTCCATGGTATTTAAGCTTCACTGATGGAAAGTTGTGACCTGGAGAGAAATATGTTGTAGATTAGGACATCTAAGATTTATTAGACTATTTTGGACCCCTTTGACAAGTGTTTATTATTGGCCTCTTTATTTAACATAGCATTTTTCTATGACCACTGGATAAAACTTTAAAATTTGGGTTATGCTTGATGCACTGGCTTCTATAAAATCTTAACTTGAAACTTGTGGAAAGTTTCCCTGCCTGGTTGAATATGACTTGTGGATTTTATAGATGATTTCTGCTCCTTTTTTCACTTCATCTACTTTTTTTAGGACTAAGAATGATATATTCTCTTCATGTCCTTGGGGGAACATGTCTTTGGGAGCTCTCATGTTATGAGCTCTCAAGTACAGCTTATGGTTGTGTTCTAAGGAGAGCATTTTTTTTGTTGACTCATAATAAATCACTTATGTCAGAATTTTTGTCTTTACTTGAGAGTGAGAATTCTGGGAAAGGATGCATCTATTATAGGTTTAGTGTTCTACTATAGTCAGAGCTTGAGATAGAATAAAGTCATCACTGAGCTACTGGATCAAACATGAGTTGACATGTCTTGAGCATCTGTAGGTAATCTCTCAAAGTTTTTCTTAGTTTCAAAGCCATTTTGAGTTAAATTTATTACTTTTTAAATAAAATTATTTGTGTTAGTTAATATTCTTTCTATTAATAGCTATGATATAGTGTCCTTGATTTTCTTAAGATTTCTTTTGTTGTGTTTGTTCTTTCAAGCATACCTTCTTGATCAAGAGTAAAGTTTTCCTTGTCCAGACACTTTAGTTAGAATAGTGGTTTTTCCTTTAAGACCACAAACTTATTCTAACAGTTTGGGCTGTCAGTCCAGGATCCTAGCTCACTTAAGAAGGGAGAGTCTCAAACCTCCTCCCAGAAGAAAAGTGTCTCAAGTTTTTTTTTTTGGTTTTTTTTTTTTTTTTTTTTTTTTTGCTGGCCCTTGGGTGAGGGAGCCTCTAGCACTCTCCAGGTCAGCAAAGGATCCCAAAAGTGTCTGAACATCACAGGGAGGAGTGTTGGAGGAAGGTCTAATACTTTGGTTCTAAAAGGCTGATTTCAATGCTGAGATCTGCTTAACGCCCCTTCTGAGGCATTCTCTTGATTAGTTAATGAACTTTGGTGATGGCCAATTAGCTGGGCAGAAAGAATATAGGAAGGTGGAACTTCCTGAGATGGAAATAGGAACCCTGAATTTTACACAGAGGAATCTCTCCACCAAACAATTCTCTGTTTGAGAACTCTGGAAGGTAACAACAAGCCACATGGCCGTTTGGGATTAAGTGGTCCAGGTTAATTTAGATTAGCTGGTTGAGAGTCTACCCAGCTAAGGGCCAAGTGTTGAAACATTAAAAAGTCTTCATGTATTTAATTATTGAAGAAAGGGTTGCAGTGGCCTATAGGCTGCCAGTCAAAGCGATCCAGGCCCGTCGACCTCCGGCCAAACCCCGGCGGCTATTCCTTCAGGCTACTGGCAATTCTGCTGATCTAATATAAAAGTTTATAGTTATTAATAAGTATCCTGCAGCAACCTCGCCAGCTTCACCACCAGACTGTACCACCAGGATGTCCCTCCAGGCCTACAGACTTCTGAGGCAAGTCAGGCCTGCCAATCTCATGCCAAGCTGTTTGCTGCTCCACAGGCCTAATGTAACAACTTACCATTATTAATGAAGATATTATTTAACAGAGTTTAGGTTGCAGGTGATGAAGGCCACCTTTGGCCCAGTGCTTTTTCCCCAGGACAAGTCAGGCTGCCATTTAATGTGGGTCAGGCCTGCTGGCCTCTCGCCAGCCCACTAGTTGTTCTGCCAACCAATTAACTATAATCTAAATAGTAGTAAATAATCTAATTAATTTTTTTCTACAGAGGAGTGGCTCGGAGATTACTGTGGTGACCAGGAATTCTGTGCATAAGCCAAAGGTGAGAAATGCTGTGGGAACAGTGAAGTATTCCTTCAGAGGTTAGATCATCCTAAGGGTTGAGGCATGCCTTGGCAGGTCTTTCAGTCCAGCTGCATGTGGAAGCCCAGCCAAGCATGCATTTTTTAGTAGCAGGCCTTATTCCTGCTCAATAGCAGGCCTTGTTCCTACTACATATCCACCCTTTTGGTTTTATTTTTAATTTTTTAGCATCTCTGTGGGAACCAGAATTCTCATGCTCTAATTTTGCTGACCCCACCTCAGGGACCCCCAGGATAATGTACTGTGCCTGTCCTACATTGACCCACCTGCCTAAGAGACTCTTTCTCAAAGGGTAGCATCCCCGGAGAGTGCATAGGGTATTTAGCATATTAAACAGTGGCTTGGCGGATCTCCATGAGCCAGGCCTGTATCACCTCTTTGGGTGGACTGTGGTCTGGGCATTTCAGAGCCATGAGCACCTGCAGGTTAGTCTTGTTGATGGAGCATTGCCAGGCAATGTGCTGTATAAGACACTTAAATAGAATGATAAATATGACCATATTCCCTTCCATAATGGCATAGGTGACTATCCAGGAGGGGTCAAAGAATTTTTTGATGTTATTCCATACCTATTCTATGAACCCCATATTGAGGGAAAGCACTGGGATCCTAGTCTCATTGAGTTTAGAAATGCTTTCCCTGAGAAGAACAGAGTAATTGAGGAACTTGTTTGACTAAGTCCATTTTATGTAATGAGACAGCTGTCGGTGCACTTCAGTGAGGTTGCTCACTTGGTAGGGGGTGAAACGTATAGCACAGAATCACAGGTCACAGGCCAGCAGGGGCATGTCTCTTACCAATGCCAATTCTTCAGCCAAGAGATCAATTTTTTTGTTGTAAGATATGGATGGCCTGATAAAGGTATTGATTTAGGACTTCCTGCACTTGGAGCACCTCAGCTGATTTGGATATTACATCATTGATGGACTCCGCTGTTGTGTCTGTCTGTGTCAAGGCAAGGGCTGCTGTAGACACCCCAGCAATGCTTGCTATAATAGCAGCAATAGCGGCTGTAATGCCAAACTTCCTTCTTACCTGATACTGGGGCTGCAGGTGGGTCTGAGTTATCAAGTGACGGCATGGAAATGGGTGGCATTGACAACAGGGACCTAGATAGCAGCCAGTTCTCTCATTAAGATGGTTGTCGTAGAGTATCCCAGCCAACAGGTTGTTAGTGAGCCTGCCTTCTGAGAGCAATTAAGAGAATGCATGGTATTAGAAGCATTGGAATGCATGGTATTAGAAGCATTGGTAACCAGAAAAAAGAAGGGGTGCTGTAAACAGACCAGGGTAGCCTTCCAGCTAATTTGGTGAGTTTGAGTCACATTCACATCAGTCTGTCCTGTCCATTGTTTAGTATACTTACTATGGAAGAAGGTCCCATTAAAGAGATAACCACCCCTTAAGAGTGTTAAGGGGCACAGGTAAAGACAATTAGAGGGACCACATAAGTCCCAGTTGCCCAAGATAGAGTCATACCGGTCAATCTCCAAGTGATCTGGAGGCTAGAGCAGGTTGGCAATATTCCCACACAATGGAGATTCCTATAGAAGTGGACAGCTTGGGGATCCTTGGACATCAAGGCAAATTGATATTGTTGAAAGATATTTTGAGGACTTGTACTCAGTGAGGGGGGTAAGAAGTTCTATGCCCAGCATCGTCCTGTTGGTGGTGTTGTCGTCATGAGAGTCCCCTGTGGCCATATTATATAATGGTACACAAGCACTTGTGGAGGAAACATTTGTGGTAAAGCAAAGAACTTTGTTTATGGACCAGGTGCCTCCTAGCTTTTGTGTTGTGGGGGTTATATCCGTAAAAGGCAATCCCAGACTTGCAATGGAGGAAAACAGAACTGGGTATGCAGGGGAATCAATAGCTATGAGTAAGAGGACAGGGGGTAGCAGGACAAGGGCCCTCAAATCCTCTTCCAGGATGTGTGGGATAGGGCAAATTATGAGCAGGGAGTAGATAACATATGTTACCCCTCTTGGGTCTCTTCTTCCAGTGCTTCCTGATACATATCAAGCTGGACATCCCTGAGGCCACCTATATTGGTGTTGTTGTACCCTGTGGAAAAATACAAGCATAACTTCATCCTTATGTTAACAAGGGAGCAGGTGGTGGCCACTGGGCTGTCAGGGGATGTCTCCATCTTACAAGTGGCAAAAGGAGTGTTTCTGGGTAAATAGGCCCAGTGCTTGTAAGCCGACTCAGTCCTTGATCATCAAAGGTGAAGAAGTTCATGTGGAACATACCCTCCACCAGGGCCAAATGTGGGTCATGTTTGGATTCCAGAAAAGTGATCCATATCAGTAACTCCTTTAAGGTCTGGTAAGATCTTGCAACAATTGCTTGACCTTGAGGATTGTAAGAGATCTTGAAAGTATGAGTAATTTCCCATGAGGTGTCAAACTCATTGAACTGTTGGGAGGCATATGCTGGGCCATTGTCTGTCTTTAGGGCCCTGGGAACACCCATGACAAGCATAGCAGATTTCATTGCCTTAATAGCATGAGAGGCCTTTTCTCCTGCCGTGGCCATGACATATACAAAGGAGGAGCAAGTATCCACTACCCCATGGACATATCTAAGGTTGCCAAATGAGGGATGGTGAGTTACATCCATTTGCCAGATAGTGTTTGGAAGCAAACCTCTAAGGTTAACACTACTCCTATGAAGGTGCCTCCCCATCTTTTCTCTCTGGGAATGTGATTCTTCTTTTTATCCCTCACTGTGAAGCTCCTTCTGAGAACCTGGAAAACCTCGGATCTGGTATTGGGGAAGAGACAGAGATAGTTTCTTGGGATGGTTAAGTCTGAGTGTCTTAGATGTTGCTATCTAGCAGCTGCTTTTCTAACTGGGTAAAGTGCCACACAAGGACACTAAGGTTTTAAATTAGGAATAACTATTTTAATAAGTTGGTTTTCAAGAGTCTTAAATTCCAACCAACTTGAAGAGTCACATATCCCTTTGATCTCAGCCCACACCATTCTTGAGAGGTATGATATAACAATGCTAGGTACCTAAAATTATAATTAGTGTAGAAAAAAATATGGACCCATTTTTATGGGTTGAGACCAAGGAATTTCTTTCTCTTTTCCTTTGTTATTTTGGGCCTACCTGCCTAGGCCATAGGTATCATCTCCTCCTATATCAATACTTACCTAACTGAGGTGTCATTTTAAAGAAATGGATAAAAATGCTCATACTTTCTTTTCTTTTATTTTTTTCAGGCCAGGGTTTCACAGTGTAGGATGGGCTGGCCTGGTGTGTCATTAGGACCTTATGAGGAGAGGATAGAGGTTGCTCTGTTCCTCTCCATCAGGTAGAAAATTTCCTAATAGTTGATAAATTTATTTGTTGATGTTATTTTTTCTCATGGTACTAGGAATTGGAACCAGTATGTAAAAGAAAATGTTAGAAGGTTGTAAATAGCCAAAATGTTTTAGTAAAGAAGGGCTTAGATGGATGAATATTAAGATGGTTGTATAATTTCAAAATAGAAAAGACTAGAAAGATTTTGCACGTTTTGTAGGTCTGAGAAAGTTCTGTAAAGTACATAGAGGATGAGACTTAGAGATGATGCATATGGTATTGAAATTTCTAAGGACAAAGATATCAATACAAGGATTGGCTAAAATGTATGTCTAATAGAAGTTGACTTAGCAATGTCTGGTTATTGAAATGTTATGCACTAGTTAAAAGTGATTTACTAGTTAAAAGTGATTTACTCTAATTCGTGATTTCTCTGCTGGTGAAATAATTCAGTCCAGGCCAAATTAAGTTATATAAAGTCAGGTTTATTGGATACAAGAGGGGAAGAGAAACAGCATGCATATGCAGAAAGGTGGGGGGGAAGGAGGCAGAGGGGAGAGAAAGCAGAAGAGAGGAAGAGAGAGAGAGCTCCCAAAATGTCTGGGTTATATGGGAAAAGGCTCTGGTGGGTGGAACATGGATTGTAATAGGTAGAAACTGAGGCATAATGGGAGAACCTGGAGATCAGGCAGACCTAACAAAAAGAACAAGATTGGTGTGACTGACCTAAGTATTTAATAATCTCAACTGGAGGCCATTCTAATGTGGCCAGAGAGATTGAAAGAGAAGATATTTCTCCTCTTGCCCTCCGAGGTCAATGAGGTCCCAGGAGACTGTGGCTCATCTCTCAAAATCTCCAGCAGTGGATAGCCAACACAGGAAAGAGTTCCTCAGTACTTCCAAGGAAGCCAGAGGAGCCTGAGGTTCCTCTCAAGGCCAAGTGACACTGAGACCATATCCTCTACAATCCAAAAAAAAAAAAAAAAAAAAAAAATCTTGGCTACTGTAGTCAAACACTCATCAGAAAAGTATAACCAAAGACTAAATGGATTGGTAATAGTACAAGTGATTGCACTCCCCACACATTAGACATATTAGACATAGGTCTACATGAGATGCTATTTAGATAACTATATCTCACTAAGATTTTCTTTTCTGATGAAAAAATGTTTCCCAGTTATAAGTGTTTGGATCTTGGCTCACTGTAGCACTTGCCCACAGCCAATGGAGACAGATCTACTATTGTTTTAACCTAAAAATTAAATGATGGATAAATACCTTTTCTCCGCCCATCTAGAAGCCACATGAGAAGGACATCATGCTAACTTTTAGCTGATGCAATAGGTATAAAAGGACATGAAAGCAGACTGTTGGCTCTGTAAGTGGGGATGCAATGACATCCCCTAACCTGACCACTCACTCCATGGGTAGAAAGAGTCTTATTGGGAGTCAAACTGCCAAGATTATCTCTCAGGAGGTACAGTGTGGTAGTTTTAGTGTTAGCATATAATAGCATAGGGAATTTGGAATGAGGCTGGACTTTAAGATAAAAGACTTACTTCCGAAGTGACATGTCCTTGGGAACTTGCCAAGGACCAGGACCTCTTTGATTTTAGGGCTAGGGGCAGGACATGCCCACTAAGGTGCCCGCCCTCCAGAGGTCTGCTGTCATTTCACAGCTCTCAGAGAAAAGCATCTGAATGACATGCCCTGAGGCATCTGCCCACATCTACAGACTGCCTGTGAATTCATGCCCCTCTTCAAAAAGCTTTTTTTTTTTTTTGAAAAAGACTGAACCCAGGGACATAACTTGAAAAGTACACAAAAGCTTCAGCCAACAGGTGAAGATATTTAAGGCAGGCATGGACGGAGGGCGGGCTCTCTCTCCTGTTCCTGACTCACTCAACAACATTTTCCTCGACCAGCGGAAAAACACACATCATAATCTCATCGGAAGGTTTCTCCCTCTGATATTGACCCCTTTTGGGTCTGTAGAGGAGACTGATTCTCCCTGAGATTGAAATTCGGGAGTGTTTAGACACTGAGCTCAGGGACTTCAGCCCTTTGCAGGCCATAAGCATCTCAATAGGGGAGCTGCCTGGGAAACTTTCATATGTTAATTGGTCTTAAGACAACAAAGGTAACAAGCAAAATTCAGAAATTGTATGAAGACCAGCCATCCATCAGGACCCACGCTCAGAGAAAAATATCCTTTTGAGAAACCTTAGGTTAAATGCTTGTGTTATAGGTACTAAGAAGTTTTAGGTGCTAGGTTTCAGAGTTTGGGTTTGGGTTTAGGATTTAGGAATTTTATAGATAATTGTTAGGTAATTGTTAAGTATTAATAAATATATTTGTGATAAATAAAAATTTACTGTTACGATAGAAGAAAGAGAAAAATGCTAGGAAAGCTAGCAGATTTTATATGATATCAGTATAGTCTGTATTAGTTAGGGTTTCCACTTCTGTGAAGAGACACCATGATCAAGGCACCTCTTATAAAGAAAGAGGTTAGCTCACAGTTTCAGAGGTTTAGTCCATTATCATCATGGTGGGAAGCATGGCAGCATCTAGGTAGGCAAGGTGCTGGAGAAAGAGCTGAGAGTTCTCCATCTTGGTCAGCAGACAGCAGGCATCAGAAGGGGACCATTGGTTACACTGTGATCCATATTGGGCATAGCTTGAGCATATCTGATCTCAAAGCCCTGCCTCCATTAGTGACACACTTCCTCTAGCAAGGCCATACCTCCTCCAATAAGGCCATGACTCATAATAGTGCCACTCCCTATGGCCAAGCATTTAAACACAAGAGTCTATGGGGGTCATACTCATTTAAATCACCACAGGGTCTTTGGGCCCTTATTGACTGTTTCAGTTGACCAGGAACTAGATGCCCTTGTTTGAGGCAGTTGACCTTTGTGGGTGAATTAAGGTTTCTGATCAACAGAAACCCATCTTCACACTTCTGTTTATCCAACAACAATCCTTCTGTTTTGTCATCAGCACTGTCATTTTGGGAGACCTCCATTGGATCTAATAGATTCATCACCCTGGAGTCCAACCTTAAAGGCCAAAGAAAAATGAAGAGTCTAATAGATGGGGGCTCTTGTGATCCCATCAAGAAATTCTAATGAAGCTTGATTTGGACATTTTAAAATCCTTTCCAGACACCAGTCTAGGACTTTCTTTCCTTCATACATCTGACAGGCCCCCTGGAGTACCCAAAGGGTACCCCAATACTACCACATCAGACACTCAACATTCACCTAGTAGAAGCCAGACATATACTGCCATAATCCCATAATGTCTGTTAGGGTTATCTCTTTAGAGGGAGGAGGGATTATATGAACAGGAGGTAGAAACTGCTTAGGCAGCAACAAAGCCCCCAAAGAAGAAAAGTAACTAGTTTCTTCTTGACTAAAAGTTAGAAATACCTTTGGGATTCTTTTTTTTTTCCTTTATTTTTTATTTCTTCAAGTTACATCTCAATCGCAGTCCCCTCCCTCTTCCCCCCTCCAGTCCCACCCTCCCACCCTCAACCCTCCATCCTCTTCCCTTTTTTTTAAGTTTAAGGTATATCTTATTTCCCCCTACAGTTTCCCCTTTCAGTCCAACAAATGGCTCTTTCTCTTATAATAATAAATACAATACAAAACAACAGAGGTAATTAGGCCACAGTTATGAGAGTTATATGGCTTAGCATACATTCCCAATGTCCAGTCCTTGTATTTGGCACCTGACTTTAACATTCTACTGTCTAACCATCTCCATGAGTTTAAAGTTCTATATCTAACTCAACATTCATACTAACTTGCAACACAATTTTAAAAGCATCTTCTTAGGTCTATAACACTCTCTTGACTCCTAAACAACTCAAAATTTAATTATTAGGATCTAGATATCTGTTCTTCAACCACCTCAGAGACCTGAGAGGAATAAATATATCTGATTTTATAGGAAGTACAGGGCCTGCAGCTTCCTAAACTAAGAAATGACATACCAGTGGCTGCCTGAACAGTTCCCATTTTCTCTCCATACATTACAGCATCGATCTTCAGTCATTTGACCCCATTTCTCTGACAGACATTGATTGTAGAGCAGGGGTTATGAAGGACTTGCCTACCCTGTCTTGGCACTGCTAGGCTGTCGACTTACCTACTTCCAAGTTTTGTCCTTTTTGGACAGCATTCTGTCTACAGTTGGAGCAAGGGGCTTTTCCTTCAGGAGATAGGCTTGCGACTAATTCAATCATCTCCAACTGGAGATTCTTGGATGCTCATCTTCTACTTGGAGGAGAATAGGGGGTGCTGTCAGGAGTTGATATGTCTAGATATAAAAAAATGTAAAGTTACGAAAACATGTTTGAATGCCATATTCTGCAGATCTCTTGAGGTTTTTGAAGAGGCCCTATCTATCTCTTATATTAGGATAAGGAGATGTTGCTTGTCTCTTAGCAGGTTTATTTCTGATTAGCTTAGAAAATAACAATAATAGGCTGTCATAGTACCTAAAAAATGACCGGCTTGCATAACTATTAGTTTGCATTTGTTAGTTATCCTAAACAGTTTATGAAATTAGTAGTAAAAGGCTGAAACATCACATTTCATTTTTTTCTTTACCTCCTAACCCTTCCGTCCAATTTCTCTGGGGTGGGGTGTCCTTATATAACAGTCCCTCATCTCAGTTGAGAGGTCGTATGAGGGCCAAGAGCCTCCTCATTCATTGGAGGTCTATGAGGCAGTACCACCAGTGAAAAGTGTCTCATTGCTGGGGGGGGGGGAACTAAAAAACAAACAAACAAATAAGCAGACAATTAGATAAAAAAGACTAAAAAATAGAAAAAGATATTAAAAAAATATTAAAAATAAATAAAAAAATAAAAATAAAAAATAAAAAGTCTATGTCCAAGCTCCCCTTGGTGTGTTAGTTGTAATATTGATACCTTCTGCTATATAGCTAAAATCCTACTATAAGTGAATAGATGCCATATGCATCCTTCTGAGTCTGGGTTAGCTCACTCAGGATGAGCTTTTCTAGTTCCATCCATTTGGCTGCAAATTGCATAATTTCATTGTTCCTGATAGTTGAATAATATTCCATTGTGTTTTTTAACCCATTCTTTGGTTGAGGGACATCTGGGTTGTTTCCAGTTTCTAGCTATACAAATAAGGCTGCTATAAACATAGATGAGGAAACTTCCTTATGATTCCGTGAAGAGGCATTTGGGTGTATACCCAGAAGTGGTATGGCTGGGTCCTGAGGCAAAGCTATTCCAAGTTTTCTAAGGTATTGCCATACTGACCTCCATAGTGGTTGCACAAGCCTGCACTCCCACCAGCAATGGAGTAGGGTACCCCTTTCTCCACACCCTCGCCAGCATGTGCTGTCATTTGAGCTTTTGATCTTAGCCATTCTGACAGGTGTGAGATGGAATCTCAGAGTCGTCTTGAGTTGCATTTCTCTGATGATTAAGGATGTTGAGCATTTCTTCAAGTGTCTCTCAGCCATTAGGGATTCCTCTTTTGTGAATTCTCTATTTAGCTCTGTCCCCCATTTTTTGATTGGATTATTTGGTTTCTTGGCATTTAATTTCTTGAGTTCTTTGTAGATTTTGGATATTCGCTCTCTGTCAGATGTGGGGTTGGTGAAGATTTTCTCCCAGTCTGTAGGCTGCCGTTTTGTTCGAATGACAGTGTCTTTTGCCTTACAGAAGCTTTTCAGTTTCATGAGGTCTCATATTGATTGTTGATCTCAGGTCCTGAGCTGTTGGTGTTCTGTTCAGGAAGTTGTAGCCTGTGCCAATTAGTTCGAGGGTTTCTCCCACTTTTTCTTCTAGTAGATTTAGTGTGACCGGCCTTATGTTAAGGTCTTTGATCCACTTGGCCCTAAGTTTTGTAGAAGGTGATAATTATGGGTCTAATTTCATTCTTTTACAAGTGGACATCCAGTTGGACCAGCACCATTTGTTGAAGATGCTGTCCTTCTTCCATTGTGCCGTTTTGGCTTCTTTGTCAAAAATTAGGTGGCCATAAGTGTGTGGGTCCATTTCTGGAACTTCAATTCGATTCCATTGATCTACTGGTCTGTTTCTATACCAATACCATGCTGTTTTTACAACTATTTCTCTGTAGTACAGCTTGAAATCTGGGATGTTAATACCTCCAGATGTTTTTTTATGTACAGGATTGATTTAGCTATCCTGGGCTTTCTGTTTTTCCATATGAAATTGAGAATAGCTATTTCCAAGTCTATAAAAAATTGTGTTGGTATTTTGATAGGAATTGCATTGAATCTATATATTGCTTTTGGTAGGATGGCCATTTTTATTATGTTGATCCTACCTATCCATGAGCATGGGAGATCTTTCCATCTTCTAAAGGCCTCTTCCATTTCTTTCTTCAAGGGCTTGAAGTTCTTGTTGTACAGGTCCTTTACTTGCTTGGTTAGAGTTACCCCCAGGTATTTTATGTTGTTTGTGGCTATTGTGAAGGGAGTTGTTTCCCTTATTTGTTTCTCAGCCCATTGTTTGTTGTATAAAGAAGGGCTTCTGATTTTTTTGAATTAATTTTGTATCCAGCCACTTTGCTGAAGGTGTTTATCAGCTGTAAGAGTTCTCTGGTGGAATTTTTGGGGTCGCTTATGTATACTATCATATCATCTGCAAATAGAGATAATTTGACTTCTTTGTTTCCAATGTTTATCCCTTTGATCTCTTTTAGTTGTCTTATTGCTCTAGCAAGAACTTCAAGTACTATATTGAAGAGATATGGTGAAAGTGGACAACCTTGTCTTGTCCCTGAGTTTAGAGGAAATGCTTCAAATTTCTCTCCACTTAATTTGAAGTTGGCCTCTGGCCTGCTGTATATTGCCTTTATTATTTCTAGGCATGGTCCTTGTATGCCCGTTCTCTCCAAAACTTTTATCATGAAGGGGTTTTGGATTTTGTCAAATGCCTTTTCTGTATCTAGCGAGATTATCATGTGGTTTTTTTCTGTCATCTTGTTTATACGGTGAATGACGTTGATAGACTTTCGTATGTTGAACCATCCCTGCACTCCTAGGATGAAGCCTACTTGGTCATGGTGTATGATACTTTTGATGTGTTCTTGAATTCAGTTTGCTAGTATTTTATTAAGTATTTTTGCATCTATGTTCATGAGGGAGATTGGTCTGAAGTACTCTTTCTTTGTTGGGTCTTTGTGTGGCTTAGGAATCAGGGTGACTGTGGCCTCATAGAATGAGTTTGGCAATGTTCTTTCAGATTCTATTTGGTGAAAGAGTTTGAAAAGTATTGGTGTTAGTTCCTCTTTGAAGGTCCGGTAGAATTCCGTGTTAAAGCCATCTGGCCCTGGGCTTTTTTTGTTTGGGAGATTTTTAATGACTGTTTTTATTTCCTTAGGCGCTATAGGGCTGTTTAATATGTTTATCTGATCTTGATTTAGCTTCGGTAGGTGGAATCTATCAAGAAAATTGTCCACTTCACTTAAGTTTTCAAATTTGGTGGAGTACAGATTTTTAAAGTAGGATCCAAATATTCTCTGGATTTCCTCAATGTCTGTTGTTATTTCTCCCTTTTCATTTCTGATTTTGTTGATTTGTGTTTTCTCCCTCTGCCTTTTAGTTAATTTGGCTAAGGGTCTGTCTATTTTGTTGATTTTCTCAAAGAACCAACTCTTGGTTTCATTGATTCTTTGTATAGTTCTTTTTGTTTCTAAGTTGTTGATTTCAGCCCTAAGTTTGATGATCTCTCGCCTTCTGCTCCTCTTGGGAGTGTTTGCTTCTTTTTTTTTCCAATTTACCAAGTTTAGCTGTTAATTCGCTAATATGAGCTGTCACAATTTTCTTTTTGAAGGCACTTAGTGCTGTGAACTTACCTCGTAGCACAGTTTTCATTGTGTCCCATAGGTTTGGGTATGTTGTGTCTTCATTTTCGTTGGATTTTAAGAAGTCTTTGATTTCCTTCTTTAGTTCTTCCCTGACCCAGTGGTCCTCTAGTAAAGAGTTGTTTAATTTACATATGTGTGTAGACTTTCTGTTGATTCTTTTGCTATTGAAGTCCAGCTTTATTCCATGGTGGTCTGATAAGATACAAGGGGTTATTTCAATTTTCTTGTATCTGTTGAGGCTATCTTTGTGTCTAACTATATGGTCCATTTTGGAGAAGGTTCCATGAGGTGCTGAGAAGAAGGTGTATTCTTTTGTGTTTGGGTGAAACGTTCTGTAGATATCTGTTAGGTCTATTTGGTTCATGATCTCTGTTAGACTCATTGTTTCTCTGTTTGTCTTCTGTCTTGATGATCTGTCCATAGTTGTGAGTGGGGTGTTGAAGTCTCCCACTATTAAAGTGTTTGGATCGATGTGCCATTTAAGTTTTAGAAGCGTTTCTTTTATAAATGTAGGTGCCTTTGTATTTGGGGCATAGATGTTCAATATTGAGATGTCCTCTTGGTGGATATTTCCTTTAATGAGTATGTAATGCCCTTCTCTGTCTTTTTTTATTAACTTCAATTGGAAGTCTATTTTGTTTGATATTAGGGTGGCTACTTCAGCTTGTTTCCTGGGTCCATTTGCTTGGAAAACCTTTTCCCAGCTCTTTACTCTGAGATAGTGTTTATCTTTAATAGTGAGATGTGTTTCTTGTATACAGCAAAAAGATGGGTCTTGTTTACGGATCCAGTCTGTAAGTCCGTGTC
This sequence comes from Lophiomys imhausi, assembly GCA_907164525.1. Classification (NCBI taxonomy): domain Eukaryota; kingdom Metazoa; phylum Chordata; class Mammalia; order Rodentia; family Muridae; genus Lophiomys; species Lophiomys imhausi. Next base: position 1,825,913 of record CAJQZJ010032315.1, on the reverse strand, counting down.
TTTTTATTGGCAAGTTGAGTCCATTGATGTTGATGGATATTAGTGACCAGGGGTTATTATTTCCCATTATTTTGGTATAGCTGGTTGTCTTGTGTTTCTTTTTGTTTAGTTGCTGTGGAGGTTTCTATTTCCTCTGTTTTCTTGGGTGTAGTTATCTTTTCTGTGTTGGAATTTTCCTTCTAGGATCTTCTGTAGGGCTGGGTTTGTGGGGAGATATTGTTTGAATTTGATTTTGTCATGGAATATCTTGTTTTCTCTATCTATGTTGATAGAGAGTTTTGTTGGGTATAGTGATCTGGCTGGGCCCCTATGTTCTCTCAGGGGTTGTAGGACATCTGTCCAGGCCCTTCTAGCTTTTAAAGTTTCTGAGGAGAAGTCAGGTGTGATTCTGATGGGTCTTCCATTGTATGTGATTTGGCCTTTTTCTCTTACAGCTTTTAATATCCTTTCTTTGTTCTCTACATTTCAAGTTTCTATTATTATGTGGCAAGAGGAGTTTTTTTTTCTGATCTAATCTGTTTGGTGTTCTGTAAGCCTCTTGGATATTTACTGGCATCTCTTTCTTTAGGTTTGGGAAGTTTTCTTCTATGATTTTGTTGAAGATATTTCCTGGACCGTGGAGTTGGGAGTCTTCTCTTTCCTCTATGCCTATAATTCTTAGGTTCTGTCTTTTCATTGAGTCCTTGATTTCTTGGATGTTGTGGGTGAGAGATTTTTTAGCTTTCTCATTTTCTTTGAATGTTGTACTGATTTCTTCCATCGAATCTTCCATGCCTGAGATCCTGTCTTCTATCTCTTGCATCCTATTTTTGATACTCACATCCATAGTTGCTGTTCTCTTTCCTTGATTCTCCATTTCCTCTTTTAACTCTGACTGTGTTTTTTTTATTGTTTCCATTTCTATTTTTATGTCTTGAATGGTATTGTTCGTTTTGTACATTTCCTTCTCCAGTTTGCTTCTTTTTGCCTGGAAATCTTTCATTGCTCTGTCCTTTTCCTGTTCAAGCTGAGTCACCTTGGCTTGGAGCTCTTTAATGGTGTTATTCATTGTTTTGACTTGTAAAATTGTGGCTTCTTTGAATTCCTTCATAGATTTAAGTTCTTCTTGAAGGGACTCTATCACTTTCCATAATGTAGAATTGTCATCGTTTTCATGTGTTTCAACCATGGTGAGGTGGTTCGGGCTGGATGGAATAGTGTTCCTTTTTTTTTGTTGGAGTCATTTTGCTCTTTTTTTTTTTTTTTTTTTTTTTTTGGTCTGGGGCCTCTGGCCATGTGGAATTTTTTAGCTGTCTTCTGGACTTGGGTCCAAAGGGGGCGCTTTGATGTAGGATTCGTGTTGCCTTACTCCACCCCTATAAGGTGAGTCATTCAGCCCTGCCTCCTAGGTGGAGATCTAACTAATCCAGGTGGTGGAGCTGTGTACAAGTAAGCTCTGGTTCCCCACCAGAATGGCCAGTACTAGTACAAAAGTCTGATATAGGACAATTTCAAATATCTCCCAGTTTGCCCGGGGTTGGTTCCTGTAGTAGGTAAACCTGCCCTTCACCCCCAATAGCCTTGCTGCTTCTGCGGCTTGGAAACTGGCCAGTGATGTCACAGCAGTGGGTTGCGATCTGCAGTCTGAAGGCACTTTGCAGCTGAGCTGCGCTCACTTCCAAGGGTCGCAACCTTCTTCGCCAGATAGCTGGATCCTCTGTGGGAGACCTGTGGGTGCCCAGCACGTTGGGAATTATCTCTATGTGGAATCTGAATCTGCCAATTGGGTATTGATTAGAACTTACCTGGAGTCTCTCCTGTTGGGGGATGGGGCATCCCAATTCCCGGGTCCAGCGGCTTCATTGCGTGTCCAAGAGTGGGAAGGAGCGTCCTGCCCAGGGATCCTCTGTGGTCCCTGGGTAGTTGGGTGAGATTTAGAAGGGGTCGAGCCGTTTGTACAGCATCCTGCAATGCTCGCCCCCCTGTGACTGTTAACCCTGAAATCAAAATACATCCACGCAGGCCGCCCCCATCTTGGATCCCCCCTACCCTTGGGATTCTTAACAGTTTCATTCCTGACAAAGACCAAAGATACTAAAAGTGTTTTGGGATCTTTGATCTCTGATTTAGCTCCTAAGTGCCTGGGGTTTTTAGGACACTGGAAGGTTCAAGTAGCAATGTATGTGCCTGTTAAGAGATAATGCCTTTGTACTGAGAGAGTAGAACATCTGCCCTTGCACAGGCTTAACATTTCAATGGGGTCAGATCAGTCTCCTGGGCCAGGAACCACTCCTAGGAAGTTGGGCTCACCTTGAACTGTGCTAGTAAAATAGATGGACTAATTAAATTTTTTTTATATTGGGGGCCTATTTCAGGACAATTAAGTCAGCTATTACTAAACAGGTACTCCCTCCCTATTGCAGTTTCTTATTCCAAGACAGACTAGAAAAAGAGGACTGACACACCTTACTGAGTTTGAAGGAAAAATGTTTTGTTTTGTTTTTTAAAGAGGAGGAATTTGTGAGAAATATCAAATATGAGCCTTTTCTGTCAAATAATATAAAACTTGTGTTTATGGCAAGGAATTGAAATATTCGTTATCTCCCCCAAACTTGTTACATTTTTATGATAGTGTTTCAATCCCCACCACCCAGTAGAACCTTTCTTTACACAAAGGCCCACAGCTCTATTCTAGGAATTTGATGTTCTGGAGCAATGACTCCTTTCGCTTTCCTCCTTCATTTTCTGGGATCCAGTGTGTTTCAAACTAACTGGTTGAATTGAGACTGTGAATTTGGACTATAGCCAACAAAGAAAAGACATAGCTACTACCCGAGTTAGAATAAAAACCAAATGCACTTCCTATCTCTAGGCTTTCTCTCTTCATAGTGCACCATTTTGATCAAATGTAAAGGTTGCCTTGTCCAGTCACTTCAAAAAATATACTTTTGTATGTCACTGTGTTGTGGCTTTCTACATATAAGATGTATCTTTTTTGAGTAGAATATTTCATTTTTAAAGATTTTTAAAAATTTATATGTATGGTTGCTCTGCCTGAATATATATCTGTGTACCACACATGTGTAGTGTCCATCAAAACCAGAAGAGGTCATCAGATACCATGGAATTGGAGTTACAGGCAGTTGTGAGCTGCCATGTGGAGCTGGAAATAGAGCCCATGTCCACTGGGCAAGCAGCCAGTGCTCTTGACCTCAGAGCCATCTCTCCAGCCCCAGATACTTATCTCTTGATTGTTACTGGGTACTCTAATATATTTTATTATGAGAGTTTTGTTCTGAAAAAATCATTGCAACAAATTCTAAAGAAATAAAATACTGCATGATATTTATATTTTTAATTGCTTCTGTTAAAGTCCATTATCTCTATGTTAAATTATGTGCAACCTAATGAGATAGCTGTAAGTGTGATCCGAATTTTGTGGATAAGGAAGAACAGACATAAAAACTTAGCAAATACTTTGAGCTCATATAACTACTCATGCTGGTGAGATTTGAAGTGGGTCTTCAAGTTCAGAGTCTTAACCAGACCCGTACCTTGGATCAGTAAGAGTATATAAGTTGCTTACCAATTATTGTAAAATATTTATTGAATTATATGAACTTTTAAAAGTTATATTTATAAGCACTGAGTTCTTGTCCTCTCACAAAGTTGAGTGTCCTTTGCACTGGTTTCTCTTTTGGGCAAAAGGCAGAAGTAATGAGGAAATTTCTTCAGATGATTCTTTTTGCTTTGTCTCTAGCAATCATCACTGATTGCCAAATACAGCATGTAATACTCTTTAATTATTACACAATCATATTTGTGAACATGTATCATCCTTTATCTTTAGATGTTCCAGAGATCAAATGTAAGACATGCAAGTTCATACCTTCTTAATGTGCAGAGAAAGACAAAAGCTAGAATTGTCTGCAGTAATTTGGTCATGTATGTCTGGCCACAAGGGTGTTGCCACATGCTGAATGCAGGATGTAGGGGACTGGAGGAAAGCGCTCACCCTCTTGCTGTTTGTCTGTGATTCATGCAGTCAAATCAAGTTCTTTGGGCCTTTGTCACTCCATAAACAGCAGGGGGCAAGCTTTCCTTTCTGATTTTTCTGTACACAAAGATAGTCTTGAGTTTTGTTGCAGTCCCTAGCTAGTGTCTCTTAGGGTATGTGAGATCCAGTGCTGGAAGTCATTAAATAGTTTGGGTTCATAAAGTGTGAGATATAAGCCTATGTTCACATGTTTGAAATATTTGAGAAATTCTTAGGTATACGGTAAGTTTAAAATCCAAGTAGTAAAACTGAAGTTAGTGGATTTGTTGTTTAATTTACAAGCTCAAGTAAATTATTTGTCTGAAGTAAAGTTACCAGGCATCATCACAATTTCAAACAGTTTCCAGTCAGATGAGTAGAATATGTCAATTTTAAACCTATGAAGGTCAACCAGAATGCTTTCTGCAGCTGGTTCTACACATGTATGGCTGTAGTTTAACATAGATTGCTTGTATATATCTATCACATAATCCTCAGCCTCAGATGCTATTATTTTCTCTTCTTAGAGGCTTTGCAACTTCAGTGTGTGAAAGAGCCAGGATTTGTGCTGTCTTCTTTGTAGCATGTTTCCTCACCAGATGGAGTGACACCTGTCTAATCTGGGAAAAATTGCTTAGAGAGTATAAAATGTATTTTCTCACAAAACAAACAACAGGTATCTTGGTATTATCCTAACTTAATATCTGATAGGTAAATGCTTTTCTTAAAGTTTATTTTGCCTGTGTTCATTTGTTGAAATAATACTAGCTAATAATTCTTACAAAGAAAATTATGACCCTAAAACTATTTCCCATTTTAGAATTATTTTCTTTGCAAGAAATAGACACTTCTAATACTTTAAATTTTAGACAAACTCCATTTTTTATTTATGAACCTTGAAGATAATGAAAAAAAAGTGATAAGCAACATTTACTCACTTAAAGTAAGTTTTTGAAGACTGCACTTTACTCTTGAAACAGTGCCATAAATTCTTCTAAAAATCACTGAAGACTGGAACTCTATCTATGCTGTGGAGTGTCTTTTGTTTGTGCCAGCATCTCGCGTCTCTCAAAGGTCCGTTTCTGGCTGCAGTTTAGTATGACTACCTCCTGTTTTTCACTCCAAGTGCCTACCATGGAAATTCTTGAAAAATAAAGCAACGTTTCAACCCACACTTTAATGAGTGTACTGGAATCCTTATCCCGTTAGCTATCTCAGAAGTGACTCATAGAATTGTCTAGCCTGTGCTTTCCTAACATTTTCCATCCACTGTAAGTTATTTCTTCATCTTTTACTGCTTGAGTGCTTTTCATGTTTGCCAGCTGAGAAATCAGAAATAAATGAGACTTATAGTTCCAGATTTGAATGTGCTGTTTAAACTTTTTATAAAACAGCCCATGTTGATCTAGCGTCTGGCAGAAGCACCTTTGGAAAAACGGGCAGTTAGAAAGCAAGTATAAGTTACTCAGCTTCAATTTGACTAATGTGAAGCCAAACTGTGCAGCCTGACCTGCCCACACCATCTACTATTCTCTTTTGAATTTACTCATTTGTTTGTTACCATTTGTTTCTGTGGAGGCATCTTTAGGTCACCCAAAGAATCTAAGCACTTAACTTAAAGCAAAATGAAGTACTGCCCTATCAGATATATAAGACAAATGGTGCACTATTATTGGGACTTCAAGTGTGTTCCCTGAGATAGCTCAAGGAGGTAGAAAATATACTAATTATGTGATTTGTGAAACTCTAAGTGTTCATGCCTCAGCTGATCATGCATTTGCTTCATGGAGATTCTCAAGTTGCAATTCACATGAGAAATGTGTGTGCAATTTTATAGAGGATTGATATTTTAATTAAAAAGAACTGATATTGTAAACGGCATTCCTTGTTGAGAAATATCTTGAAAATACCTGCTTCTTTAACTGTAGCATTCTAGTTTATCAGTCACTCAGAAGCCACGTCTCAGATACCATTCTTGGTTAGAAATAGAGCAGTGTGTGGGGGAGAAATGGAGTGGGTGACTCAGGCTCTTGGTAGTTCTGCTGTGGCAATTGTGGTATGAAAATCAGTCATTTCATTGCAACTTTAAGTTTTTCCTCTCTAAAAAAGTACAGTATTTTCTACATTGCCTAGCTCATGAGACCTTTTCTTCTGAGCATCAAATGAAAGGGTAGAGGAAAAAAATAAAGTATTCTCTCATACAATACATCCCAACCACAGTTTCTCCTCCTTCTATTCCTCCTATCTGCCTGCACCCCTTCTCTCATCCAGCAATCTCATCACTGCTAATTTTTTATTATTTATATTTTTAGAAGAAATGTCTCAAAAGATCATAGATTTTGTTCTGTACATTGCTGTACAACCTTACAATAGTCCTCTGTTTAGAATATACTTAGTAAATATTTGTTGGCTGAATGAACTTTAGAGACAATTGGACTTATTGTTTTTAGAGGTAATATTACTGGTATCTATTCTGGCCATAGAATATAATGGTCAATTAAAATTAGATGTGGTATTGAGATTATTCCTTGCCTCATGAAGAAGCCATAAAGACAAATTAATGACAACTGCCTTTTTTAACCTTTACTCCTTTCTGGAATCTGATGTTTTAGATACTGTCTAATAAATATTCAATAAAATATAGATATTTTCCCCTTCAAATAAGGACCTCCATTCATTGAAATTTTATACCAGGCAGATCACACAGTTGTCATTCTTTCCTAGTTATTCATAACCATGGAGAGTTTTTGGCCAGTGAATTGATGCATAAATTCTAAGCTCTTTTAACTCCTGCTGTTTATGGTATTCAATCATTTTTCTGGCTAGACATCTTACCCCATTCCATCCCTTCTGGTCATGTTGTAGTGGTACATTAATAGCTGCCCTTCAGGTTTCCTTTTGTAACACAGAAATTGTAATAATAATAAGAATATCCAGTCTGACACTCTTGTATGATTTTTATAAATATTAAAAGACAATTATTAAAATATATTCTAAGTAATAGGAATTTATTATAAAATATATAAATATGTATTGTTTTAAATTCCCTTTTATGTGTTTTGGAAGAAAAACAGTATTTTTTTCATTAGATCTAGAATTAATGGTTGTATTAGTGTGACAGAAATACCTGGTAGAAACAATATAAGGAAGACAATTTATTTACACTCATAATTTTAGAGAGTATCTGTCCAAGAGTGGGTACGTCGTGACAGAATAGTTGTTTGTGGTAGCAAGAGCTTGAGGCAGTGATGACTGTTCATGTCATAGAGGCCAAAGAAGCAGGGAATGTGCTGGACCTAGGGCTGCCCATAACCTTCAAAGTCTCATTTATAGTGACCTAGACTTATGGTCCACCTCCTAAGGGTTCCAAAGCCTCTCAAAATAGTGGACAATTTAAAACATGATTTTGTTTGGGATATTTCAGACTCGCACCACAACAGTGGTTAATAACAGGTTGTAGTCCTGTTTTTTTTTTTTTTAAGTGAGGGCTTGCAGGCGGACTCAGCAAATTGTTTAATTCTTCTTCACTGAGAATTATATTCCTCCTGGAAAACTGTTCAGATCTGACTCTGTGTAGAAAACCATAACTTTGTGAACCTCAAGTTATTTAGCTTATTCATTATGGAAGTACTTAACAATTTTGTTCAAATATTGAATGCATATGCTCTGCCCTGGAAACTATAGAAATAATTGAGCCAACATTGGTGATGCTCATTTCAGAACTGTACTGACTTTGGAAAATCCTCTGAAGCAAGTAAAGCGTGTGCCAAGCCACTTGCTTTGCTCTTTTCATTTTATTTGAATCTATAGTGTGGGGAAGGCAGTGCTGGATCTTTGTATATGAATGAGGCAAGGGCTCTACAAAGGACTTGTACCCATGACAGACCTTACAAAGAAACCTGAGTACAATGTACTAGCTACAAAATAAATTCCTGACATGTGAATTTCATTTGTATTAGCCTTTTAAAAATTAGTTTTGATATTAGTGTAAAAGTGTTTGTGACTGAGTTGCATATTTCCAAATCACTATTATCATTTTACAATAAATACACATACTATACATTTGCTGGAAACCAACATTTGTGGGTATGTATATCCACTTTTATATGAATAACCCATATTCAAAATGGTTGTTTTTCTGTGCATGATATATTTTATTTTCTAAAAAATACCCCTGTTATTTCTAACAACTTTTGTTTTCTGTCTTCTAGAAATTTGTTTTTAAACTATTAACTTAAAAACTTAAAAACCGTGATTCTTTTATCTTTCCTTTAGCCCATATTTTCTTACTTTTATCAACTTTTTTCCATTTTTTTGCAATAGTGTATGTAATATGTCTGGTTTATTTTTTGTTTGTTTGTTTGTTTCTCCCTTCTTTTTGTCTTAAAATCCTTTCATTCTTTTTCTTTTTGAACTTGGATGTTTTAGTGTGAAGTTAAAATAGACATTAAGACTGAAGGTAGGACTCTGAGCTTAAAGATACTCACATTTTCCAATGTAATATCCATCTGGACCAATGAGTTCCATAGGAAGAAAATATTAAGCAGACAGAAAAAAAAGTTTAAAGTAAGTATTGTCAGAACCATAACAGAGTATAATAAAAACATGCAGAAGCAAATTATTATACAAAACTCATTTGAGATGTTGGCTATGAGAAAAATCATAATTATTCATATGGCCCAGAAATCCCACTACTGAGTGTATTGCCAAAGGGAATGAAATAGTATGTAGAAGACACACTTAACACCCTTGTTTTGATCAGTGCTAATCTAATAGCAAAGATGTACAACAAAAGAATAGATAAAGAAAATATGATTATACATATCCATATACATAGAGAGAATGTAATGTGAAGGGAAATAATCCAGACCAAGAAAGACAGTAACTTCATGACTCACATTCCATAAGAAGAAAAATGATATGTGAAATCTGAGAAAACTGAGCTCAGAGGGAGAGGGTAGAACAATATAGCTTTGTCTGGCTAGTGGCAAGAAGCAGATGGGGGTGTGTCGGCCAATCAGTGCATATTTATAGTTAGGAGGGATATAGAAATATTCATATGTTCATGTTTATATAAAAATATTCAGACAAAAAATGAATACATAAGTACCTTGGGTTGGTGGGAAGGGTGGAGAAGATGAGAGTAGTGCTAAAGATTAGGAAGTTTGTGTGAGAGAGATTGCATGTGTGCACATTTCCACATATGTGCAAAGTGTAAAGGAATTTTAATCCAGCAGCATGGCTGGTAAAGGATCATATCCAAAGACCTTCTAGGTCTGTGTGATCCAGAGACATGTCTTGGATTACAATATGATCTGGATAGAACATAGTCATGACTTTAGAACACACCTTTAATCCCAAACAATGAAGGTAAGGTTAGTTTAAAGAAGGAAGGGGCCACGTTTCAAAGGGATGTCTAATTGAGGGGCAGACAGAGTGATAAATCAGGGAAAGATTTGACAGAATGAGGCAGACAGAATACACCCAACTCACAAAAACAGGAAAGGAAAGAGAGGGTGCTTAAGAGTAGCATAGGGAAAGAGAGAGTTATTTTTTTAACTGAGATTTTTTTTTTT